>VMDO01000104.1:35320-300709 GCA_007922755.1 Pedetes capensis | reverse complement strand
CTAATGAGCCTTTATAGTCCCATATAGGGACTCGGATTAGCTCAGTTGGTAGAGTGCTGCTTTGCAGTCTCTGAAGTCCGGAGTTCAATTCCCAGCACCACAAAAATGGGAGAAGGATGTGACAATCCCAAAACAATCAGCCATAGAATACCCCATGAGAGTCACTGTGAGTCGGACACATCAGTTTGGGAAGAATCTACTTCTTACCAATATTGAGTGTACCATTCAAGAGTATGACATTTATGTAGTCTTTATTTACCAGCTTCCAATAATATATGTTTTTTTTGTGTGTTGAGCATTTTTATTAAATTAATTTATTAGTTTTTAATCCTATTATAAATACTGATTTTTAAAAATTCAGCATCTAATTGTTTTTTTTTTTGGCTCATATAGAAATATAACCGATTTTTGTACATTCACCTTGTACTCATATACATTTTTGTATCCTTATAAATTTACATGTCAATTCTAATAATTTTCCCATACTGCCTTTTGGAATTTGTATGAGTATAATCGCACCATCTATAGATGTCAATTTTCTTCCTTTTGACTTCTTGTATGTTTTAATTTTTCTTTTTTTTTTTAATTACACTGGCTAGGATGTCCAGTACAATGTTGAAATCCACAAAATTTCTGTTGGATTTCTAACTTTAGAAAACCCTGTAAGATTTCTCATCTCAGGAAGGAAAGATTTACTATTTCACCATTGAGGATGATGATTATTGTCAGTGTTTCTGTAGATGCTCTTAGATTAAGGAAATTGTTCTCTAGTCTTAATTTCCTAGGAAGGTATTTTTTTTTCTTTTAATTAGGAACTGGTATAATTTTATCTGATTCTTTTTCTGAATCTTTTCCTTCAGGATGATCATATGATTTTTTCCTCCTTTACACTGTTAATGTGGCTACCACATTAAATGATTTTTCAAATGTTCAACTCATGATTTGTTACCCTTTTTACATAAGGGTGGATTCAAAGACCATGTCTGATAACTAGTATCTGGATCACCTATGGGTCTATTTCCACTACCCTTTTAGTCTCTTGATTTTTTTCCTCCATTTGATTTTATTTCCTGGCATGCCTGACAATTTTTTGTTGATTAAAAATTGGACATTATTTAATAAAAGAGCTCTAGATACTATGACTCTGTACAGACTAGATTTGCTGTTCTTCTGGAAGTCAGATAAAATGCAGGCCTATCACCTTGTTCTTTTTTTTCCAGTTGAGGCAGGGGTTCAGGATTTGTTAAAACTCATCTGTTTCTGGTTTTCCCTTTCTCCTACAGTTTAGTCCCTTAGGGGTTTCATCTGAAAGTCTAAGACACCCAAGGCCTTCTTCCTTGGTGGGCTCTGAACTCTAATTTTTAACTCCCCAGCCTTGTGAGTTTGCCAGAAACTCTGCTTTGCTATTAAGCCTCTAAACAGCTTCTTTCCGCTTGTGTTTTCTCAGCTTCTCACCCCATGTATACACAGCTTCATATTTGGCAAATATCTCAAACGAAAATATTGACGTTTAAAGCAGCCAGAATTGGAAGAAGAAAAGAGCTGCATAGGAGGAAACCCAGGCTTCTATGAGACCGCTTCTGTCTGTCCGCTTTTAGGCAGCATCTTTCCTCGGGGACCTTAGCCTTCAGGTCCTGGCCGCCTGGACATTTTCATTGTTATTATTATTACTCTGATTTTTATCCTTAGCCAGTGACGTTGCTGCGAGCCTTAGGTGGCTGCGGCTTTCTGGTTGGGGAGTGCCTCGTGGTAGGAATTTACAAACGCTCTGAAACAAAGATGTCAGCACACACCATGCTCACCTCACCGTTGAGTGTTGCTGGGTGAGGCTGCTCTAGGATGAACTTTTGTTAATCCATTACTTTTAGTTATTCTTGGTGGGAGGGTGAGTTTGAAGCATCATAGCCAGAAGCGTAAGTCTCTGAGGGCTAGTATTTTTTTATTATTTTCATTGGGAAGTCTTTTTAATGAATCCCCACAAACATTAATGTCTACATCATTCACCAAATGTTACAGTTTTATAAACAAGACCTGGACCTAGCAGTTGATCCAGTTCCAGGCCCTAGGAGAGTCGTTTCTTAGAAAAGCATTGCTTATTACTTATGGACTGATTGCTCTATGAACTCCATGGGATTTTCAGTGTTACCTGCTGGAGTGAAGATAAAAATTCAGACTTTCTGGACACATGAGACAGTTTCTTTTCTGTAGAGAAGGGAAAATTTGAGAAAGCCGTGATGGGAGGACACTATTATAGTTGGGGAGAGGAAAGCCAAAGCCTTTTATGCCTGTGTCCGGCTTCTCTTTCTGTGCCTGGCCATGATCCTCAGGGATTCCTGCGATCTTACTGCTGACTTGATACTCTTTGGCTCCTGGCGTGCCTGCCTTGGGTGAGCAGTGAACTTTTCAGTATTTATTTCTTTCCCTTGGAAAGGGGATGATACAACTGACCCGCAGTTTGGGTTATGTAACTAACTGGTTTCATCTTCCTGGTTAAGGGCAGAATTCCTTCCACCTAGAATCATCTACCTGAAGAAAAAAAGTGCAAAACAGAAAAACACCTCAAGAGGCTACCAACCCTTTTTCCTTGCCCTATCTATTTGTTATCAGGATTTGTTAAAACTCATCTGTTTCTGGTTTTCCCTTTCTCCTACAGTTTAGCCCCTTAGGGGTTTCATCTGAAAGTTTCTGGGGCTGGGACTTAGCTCAGTTGGTAGAGCGCTGCTCTGCAGCCTCTGAGGTCCTGAGTTCGATTCCCAGCACCGCAAAAATGGGAGAAGGATGTGGCAGTCCACTCCCAAGGCAATCCTGAAACATTTAAGCCATTGAAAATCCTGTGAGGGTAGCTATGACTTGGACATGACTTGACAGAACCTAACAAAAACATCTATGTTCTGTCCTTTATGAGGCACAGTGTAGAATTAAAGTTATAAAAATTGCATATACTGCAGGGACTGGTGGAGGGAGTGAGCCTGTGGGGGGCCGAGATCGCCATCTTTTTGGGAACTGCGTACACACTTGGTAAATTCTGAAAAGAAATTTTTTTTTCCCCCAGGATCTGTGCCTTGGGCAGTGTTTATCCCTGGACACAGATTGCTTTGGTTGTTCACATCTCTGTACAAGGATTTTCTAGCTTTGCAGGAGGCAGGCCGTGTTAGTGCTTAGGATTATTTTGTTAAACATCTCTTTTCTCTCTTTTAAATCACAAATTAGCCGCCTTTTAACTGTTTGTTCCCCTGTGTTGGAGGGGGTCATGGAGGTGCAGGATTGGAGAACTAAAACAGAAAAGATTTGGACATAGCCTGTTTGAATGGCGTCTGGATATGTCATGCCATCTGCGCTTGTCCCTGGGGTAGGTTGGAGTAGACTCCGGGGTTTGGGAACATTATTTTGATTATGTGGCTGAAGAGGACGGGGTAGGTAGCCATGAATTTGTGTAAAGTAATCTTGTCCCCCACCCCCACCCCCATCTTGGACACACTGAAGTGAGTCTTCTCCAGCACCACAACGTTGGCCTTGATCTTTGATGTGGTTTTGCGCATCGGCCTGACTTGGCAACTCCGCAAGGCTGAGCCAGTCCATGGGAATTAACTTGCGTCTGGCTTGCACTGTTTTAGGGCGCGGAGGGAGACATCTCGAGAGCGGCCGGCCTTCACTGTTAGTCTACAGAGCAGACGAAGGTAGCGCTCCCAGACGTGATGAAGAGATGGTGTGCTTTGGGCCCCCGGCTCCCAGCCCCCCAGACAAGCGGCATCTGCATCACTCTAGAACCTGCTAGAAGGGTACATTCTCAGGCCCCACACCAGGCTACGCTGGAAGGCCGCTGGGATCGTGGTTAAGAGCGTGCACAACCCTTGGGCCACGTGGCCCGGGGTTCAAATCCCAGCTCCTCACGCACTGTTTCCTGGCCGGATGACGGTGGTGATGGGGCTGCTTCGCCCCTGGGAGCCTCTTTTTCCTCATCTGGAGGCCTGTTCTGGGGTTAACATACCTGCCTCGTGCTGCTGCTGAGGGGCCGGCGTTTACAGGAGCACCTGGGATGGGGGCACAGTACGTCCTGTTAGGGTTTTCTGTGTCGGGATTCCGAGGACAGAGTGGGTCCCACTGTTAGTTAAAGATGAACCGGTGCTTCAGAAGTCAAGGGGCCTCCACATTAGACACCGCATGTTAACTGGACCTGGTGGTGCACAGCTATAATCCCAGCCACTCGGGTGGCTGAGGCAGGAGGATTGTCAGTCTGAGGCCAGAGCACAACTTAGTTGTATAGCCTGCGCAACTTAGCAAGACCCTGTCTCAAAAAGGAAGGAAGCTGGCAGTGCAGCTCAGTGGCAGAGCACTTGCTTAGCTTGCACAAGGCCTTGGGTTTAGCCTCCCCAAGGACCACAACAAATAACATGTCGCTTCATACCGTGGGAGCTACTAAAGAGAAAATGGAGTAACTTTAAGTGGCATAAGATCAACTCGAGCTTAGCCGGTTGCACAGTGATTTCTATCACCCTTGCTCCTCAAATCCCTGCGTGAGTGTATGCAGTCATTCGCCCTAGCGTGTAGCACAATGTACTCTCAAATTTCCTATTTTCTATTTTCCTAGTGGCAAGAGTTTAAACGCAATGTACTGTGCCTTAGGTAAGGAAAAAGTACAAAGCAAAGGGTTTTCAGATTTGCTCAACTTTTTGCTTTCATTCTCTTTGAAAACTGCCTCAAGGCAATTCATTGGGGCAGGAATACTGCTTTGTATCTTAATTTGCCGTTAAGCCTGGACACATAAATGGCAAAGGGATGTGTCATGAAGAAATGAACCAGATCACGGGGGCACCTTATCAAATATTTCATAAAGCTTATTTTGAACATATAAATTCCACTCTGTCCAAAATGCTTTCCGGGTAGCATGCTTGGTGGTGCGCACAGCTGCCCCGGGGCAGGCTGCTCGAGGCTAATGGGTAGGTCCGTTAGGAAGGGTTGGCCCCGGCCACAGGAGCTCGGGTACCTGCTGCCCTTCTCTGGGGGCAAAGGGAAGAGCCGCCAGGTTCTGCCCACATTGCTGGCAGCCCAGTGGAGCATCACCAACAGGGCCCAGTGCCCTAGAGGCTGTGCCCTTGGAGGGATGGCATGGGGACAGTGGTGTCTGCCAACTCCAACTCCACAAGTTGTTGCGGGTGACATGCCAGTCAGTCAACCTTAACTCCAGGGTGAGTGTTCTGAAATGTCTAGAAACCTCATTGTTAGGAACTTCATTTGCCCAGGGTGCCCACGGCATGAGGGAAATTGCATTCTGGATTCAGGATAACCCCGGGAAGGACATTCATCTGTCTTTGGACTTGGAAACCTTGCTTATGGTGCAGCGTGAGGTCAGTGAGTCAGTGGAGAACAAAGTGGCCGATCAATGCCCTCGAAGCTGCATCCCTTCTGTTCCGAGACTTTCTTTCCTGGGGTGCTAACTGGAGAGGCGTCACCTCAGAGGAAGGTCCGGATAATCTAGTCACGCTGTCGGTTGTGGCCAGACTCCTTTCTTTCTTCCACTGTGACAGGTATCTTAGAAGAGAGCATCTCAGCTCAGCTCTGCCAAAATGTGATTTAGAAGAATTGTTGTTGTTGTTGCTAGGTGCCATCGAGTCGTGTCAGACTCAGAGCGGCCCTCATAGGGTTTTCAATGGCTGGCTGTTTCCGGATTGCCTTGGGAGTGGGTTGCCATGTCCTCCCATTTTTGTGGTGCTGAGAATCAAACTCAGGACCTCAAAGACTTCAGAGCGGCGCTTTACTAACTGAGCTAAATCCCAGCCTATTTAGAAGAGCAGACGCATCTTATTGGAAGCTTCAGTCTGTTTTTTCTTCCGGTATTGGGGATGGATCCCAGGTCCTCACGTGTGATAGGCAAGCCCTGTACCACTGAGCTGCATCCCCAGATGCACTCGAGACTACAGCTTTGTATCAGGAGGCTGAGAAGGCTGGGCATCACTGACACAAAGTGAACAGATGTGGGTCAGGGCCGAGCTGTTCTGGTGTTAGCATAAGCAATGTTGCCGCGTGCTTTGGGAGTGACCAGAGAGGTTGTGCCTTGAAGCTCAAATTCTTCCTAACATTCCTCCCCTGGCTGTGTTGAGTGTGTGTGTCTTGGTCTGCCCTGCGCTGCCATGATGGCGTACCTGAGGCTGGGTAGTTTATGAGGAACAGGGGTTTAGTGGCTCACAGTTCTGGGGGCTGGGAAGCCCTGGACAGGGGGTCTGCAGCTGGCGAGGGACCTCCTGCTGTGTCATCCCATGACACGCGGTGAGAGGGCAACAGCGCACGTGCAGAGAGAGTGAAAGCAAGGGGCGCTGGCCCTTTGGCTCCCACGGTAATAGCATTGATCCATTCACGGGCGCTCAGCCTCTTCATGGTCCCACTCCTCAGCACTATTGCGTCAGGGAGTGGGTTTCCAACCCATGAACTTAGGGGAGCAGAGTCAGACCTCAGCAGGTGTTCATGGTGTTCTCACCCTGAGCACCCAGTGTTCGGCTCAAGCTCAAGGAGCAGGGCAGGGTTGGGATGGTCACTGCATTTCCGCACAATTCGGCATCCACCAGTCATATCTGGTACCTTCCTGCAGGCACCTCTCACCCCCGATTCCTGCTGCCACGTGAGGCCTGCTCAGGATTTCTAACCCTTCACAACTTGCCTGCGTATCTTACTGTATTGTGAATGTCCAGCCGAGGGGCATTTGTGCACAGTAGATTTTAATCTCTTATTCAGAGCTCTTGCTCAGTATTTTCAGCCTGTGCTCTGCTTTTTCTATATGGTGGCTAAGAGCCTAGACTCTGATTGAATTCTGATCACCTCACTTGACACCTGTGAAAGTTGGCAGTATCAGAACAAACTCTAAGGCGGTGGACCAGGAGACCCTGGAGGAGGAGCCCTCATACCCATGGGCCCAGCACAAGAATTGCTCAGCCTGCTGTGCTCCGGGTGAGCCTCTTTCGTGAAGACACTTCCTTGACAATGGCTGTCACCGAGGGGACCCCCAGCAAGCCTGCCCAGCCAGTGATCTGCTTCAGAACAGCTTACACGGGCTTCTTCCTTCTTTCAAAAGCTCTCCCTTTCCCACCCTCTCCTCTGGCCCCCTTGGTCTTCATAAGCACGCAATCTCTTGCTTGTTTGGAGTTGGTCTCTGTCTCTTGTTTCAGGCTGATGCACCTGCGAGACCCTGAGAGCATCTCTGGGTCTGTCTCCTTGGCTGTGGGAGAGATGTAATAATCTCTGCCTCTTCTGGGGGTCCTGGGGGCTAAGGAAGCCCTTGGGGCCGGGCGTGGTGGCACATGCCTGTATAATCCCAGCACTTTGTGAGGCAGGAGGGTCTCAAGGTCAGGGCCAGCCTGGACATGTAGCCAGGCCCTCTCTTGCCCCTTTGGCCCAATGTCCCACTGGCTGGAAGGCACTGTGACCCTTCTGCCCCACTCCGCCCGTTTCTGCTAAGTCCGTGCACTACTTTCCTCCCTTTCCATGGACCCTGGGCCTGACATCTAAGCTCAAGGTCACGTCGCTGCCTCCTGACCGCCACATTTTCCTCTGTCAAGGTGCAGCCCTTGGACTGCGTTTGTTTACCAGGTCTTTGGAGCAGGGAGAGCTGGCGTGGTCCGCATTGCAGTCAGAAAACTGCACCCCCCACACACTCTGGGCTGTCTCTCTGCATCCTTACCTCAGGTCCTGAAAAGCTAGGTGCCCGTCGTGCCCCTGAAGCTCTGTAAATAACAACTGGTCCTTGGCAGTAGTTCCATCTGGGGCTTTACCTCCCCCCAAGCTTCTCTCTGGCCCTTGCGTCTGGAGGGTGCCCGGCAGAGCCGGCCCCCTGATGTGCAGATGTCCTGTGCGTCCTTTGGGGCTGGGGCTGCTTTTCCCACAGAGCTGTCTGTACCGACGGTGTTATTTCTGGACGGAGGTCTTCCACCGCCTCCCGGAATGGAACTTATGTCTTTCTCCATCTGAACTTCAAAGCTTTGGACTCTCGGTCCCCTCTCGCTGTGTTCCATGGACGCCCCCGTCTCCCCACTGCCCACACGGGGGGTGACCCATCCGCCTCAGGGAGGGCTTTAAAGAAAGCGGGGCTGAGAGTGGCCCCCACAGGCTCCGAGGAGCAGCTGAGTAAACTCCTCGTGGCTGTACCTGCTGTTTACACTTGGGAGCGAGGACAACCCTAAGCAGGCAGGGGACAGGGAAAGTGAGTTTCCCAGCTAAGACGTCTAAGATTTTTAACTGCGAGGCTTCACTGGCCTCACCGAGGCACTTGGTGGGATGGAGGCGAATTTCCTTCCTGGGTGGCAGGCGGCCTTTGGTAGGAATCTCAAAAGGCACTGTGTCAGGCTGGAGAACTTTCCCACCAAAGCGTAGTCCCTCCCCCTGTTCTCTCACCGACGCCTCCCACTTGCTGGCTTGCCATCCTGGCCACAGGATTGTTACCTCACGTCTGAACCTCAGTTTCCCTAGCTGTGAAATGGAGATGACGACACTCTCTCTTTCCGAATTTAGGATGATGATAGAGAAGGAGTCAAGCCAAGTAGATGGAAGCACTTTGTCACTCTACTGTGCACTATTAGCACCGTAATGCTGAAGTTTTGTAGGGGCTGAATATCCCTTATGCAAAATGCTTGTGAGTATACGGGCTTCTGATTGGTGGATATTTGCATATACATAATGTCTTCGGGATGATTCCTAGGTCGAATCATTAAGTTCATTTTTGTACCCTATGCACCTCATAGTGGCTGGGATTTAGCTCTGTCGGTAGAGCGCCGTTCTGCAGTCTCTGAGGTCCCAGATTCGATTCCCAGCACTGCAAAAAATGGGAGAAGGATGTGGCAACCCACTCCCGAGGCAATCCCAAAATAATTAGCCATTGAAAGCCCTATGAGGGTCCCTATGAGTCGGACACGACTCGAGGGCACCCAACAATGACAACAGCCGGTACGTCATGCATGTAGCCTAAAGGTATTTACAGAGCCTCAATAATGCAACAGGTCTCTGACTTACATAATATACTTGAGGTTCCTGAGTTTTGATTGCACCCCAGTATGTGAGATCAGGTGTAGAGCTTTCCTGCTGGAGCTCAGAAGGTTTCAGATTTTAGAATGTTTGGGGTTTTCAGATTAGGGAGGCTCAATTCTACTCAGGTTTCTGTCTCTCTGAGACATTGCAACAAAATACTTCAAGCACCAGGGGATTTTCATCTTTCCATAGCCAGAATGCACCCCTCCCTGCAGCGGGAATCCCAGGCCACTTCATCCTACAGCCCTCTGATCCGAGCTCAGGTTCATACAGTACCTGAACACCTTCAAAGGAACCATCGTCTAATCGTGCTGCTTGTGACAAGTGGGGAGCAGAGGGACACGCACACACCATCTTCCCACAAACCCCGAGCTTCTATTCATTGAAAACTGAAAAATATAAGAATGTTCACATCTGTGGTCCTAGTACCCGGGAGGATCTCTTGAGGCCAGGAGTTGGAGGCCAGTCTGAGCAACATGGCAAGACCCTGTCTCAAAAGGAAAGGAAAGAAGAGAAATTCCCTTTCGCAGTGAGAGGGAAGGACTCAGAGTCCCAGCCGTGGTTCACAGCGGTGCTGGGAGGAGCTGTAAAGGGAACGGGTTCTCAGCCCCGATTGTACAGAGCCTTTGTTGAAGCGGAAGGAAGATGGCTCTTCTCAGTTCTCCTTGCTTCACAAGCGCTAACGTGGGCAGTGCTCAGGCCCTGGTATTTTTTTAAATGTAAGCAAAATCAGAACTCCATAAATGTTGACATGGATCCTAATTTTAACCTCAAGCCTGTTCCTCTCTGCCTCATACTTCTCTCTTTCTAGTTCATTAGCCATAAAGTGAGCTTTGTTGTTGTGAGGTGCCCTCGAGTTGGGCCTGACTCATGACGACCCTATGTACAACAGAATAAAAGGCTACTGCCATGCACAGGATCATTTTATGGTCGCAGTCACTGTGTTTCTTCTCATTTTGAGTCGCGCCACATCAGCAAAAGGAGGTCCTGGGGGCTTAACTCCACTCCTGTCATTAAGGTCGACTCTACTTTGAGGAGGCAACTCTTTCCCAGTAGTCTCTTGAATGCCTTCTAGCCTAGGGGGCTCATTTTCTGGCACTGTATTTGACAGTGGATTTCTGTTATTCGTAGGGTTTTCAATGGCTAATTGTTTCAGGAGTGGGCTGTCAGGTCCTTCTCCCTAGTCTGTCTTAGTCTGGAAGCTCAGCTGAAACCTGTGCATCATGGGTGGCCCTGCTGGTATCTGAGATCCCGGTGGTATAGCTTTCAGCATCACAGCACCGTGTAAGTTCCCATAGAATGACAAGTTAACAGACATGAAGGGGATAAAGTATTTAAACTATTAACCAGTAAATGGCATAGGTAGATAAAATAGTGATTTGGTGTGATAACGTGAGCGAAATATGGAAGCAAAGGAGGTAGTATTTGCTTGTAATTCACTTTACCAAAAAAGCAGCGTGAGCAGCGATCTCTCTTGGTGCGGTGGGAGCCTCCGGTGTTCAGGTGACAGTCTGTGTCCTTGTGGGGCCCTGTCCCCTGTCTTGGTCCCTCATTCTGTGTTGTCCGAGCCCTCTGTGATCAGCAAGACAGAACCACAGTGGGTCACGCTGATGGGCATGATCTGACGTGGGCGCTTTTCTGTTCAGGCAACGTGACGCCGTGAGAACGAGCCACGGGTGGCATGTGGTCACTATGCTGTTGATGTCTGTCTTTCAGAGACTCTGACCTGTTTCTGCTGGACACCCGCGTGGTGTGGGCCTCGGAAGAAGGCTGGCTGGAGTTTGACATCACGGCCACCAGCAATCTGTGGGTGGTGACGCCACAGCACAACATGGGGCTCCAGCTGAGCGTGGTGACACGGGACGGTGAGTTGTGATGCGTCCTGCCCAGGGCTGGCCCCATGTCCTCATTCTGTCCTCTGCCACCGCTGTGGTGGAGCCACGCTTGGCACCCAGCCCTCGGCTGCAGGAGGCCCCCACCTACTGTCTCTTGGTGAACGCACTGGACGGCCAGACCTGCCCCTGATGGCCCCTACCAAGGCCCTGGCCATGGGCTGGTGCCACATTCCCCGGGGCTGAAGAGTCACTTGGGAGAACAATTTACACAGGCCTAGGATGGGGGAGACATTGAGAGGAAGGCAGAGCCAAAGTGCAGCTCAGTGCAGACCACGTGCCTGGCACACAGGGGCTCTGGGTTCTGCACCCAGCACTGCCACCCCCTTCCCCCCAAGAAAAGGAGGAGAAGAAAGAAAGAGGCCAGGTGTGGGGGGTGCAGCCTGTAATTGCATCAGCTCAGAGGTGGAGGCGGGAGGATCACAGGTTCGAGGCCAGAGGCAGCCTGAGAAACTCCATGAGACCCTGTCTGCGCTGGGGATGCAATTTAGTGGCAGAGTACTTGCAAAGAATGTGCTGGGCCTTGGGTTCAACCCAAGGTACTGAAAAAAGAGAGGCATAGAGAAGAAAGAAAGGCCGAGGCTGCCGCAGAATTCTGCCTGTGGAGTGGGGTCTCAGGTTTCTTCTCCTGAATTGGCAAAGCTCAGGCCCTGACCGCTGACCCCACACAGTCACCCTGACTGGTCAGTAAGATAGAGGAGGTCCGCGCGCAGGCGCCGCAGACCAGAGGACGGGAGGCCCTGAGCCCCTGGTGGTCCACGTCCTTTTGCAGGGGCCTCTCGGCTCTGGCCCTGCGCGGGGTGGTCCCTGAGGCCTTTCTTCCCACCTGCCTGCCCTTATGATCCCGGGGCCCAGGAAGGCTGACTCGACGGTGAGTTGGCGCCTGGGGATCCGTGGGTAAGGCGGGGTTGCTCTGCTTTGCATTGAAGGGCTCTACGTCAACCCCCGTGCCGCAGGCCTGGTGGGCAGAGACGGCCCGTACGACAAGCAGCCCTTCATGGTGGCCTTCTTCAAGGTGAGCGAGGTCCACGTGCGCACCGCCAGGTCGACCTCTGGGCGACGGCGGCAGAGCCGCAACCGCTCCACCCAGTCCCAGGATGTGTCCCGGGTCTCCAGCCTGTCAGGTAGGTGCCCCTGGGGCTTCCCTGGCCTCCATGGCAATAGAGGGCAGGGCAATGGCGTCAGAGGTTGGACAGCTTCCTCTGCAGGTGCAGTGGCCTGTAGGTGTCCCGTGGATGGTGGCGAGTTGCCATGGTTGCAGGTTAACTGGGCGGCTTCCCCAGGCCCTCAGAGCAGAGCACAGGCCACTCAAAGCCTAAAGCTGCAGGTGCCCTGCCTCTCTCCACCCGGACAGCCGTCTTTCTGTTTGCTTCTTCTTGTTAGGTGCTGTCCAGCTGGGTTTGACTCATAGTGACCCTAAGTACAGCAGAACAAAACATTACCATACACTGTGCCACGCACTCGATCTCTCTGTGTTTGAGCCCAGTGTTGCAGCCACTATGTTACTTCTCATTTTGAGTTGAGCCACATCAGCAAAAGGAGGTCCCAGACAGGGGCTTTACTCCAATCCCATCATTAAGGTTGACTCTACTTTGAGGACGCAACTCTTCCCTAGTCGTTTCTTGAATGCTTTCCAGCCTGGAGGGCTCATTCTCCAGTATTACATTTGACAGTGCTGCTCTGCTATTTGTAGAGTTTTCAATGGCTAATTGTTTCAGGAGTAGGCTGGCAGGTCTTTCTCCCTAGTCTGTCTTAGTCTGAAAGCTCAGCTGAAACCTGTCCACCATGGATGGCCCTGCTGGTGTCTGAGATGCCAGTGGCATAGCTTTCAGCATCATGGCAACATGCAAGCCCCCACAGCATGACAAGCTGACAGCCATCAAAAATCAAAATCCTGAAAATAACTGATTTTTATTTTTCGTTGCACTTTGCTTGGGGTGTGGCAGATGAACCGTGATGTTCGAGGATCCTTCTCCTGAATGGCTGGGGCCAGAAGAGTTTCGGATTTTAGGGTTTTTTATTATTATTATTTTATAATATTTGCTTAGACATGATGAGGTATCGTGGGGATGACAGAATTGGTTTGTCTCAAATATACCTTGTATCCAGACACTGAAGCTAATTTTGTAGTTTGTCAGTGTGCTGCGTTTTGACTGCACTCCGTGAGTGAGGTCCGGTGTGGGCTTTTCCACAGTGGTCACTGTTGGTAAGGTTTCCCATTTTGTACCACATGTTGGATTTTCAGATAGGGCCCCTGAGCTGGTCCCGGCCACCCTTGTGCATTTGGGGAAGGTGGGCTCGTACTTCCCAGCGCTCTTGGCTGGAAGTCACGGGAAGTCCACGCCAATGGTACTCTAAGGTGGGTGTTACTGGCACACCCCACGGGAAGCCAGGGGCTGTGGCTGTGGGCATGGTGGGATCCGTGGGCTCAGATGGTGCTGGATTTTCTCTCTGTGCCTCTGTTTCTGTTCTTTTTGTTGGTGGCATTCTCAGAAAGACAATCTCTACATGGTAGCTGGAAAGGGGACCCACCGTTCCTAGATTCCCCAACACTTGTCAACCTTGGCCTCAGAGAAGCCAACCCTCTCCCACAGCGGTCTCCGCAGAAAGCCTGGGTGCGATGCTCATTGGTGAGGCTTGTGTCCTGTGCCCACTCCCACCCAAGAACCCTGCTGCCTGGAAGTGCTCTGATTGGCCAGGCCTGCATTGTGAGCTCACCCGGGAGTTGGGGACCAGCTCAGCTCCATGCTGCTCATGACAGCAAGTCCAAAGGATGAGAGAGCAAACAGCCTCCACTGCCTGAGTGTCCGTGCTGTGGCCCCTCTAGGGCTGTGCCCTTGGAGGGCATGGCACTGAATGCCATGCATGGGAACAGGAAGCGGGAGCGGACGTCCCCTCCGGGCAGGTGGGCTCAGCATTAAGTCGCATTGAGCTCAAACCCAGACGTTTCTTACTCTAGAGCCAACGCTGCCAGGTTTCGAGTTTCTTGGTGGCGAAGCAGGAAGCTGAAGATTCGCAGCAGGATCTGCAGTCAGAGATCTTGCTTACGTCCCTGCCACTCTGTGACTCTTGACAGACCTAACCCATCGCAGCCTCAGTTTACTCCTCCGTAAAGTGACGATGGTGAATAGCTTGTAGACTTGTTGAGATTAAGTGAGATGCTATGGCCTGGCTCATAAAAGCCCTCAAAGATTACTCACATCCAGTTGTAGGAAGTGGTTGCTCGGGGCATGTGCTTGCGTCCTGGAGAGGAGGTGAAATACTTCTAGAAGCTGCATGTATGGTTCCAGGCAGCTCTTTATAAATTCAGTGCCTAGAGACAGCTAGGCATTGTCCCAATGTACCCAACTTTTCTTTAGGACGAAGCGTCTCTGAAAATTCAGGTTGTGGCTTCACGAGCCACCGCCCAGTGTGATGTGACGGTCCGCTACCTCTCATCCGGGTGTTTCTTGGAGGTGCTGTGCAGCATGGGTGTCCTGTGTTTACTGCTGGAGACAGGGTCAGGGCTTTTAAAAAAAGAAGAGGAAAAGGCAGTGCTTGCTTTCCTTTGTCCCCTTCAGAGGCAGCCTGCTTAGCAGACATAGCAATCTCCGTTTTCCTCTGGGGCAGCAGGATGGGGTCGGCTGGTGGCAGGCCTCATTTGTTCATGTATTGTGGTCGGTTTGGCACTGGGACCTCAGACATGGAGGCATCCCTTGAAATGCTGATTGCTTTTCAACATGAAATTTTCACTTGATTCACTTAACACCCACATTGCCCACCCACCACACACACATTTGTTGGTTTAATTGAGAAAACATGTCCTTGATTTGGGCCCTAGCAATGTCACCTAATTATTATTTCCCAATTCCCTTTCAACTTTTTTTTCGAGTTGATGAGTTAAAATTCAATACGGGCATTGAAGTTGGTCTGATTGATAATGAGATGCAAATGCCCTGGTTTCTCTTGGTCCACGTCCCCCCATCTCCCACCCCACTTCTTCCAGTTTTGCTTTGCTCCTTCTGTAGTCCTGGCCAGAAGAGCTCACACCGAATCCCTCTGACCTCACCCATCCAGCCGCCCCAGGGCCCCAGGAAGCCCTGGGAAGGATCCCCCTCCTCCTCACCGGTTCCTGAGCCTCTGGTGAGTGAGACGCTGCCCGCTGGCTGCTCAGGTGCTGCCTCATGTACGCGTCTGTCTCCCCTTTATGTGTTCTTCCACTCTCGAGAGTCGACACGCAGGAGAGAATCCTCTCCACCAGGGGGTCTCTAGAAAGACAGGCTGACACCTGGAGGAGAGACATCTGGCGGCCTGTCAGTCTCCAGGCCCTGGGGGCCAGGGGTCACGGGCCTCTGAACCAGGTCAGTGTCGCAGAGTCAGAGAAACGCCCTTCTGTGGTAGGATGGCAGCAGATCTTTGGGCAGGTTGGAAGAGGAGATCGCTTCGCCTCTGCCGCCCCCTCCCACCACCCCGTGCTCTCGGGGACTTGGTCTTCTTCCCCAAGTAGCCACATCAGTGAGGAGCCCACCAGGGATCGTCTTGCATCCGGTGGAGAAGTTAGCCTCACCCAGCGAGTTGCCTGTCACCAGGGTAGAGAGTGGCCAGGAAATAAACATGTCGCATTTGTAGGAACCAGGCTGTGGATCCCTGAGGCGACTGGGCCACAAGGGAGTAGCCAGGAGCCATGGGCAGCCTCCCACTGCCTGCTCAGCTGGACTTTCCCAGCATGTGCACCGCCGTGTGGGCATGGGGGAAGGCTCCCCAATGTTTTCACGTGGCTTCTCTGCAGTGGTCTGCCATGCGGGGTTGCAGACGCTGGCTGGGCTGGGCTTCTCCTTTGGGCGTGGATGGCCACTGGGCCACACATGGATGGCCACTGGGCTTTTCTGCAGTGGCCTGCTGTGTGTGGTTGCTCCATCTTTGGTGCAGGACCAGGTGGCCCCAGGGGGTCCTGATGACTCTGCCAGTTCTTCCTCGGCCTCCCTGCTATACCCTGGCCCCTGGGTCCTCAGCTCTAGTTTGCTGAAGGACTGTTTCCCTTCTCTTGTGGCCTCTCTGTTGGGTCTGTTATTTTATCTTCTGGGCTACTGTGGCACCACGTGGCCTGTCCGTGGTGGGGTCCATGATCCCCTTTGGCAGGTCCAGGCCCTGGTCTGCTGCATCTATAGAATCGTCCCACGTGTCCCTGAGGATGGGAGCTGATGCCCACTCAGGGTGGCCAGTGAGTCTGAGGGCAGCCGCTGGGCCACCCCGCTGGCTGTCGGTGCCGCAGCTCAGAACCCGTCTTTGTGTTGTTGGATGAGAGTTGGAATCTCTGTCCTTCTTCGTGGTTCCTGTAAATTGGAGTTGTCTTTTTGGTCCGCGATGTGTACGACGTCACCACTGGACTCTACCCGTGAGCTCGGAGCCCCGGAAGACCCTGCGTGTCCTTGGCCGAGGGTTTGTCATCTTTCCAATGCCACCTGGGAGCATGTCTTTGAGTAAGTCGTAGCTCTGTGCCACCCACACAGATGTGTGTCGTGAGGCCCCTGGGGGACGTGGCCTTAGTGCAGTTAGGTGTGCCGTGGACCTTCTTGTTGACACGTCATGTCTTCCGTCCTTAAACTCCCTTGGGGCTGTTCAGTGTGTCTGCAGCCTAGGACAAGTCACCAGAATTCATCTCCTGCAAAAGCCACTCTTGGAGGGCTTCATCATGGCCAGGCCATCTTTTCTTAGAGAGTTCAAGAACCTTGAGCCCACAGAATGAGGGTCTCGTCCTTCCCTGTCCCAGAGCCTCTGCGTGGACGCTCATGGGCTGAGGGTGCCAGAGCTGAGTGGATGCCCCTCCCTGGGCATCACCACTTAGAACATGGCTCAGGGCTGCAGATCACAGTCTTCATTTCTTCCAGGGAGTTTGGAAATCTTCTTTGTCATTTGGATCTTAAATTAAAATGTTCGGGCCCACAAGTTGGCTTCTGGAAGTCTTGGTTAAGGGAGAGATGTTCTTCAGGGCGCCCTAAGTGAAACCACATCTTAGTCCTCCGCGGATGTGGAGGTCAGGTGTGGAGTTGGTGATTCAAAAGTTAGGTGATCAGAGCCCGCGTGGAGGTCAGGTGTGGAGTTGGTGATTCAAAAGTTAGGTGATCAGAGCCCGCGTGGAGGTCAGGTGTGGAGTTGGTGATTCAAAAGTTAGGCGATCAGAGCCCGCGTGGAGGTCAGGTGTGGAGTTGGTGATTCAAAAGTTAGGTGATCAGAGCCCACTTTTTTCATGCTCTCCTTCACCATGAAGTCTCTTCAGGGTAATGGTTATCAAGGAATGAAGCCAACGAGAAAGTTCCCACCTACCCTCCATAGGTCCCCCTTTGTGATGGGCAAATGGCCAGCGATGTGAAAATGCAGCATGGGTTGGGTGTCCCCAATTTGAAAATCCAAAATGTGAAATGCTCTGAGGTCCCAAACTTTCTGGAGCATCAAGTCAGCACTAAGAAGTTTCAGGTTTTGTTTGATCCCCAGCACCACAAGAAAACCACAGATTCTCACCTTGGTAAAGTCTACGCCAAGATTCTACAATCTGGAGAACTCCAAAATCTGAAACCCTTCTGGTCCCAAGCATTTTGGATAAACGGCTCTCGGCCTGTAGTAAAGAGGGCATAGGCAGGTGCTGCGAGATGCTGACATAATTTTCCAACCGTTACTGAGCCTGGGGAGGGACAGGGCCAGGAGGTTCCGCAGTCTAGGAAGTGACGGTGAATGGAAGATGCTTAGAACACACGAAGCCTTAGTGCTCAGTCTTTGAGGGAAGCTGCATCTAATTTTAAGACAACTAGTTCCGTATCAGGGGCTGGGGTTTAGCTCAGTGGGTAGAGCGCTGCGCTGCAGTCTCTGAGGTCCCGAGTTCAATTCCCAGCACCACAAAAATGGGAGAAGGGCCTGGCAATCCACTCCCAAGTCAATCCCGAAACAGTCAGCCATTGAAAACCCTATGAGGGTCGCTATGAGTCGGATGCCGACTCAACGGCACCTAACTACAACAACAACAAAGTTCCATATCATTTCATAATCAAGACAGAAGAGGCCAAAGCTGCACCCTCATCTTGAGCCCTGTGATACCCTGGAATCCTAGAACAGGAAGACCTCACTGTTCAGACTGAAAATCAAGCTGTCCCCACAGCCTGTTAGGAGCTTGTTGACGCTCCTCTGCCCCCAATCTGTCCTTGTGTTGGTGACGTAAGGACCTGGCACCTCCAGCCCATCCCTCAATGGCTGGATTGATGCCGTGGGGAGAGTGGGAGCCAGAAGCTTGTTTTGGGTAAAACGGGGCCGATGAAGCCAGAGATAGGGAGGGAGCAGCCAGGCCGTTGAAGACAGAGGTGCCGTCTTAACAGTCACTGCATTGTCCTTGCCCTGTCGTCCTGGGAAAGAAGGGAAATGAGAGCAGTCAGTTGCTCAGCTAACAAACAAGCTTCCTTTGCGAAGGTGGTGTAGCCTGATCCCAGAAAACCCGGGACAGATGTCGGGTGCACGTGACTTTGTCCCAAACTGCACCGTGCTGGTTATTTTCCTGTCCATGGGCAGCTGGCTGAGCCGGGAGGGTCCCACGGGGCTGGTGGAGTATTCGGGGACCAGCCCACAGTGGCCCCAGCAGCCCTCTGTGTGGGAAGGACACAGGCAGGCTGCCCAGGTCCCCGGGGTTGGGCTGGGTTTTGGTTGTGGTGATGCAGGTGTTTGGCCACCATGCTGGTCACCCTGTTACCGCGACCTTTGTGCCTGAGGTGTGCGTGGTGGCCCTGGCACTGGGCGGTGTGGCTCCCTGCCTGCTGCCTGCCCGAGAAGCAGGGTGGCTGCCTGGGCTTCTCTGCTCACCCAGGGCCTGTGCCTGGAGATGTTTGTGTCCCGGGGTGACTGGGGAGCCTGCACGTCTGTGGTCTTCACTGGGGACTGAGGGGCTGGAGAGAGACCTGCAGTTGCACTAGGGGCACGACTCCTTCGCACCTGGCTGTGCCTGTGGCTTTCTGAGTGGACCAGGTGCAGAGCCTGCTGTGGGAGTGGCCAGGTGGCCCCTGTGAATTCTGGGTCCCACCACCCTTGGGCTGTGGGTTCTGGGCGCCCTGGCTCTCTACTGGAGCGGAGGATCCCTGCGGCCTTCTGTGTGCCTGGGGTGGGAGGCTGCAGCTGCTGTCGTGCAGCGGGGTCCTGGGTGTCCAGAGACCCACCTGCATCGGGGTGGGCAGTGGTGTTGCCCATGTGAGCCTCTCGTTTGGAGGGCAGTGTCTCTGACCCGTGTAGTCACTGGGGAGCCCGGTCTTGGACTCTGACTGCACTGTAGATAAACTCCTTGGTGATTCTCAAGACTTGGGCACTGGCTGCCAGGGATTCTGGGGCATCAGCCTTGTGGTTTCCGAGGCTGTGGGTCTTCTCTTCCCTTTTGCCGCGCTCTCCCCGTCCCTGCCTGCTGCACCTGCGTGGACAAAGCTGTGCTACCTTCCTCTCTCACACGGATGTGGATGTTTTCTGGTCACATCTCAGCAGCCCATTTCTGTTACCCACCTTCTTTAGACGCCTCATTTAAACAAACACCGAGGGTGGTGTAGGCAAGGGTAGGATTTTTCGGTGATAAGTCAATCCATAAAAACGGAACAGCAAACAGTGTGGACCAATGTGCTTTCACACAGAGTCGGGGTGCTGACCCCTGAGCCATAGAAGCCAGTGTTCTGAGGGGCATCGACCTGCACAAATATGTGTACATTCTTTGCCCGCACTCACCACAGAATCAAGGAAACTTGTACGTGGCCGGAGCATATCTGTAGGAAGAAAAACAGGAGGCTGAATTCCTCCCGCTCCTCTCTCTGGCCCCAGTCCTTACTTAGCAACAGAAATGCCAGTGTCTGGCTCCAGGAGCCATAGCTGTTCTTTCCGAGGAAGTTCTCTTCCTGGCGCTGAGGTCAGACCGACCGCAGGTTCACAGGTAGCCGGTGCAGGTGCGAAGTTAGGAGGGAAGCCCTTCCACGAGGCCACCACGGGCCTGTCCAAGAGAAGAGGAGAACAGGGGCCAGAGGCAAAGAAGTCGTCTTTGTCTGCGTCCTGACCCTTCTCCAGGGCCAACTTGGCTCCTGCAACTCAGGTGGGTTCTGACTCCAGCCACCTGGATTTGCTGGAGACCCCATAGGTTGAAGGGAAAGGCCCCATGGCAGAGGTCCCCAGGCCACACACATTTCTGTCCGACTTGCTTCCAAGTTCAAGGGTTCTGTGTCCTGCCTTCGTGTTTGATGAGAGTCTAGAACAACTTACAGAACTCGGGTAAGCTCCGTACTTAGGATGACGGTTTTATTATAAAAGATGCAACTCAAGAGCCAGCAGGTGAAGAGACCTACAGCACAAGGCCGAGGGGCGGGGGACTCTGGGCTTCCACACCCTCTTCTGGCTCACCATCCTCTCTGAACATCTGAATATTCACCAACCTGGAAGGGCCAGTGAGACTTGCAGTCTGGAGTTTTATATGGTGCCTCAGTCCACTTTGCGTTGCTGTAGCAAAATGCCTGAGACTGGGGACTTTATGAGAAAAAGAGGTTTATGTTATATCACAGCTTTGGAGGCTGAAAAGTCCAAGCTCGGCCAGCCACATCTGATGAGGGCTTTGTGCTGTGGATAACATGGTGGCTGGCCTCACGTGGCAGGAACACATCTCAGAAGAGCCAACAGTATACGTGAAAGAGACCAAACGTGGCGTGACCTCTTTATACAAACACCCTCTCAAGGAAACTAGTCCATTTCAGAGAAACCACTGTCTGCCCACGAGAAGAGCATTGATTCCCTCTGAGAGTGGAGCCCCATGACACGGATGCCACCTGCTCAGAGGTCCCCCTGCCTCTCGAGACTGCTACTTTGGGGACTGAGCTTGGAGCCTGTGAGCCTTTGTGGGACAAGCTGGATCCCCACCAGAGCACAGGGGTGCTGAGCATTAGTGATTGAATCATTTGCCATGACTAACTCCATCTCCAGTCCCCTTCGCCCACGCACCCCATACCTCTGGTCAGAGGTAAGGCTAGCCCAAAGTTCTTTGTAATCATGCGCCTGGCTTTTCTGGTGACCGGCCACCAGTGGTGATGTATCCAGGGGCCTCGTTAGCATAACAAACTCCTATCGCTCAGGAAATTCCAAGGGTTTTCAGAGCCTGGTGCCAAGAATGAGACAAAGACAGATATATTCTTTATTATTCCACACTGCCCACAGCTGCCTGACCTCAGAGGGAGAGCTGTTTGTAGAAATCTCTGGTTTTTACGTGGCCAGTGATTCCGAGGTTGACTTCGGGGATATTTTTGTCCCTAGCACAGAGGCAGCATTTTAGACGAAGCTTGTGTTAGGGGAATGAGGTTGGACAAGGGCCTTCTAGGTGAGGCTGAGGGGGAACAGGGCCTTGGAATCTTTAGATCGACCCCTGTACCCACTGGCAAAGGGGGACCAGGAAGTGGAGGGCTGGGGGTACTTCGGGAGGGCCAGACCTGCAGGGAACGTGCCTCCACTTCCCCTGTGTGTATGGGCAGAATCCAGGTGTGTGGCCACACTTCACTGCAGTGGGAAATGCCGTCTGGCTGTGTGCCCAGGAGGCAGGTAGAGGATGCAGGCTTTTAGTAAGTACTCAGGCAGCCTCTTCCAGGCTGCTCCTGGAAAATGCTGAGCAGTGACTCCCCCAGGCCCTTCACCCTGTCGCTCTCCCCGAATGGGACGTTTCTCCCCCAGAAAGCCTCTGGCCTCACTTCCAAGATCCCCTCGGTCTCTGCTTCGAAGTAGTTTTAACAGAGAGCTGAGCTTGTCAGTGCTGCATGAGACACAACCTGGTCCTCCACCTTCTAACTACTGATTAGCATGACTCAGTCCTGGAAACACGGACCAGGAGGATGGACGGGTAAGAGGAGCTCTGTGGTGGGCGCCGGCCCATGCAATTAGGGAGGCCAACGAGCCCCATGATCTGCTGCCTGCAAGCTGGAGACCCAGGAACGCCGGTGGGGAGTGCAGCCCAAGTGCAAAGGTCTGAGGACTGGGGAGCTGATGGTGTGAGGCCAAAGGCTCGAGAGCCAGGAGCCGTGATGTCTCTGGGCTGAAGGTGCGCGAGCCCGCTCTAGAGGAGGAATTTGCTCTTCGCCTGCCCTTTCCTTCTATTGGACCCTCCGTGGGTTGACAGGTGCTCGTTGGTGAGGTTGATCTTCACTCGGTTTTCTGATTCCAGAGCTCATTTCTTCTAGAGACGCCCTCAGACGCCCCTGGAAATGTCTTACCACCCATTGGGGCATCCCTTAACTCAGTCAATTTGACACACAGAGTTCAACATCATAACTGGCGTGCAATAGTGATGGAGTCTTAAAGAGGAAAATAATTTGTGGCTGTTGGAGAGCTCACCTGGTCAACACAAAAGCTGGAGAAGCCAGCTCAGAGCCAAAGCCCCCCTCAGGCAAGCGCGGGGCAGTGGCTCTGGGTACCACCTGGGCCATCACGCTGGACGCCAGCTGACGTGCCACCCATCCTGGATCTCTCCTAGAGTCATTCAAGTATTCAAATGGAGACATCTGATTGGCTTTGATGCAGTCAAGACCCTGTACCCCAGCTGCAGGCCAGGAGGTCCAGGGGGGCTATTATGAGAAATGGGGCCCTGATTCCCACCTGTGTAGGAATTTCCACATGAGTTGTTGTTGTTCCTTGAAGGCCAGGTGACCAAAACAATAAATGTCCATTATGTCTGTACTGGGTCTGGGATTTGGCTCAGTTGGTGGAGCACCGCTCTGCAGTCTGAGGTCCTGGGTTCAATTCCCAGCATCACAAAAATGGGAGAAGGATGTGGCAATCCACTCCTGAGACAATCCCGAAACAATCAGCCATTGAAAACCCTATGAGGGCTGCTATGAGTCTCACAGGACGCAAAGGCACCTAACAACACGGCTGTACCACCTTGGCATCAGATCCCATCAGATCTCGGGAGCTAAGCAGGATTGTCCTGGTTAGTCCTTAGATGGGAGACCACCTGTGAATCTCAGGTGCTGTAGCCTTGGGAAAAGGACCTGGCAGCTGACTCCCAAAACAACTGGCCATTGAAAACCCTATAAATAGCAAAGAAGCACTGACATAGTGCCAGGCATGGCACAGTGGCAAGGAGTGTTTCACTCTGTTGTATGTCAGGTCTGTATGAGTCAGACCTGACTCGACAGCACCTAACAACAACATGGCCAACCACAGCTAGGTGTGAAATTCTAGGCTGGTGGCATCGTTTTATGGTATTAAGTTTTAAATGCATATTTTTCTTAATGTTTGCGTCAGTCTTTGAGTTCCTTTGTAGGTAATTTTCTTGCGTTCTCTGGGTTCTCTTTGAGAATTTTTTGTATGATATACTACAGTCACACCAGATTTGGCTGGATAGGAGTTTATTCTGAGGACACATTGTGCCTTTTCATTTTCTTCAGCTACAGAAAATTCTTAGCTGGTCAGAAACTTCTACTAGAAACATGGTGGACTTCTCAGTCTTCCTGAAAGAGTCAGTCATGTGTCTTAGCTATTTGTGGTGCTACCTTGAAGAGATTTATTTAAATGTATTGTCTACTTCTTTAATTCTCTTTAATTATCTCTGATATTTAGCTCATCTATTTGTTTTCAATGGTTATGGTTTCTAGAAAGTTCTATTTGGTCCTTTTTCACAGTACCTGTTCTTTCTTCACGTGTTTGTTCTTTCCAGGATATTCTTGCTTTAGAGTTTCTAGCCCTTCTTTTGTCTCTGTCATTATTTTAGAAATTCTTCATCTGTAGCCTCCCCCAGAGGTTCCTCTTATGTCTGGACCCCGGAACCGTGTCTCCATCTTTCCTTCCTGTTGAGGGGTTGTTTATGGTGGGCGGTTTTTATCTTGGCACACGTGGTGGTTTGTACCAAGAGTGTCCTGGGTGCTCTATGTCGTGAAAACTTCTTTCCAGGTTGGTTCTGCATTTGCTTCTCCTGAGTACCTGACGCTTCAGCCAGTGGGGTTCATGAGGGTGGGTAGATAGGTGGGGAAGCTGAGTAAATTTGGAGTTGGTGAGCAACCTCAGAGGGTTGGCCCAAGTGACCTTCTGGTCGAGGCCACGAGCCTGAGTTGGCTCTGTCTGTTTCTTCCTTATAAGCCTGCACTTTCTCCCGTTCCGGGGCCGGGTGCCCAGAGATGCAAGCATGAAAATGCATCTCAAACAGGCACTCAACGATCAGGCCACTCACTGGCTTACGTGGTTGGCGAGGGCAGGGGTGGCGCACGTGGCCCAGCCCTGTGGCCACTGACATCCACGCCAGAGGAAAAACCTTTCTCCAAAGCTGCCCCTACCCTCCTGCTCTCAAACAACTCCAGGTCAATGAATCCTCTGAGTCAGGGCTCCAAACGCGTGGCCCAGGCTCAGCGACCTTCAGCGGCTCACGTGGTACCTTCAGTAGAAAGTCGCCATTGTGGTGGTGGGCTGTCTAGGCTGTTCATTTCTCCCGCTCTTCTTTACGTGTCCCCAGGTCCCTTCCAACAGAGCGGCTCACTCTCCCTCTGCCTCCCACCCTGACCCGCCCCTTCTCTAAGCGCCCGTTTGCGTAGCGAGCTACACCAGAGTTACCTCTGATGGGCCTCTACTCGGAGCTCCTGCAGGGAGGAGGCCCTGCTTCCTGTGGAGCCGGCAGGGGGCGTGCCACCGAGGAGCTGCATGGCCACCCCCTGACCCCTTGCTGGACGTGAGCCAGGCTAGCGGTTCCTGAGTTGCACAGCACAGGCACCTCAGCCTCGGAGTGATAGCTTTCGGGCAGGGTCCCCAAACCCTGAGCCACAGGCCAGTTCCAGTGTGAGCTGCAGGTGAACGAAGTTTCATCCATATTTAAACAACAAATGAGATGCGCTTAAATCCCCCCAACCCCCGGTCCATGGAAGAATTGTTCCCACAACACCTGTCCCTGGTGCCAGTAAGGTTGGGGACCGCTGCTTCAGTGTAAGTAAAGGGGCTCAATCCTGGCAGTGAGGCTGGGGTGCAAAGTGAAGGAGCGTGGCCAGGGCCTCCTGGCTGGACCCACTCTGTGGCTAATGCGTCCTTCAGGTTCTGCAGGCCCTGCAACTCCTGGATGGCCCGTGTTTGAAATACAGTGAATCTTACCTGGCACAGCACTTGCTAATGGCAATCCCGTGTCTTCCAAGTTTGATGGGCGTCTCGACACCCCTGCCAGGCCCTGCGCACAGCAGAGTGCGGAGCACAGAGCACACGCTGCCCAGTGGCATCTGCTGCCCAGTGGCATCCACTGCCCAGCGGCATCCACTCAAGTAGGCAGGGGCCGGGATGCAATGCAGAAAGCGCTTAGGCAGTTGGGGACCCACTGGAGCTGCTGGGTGACCGGCTGTCTAACAGGCACCCTGCTCAGTTGTCTTGAGTACGGTACGGAGCCTGGCACGAGACAAATTCTCTGTGGAAGCCTTCTGAATGAGTTAATGGGCGCCTCTCCTGATCTCTTCCAACAGATTACAACAGCAGTGAATTAAAAACCGCCTGCAGGAAGCACGAGCTTTATGTGAGCTTCCAAGACCTGGGGTGGCAGGTGAGTTCTCAGGGCACCAGGGGGTTGAAGGTCCCTTTCTGGGCATTTGTTCTTTATGGTGGCAGTCGTCTTCGAGGACCGAGAGCTCTTGTGGGAGTCCTGGGAGCCTTCGCTGGTTCTTGGGCTGCTGGAGTGAGGCAGGATGGCCCAGCTGGTCGGTGCACTGAGCGCCCAGGGCCCACTTTCTAGGGTTCCCAAGATCTGGGTCCTCAAGCTCCATACTCAACATTTCCCCCAAACCCTTACCTCATTCTTTCATAGTTCACGGGGCAGATACTTGGCCATTTAGACAGATTGTGTGTCTTGAAACAGGGTTGGAAAAAATAATCTAACAGTCTCTCCAGTGGCCATAAACTGGCTCA
Organism: Pedetes capensis; assembly: GCA_007922755.1. Lineage (NCBI taxonomy): Eukaryota > Metazoa > Chordata > Mammalia > Rodentia > Pedetidae > Pedetes > Pedetes capensis. The sequence continues at coordinate 274,919 of VMDO01000104.1, read as the reverse complement.
CCCACTGTCCAGAGGGGCACAAGTGTGTGCCCCATACCTGAGGGCCACCTCTGCTTGGCGAGGAAAGCAGCAAATGCACCTCCAGGTGACAGGCGGCAGTTTATGTGGGTGGCGCTGGGGAGCGTCATGGGTTCCCAGAGAGGGTTGTCCATGTCCGAGGATAGTCAGTCTCTGACTTTTGGTGCAAAAGCACCACGCATTCAGTAGAAACTGCACTACATTTTGAGTTTGGGTCTTACAGACATGTGGTCTAACCCTCTCCCAAGGTGCTGGGCGGCCACAGTGAGCCATGGTTCCCAGTCCACCTGGCAACCACGAGAGGAGGTGGCTGATAGTGCGCCATGCTGCCGGGCGTGGGTGTCCAGAGTGTTCAGGGTGTTAAGTGCATTCCCCACCTTGGGGGGACGTAACCCCCTCTTACATGGAGCAGCCTCTGTACATTAAGACCAGCCACGTGCACGATTCCAGGCTTGAGAGGCAGGTGGCCGCTGAGGTTCATGACCCTGTGAAAGGAGCAAGGGCTCTGGAGTCAGACTGGCCAGAGCTGCGTCTTGGGTTCCCACCTGAGTGTGAGCTTGGACGGATTCCCCAGCCTTCTTGCCTCTGTCTCTGAATGTGTCCAGCGTGCACACTGCCGCCTCCCAGCGCCACCAAGAGCTCGGGGTGAGGCAGGGCTGTCTATTGATCTTTGTTCCTTTGCGTTGGCATCAAGGACTGGATCATCGCGCCCAAGGGCTATGCCGCCAATTACTGTGACGGGGAGTGCTCCTTCCCTCTCAACGCTCACATGAACGCCACCAACCACGCCATCGTGCAGACCTTGGTGAGCCCAGGCTTCTGGCTGTCGGTGGGGTCAAGCCCAGGCCTGGTGTCATTCTCACAGTCCCATTCCCCTTCTGTTTTGGGACAGGTCCACCTCATGAATCCCGAGTATGTCCCCAAACCATGCTGTGCGCCCACGAAACTAAACGCCATCTCCGTTCTGTACTTCGATGACAACTCCAACGTCATCTTGAAAAAATACAGGAACATGGTCGTGAGAGCTTGTGGGTGCCACTAAGGTGAAGCCGACTGCTGGGGACATAGACTCTGCCTTGGGTTCCTAGCTGGCACCTGCCTTAAGCACAGAGCAGCGCTGAGAGGTAAGAGTGAGATCCGAAACCATCTCCTGCTCTGGAAAGGACCTCGCTGACCACTGGCCACCTTGGAAACACTGCCGAATAGCCGCGGATCTGCAGGAAGCTGAGTTTCAGCATTTGCAAGATGAGGTTTGGGAACTGCGGAGGCCTGACTTTGAAGGCCTGCCTCCCCCAAGCACCCCCAAAGAGACAAGTCATCAAAATTAGCTTTAGCCTTAGATGAAGGTCTTTAAGGAGGGTGAGGAAATATCTTGGCTAGGAACCAGCTGTTTCGGTGACAGTGACCAGAGGTAGATTTTACAGGTAATAGAAATGGCGGGGGGGGCCTCCTTTCACAGACCTCATTCCAAGGAAGGCCAGGTTCATGCACGATCGGCAGCCCAGACCATAACCAGCCCCGATGGAGGTGCCTTTCATCAGTTGTTGCTGTTATTTCCGTGCTCGTGCTGGGGTTTTTGTTGGTATAAAATGTACTTATTTCAGCCAAAACGAACCGTACCGTTTCCACCCTCACTCCTCCCCCACTTGCTGTATTCTTTGCTAGGACCAAAAGCAGACCAGTCACTCCCTGAGGTAGGCTGCGACATGTCTGCAGTAGCCTTCATTTAGCAACGTCCATCACTAACATGATTCTTTGCCTTTCACTACACAGCAGCAGGCCGGGTGGCAGGACTAGAGCCCCCGGAGGAAGTTGCCAGCCTCTAAGGAGGGGTCTGTGGAGGTGAGCCTGCTGCTTGTGAACCCAGACCGGTTTCTGTCATAGAAAGTAAGACTGAGATTAAATCTTAGAGTATTTTTAAGATGTCTTTTTCACAATCATGTACTGGGAGACCCATTTCGTACTAAACTGATTAAATAATACATTTATAATCTATAACTGCACTTACAGCTTTTTTTGTAAATAAGAAGTATAATTTATTTATATCCATTTTGCTGTAACATTTAAGGAAAGACCAGACTTTTTAAAAAGAGTTTATTTAGAAAGTATAATATAAACAAATTGTACCACTTTGATTGAATGTTAAGACTCAGGATGCAAAGCTGAAGCCCCACATGGTATGGGCTTCTCTAGAAAGCTGGGCTGTGGTAAAGACCATCTGTGACTGATAATAAAGATCTCCTTTAAGGCTGAGCTGCTGCCATTACCTCCGCCTCGGAGTAGATGTGGTCTTGTGTCTCAGATTCCCACCATGGCACATGAGAGGCAGGTAAAGGACGGACTGATGACTCAGCTTAGTCCTCCAGCTGCTCGTTTCCCAATGTGCCTGTGCACGGTAGGGCCACAGCAGCCCTGCCAATTTTCTCTTTGGTTTTGAGGCCTGGTAAAGCCCCTCTGGTCCTGTCACCCACCTGGTGGAGCTTCCTACGGAAGACATCTCACTGTCACAGGGACGTGGGTCATGGTCACAAATGAGCTAACCGTCTTCCAGCCCAGGTGAAGCCAACAGAAGGATCCTTTGGGAAACTGATCTGATGCGTACCAAGATGCCCTGCACTGTTGCTCTTCTTACGATAACCTCTTGCCACGTGAGTGGTGCCCACAGGTAGGAAGCCTGGCAAGGTGTTCTGAAATCTCCAGACTACAGCCCAAGCACATGATTAAGTCGATTGTGACTTTCAGATCAGAGAAACATCAATGGTGCCGGGAGGCCACCTTTTTGGATGAGGCTTTTGCCAAAAACAGTCCAGGCAATTTGATTCTCCCCAGCTCTCGTCTCAGAGGAAGCCATTTAATTTCGTCAAGAGGTAACAGGGGATGGAAACCACTGGGAACATCTAGTTTGCACAGTGATCATGAGTTACACTTACTTACAGAAACTTCGTGAGGAAGCTGTAGGCTGGGGTGGCTTGGGAAACGTAACCCACCAGCCCCTCACTTGGGGGCAGGCAGCATCCCGCAGTTCCTACAGCTCATCCCTGGCCTGACGCAGAACAAACTGCTGTAAGGAGTCGAGGTCTCGCGCTCCACTGTGCTCGCTCACTTTTTTGCCTCCACGGTAAAGCAGCAATGTGGGGTAGCCTCGTACCTTTAAAAGAGAGAAAGAAGTCTCAACACAGGTAACTTAATAGACGACAAATTGCTCCTTACTAGAACTCCCACAGTTGAGGCTTTAAAAATCAGCCTTGCAATTTTCCAGTCTACAGCCATAGCACCCTGGCATCCGATCCCATCAGATCTTGGAAGGTAAGCAGGGTTGGCCTGGTTGGTCCTGGGGGGGAACACCAGGTGCTACAGGCTAGGGAGAAGGAGCTGGCAACCCACTGAAGACCTTGTGAGGGTCGCTGTGACTCAGACCCAACTTGAGGGCACCCGAGACTATTAATGGACCAGATGGCTTGGGCCTTCTAACGGTTCAGAGGGATTCACTGGACCAAAGACAGAAGTCATCAAAGTTTCACTTTTCAACCTGAAGTCGTGTGTGACGGCCTGAGAGTTGCAATACTTGCCTTCGTCCTTCACAGACTGCAGCAAGGTCCTGCATGTGCATTTTCCAGGTGCAGTTCACCCTCTCAAGAATTTCAAGGCACAAAAAAGCCTGGATAAGTAACTGCATCTCTGTTACAGGCTCCAAAAGTATTTTAAGAAAACAATACCAAGGCTGGGAGCAGGTGGTTCGCATTCACGAGGCCCTGGGTTCCATCCACAGCAAGTGAGAGGAACATAAAGGACACAGCTCCAAGGCCAGTTACCCCAACAGCCTGAGGCCGCCTCCGTGCAGAAGTTTGGCTCTGGCCCAGCCACAAGAGTGGACAGCCAGCCTTCCCTTTGAGAAACAAAGCTTCTCAAAATGACATCAGCTGGGCGCGGTGGTGCATGCCTTGGGAGTCGGAGGATTGTAAGTTCAAGACCAGAGGCAGTGTGCATAACTTAGTGAGACCCTGTCCCAAAAAGTAAAAAAATGGGCTGGGGGTATAGCTCAGTGGTCCAGCCCTTGTGTCCCCGCTTGCCCAGGGCACCCACCGAGTACTTGCTGCAGATGTTCCGCTCTGCCGTGCAGTCCACTTCAGCGATCTTGACTTCGGCCAGGCCGGGGAATTCCTTTTTAGAGAGTTGCTCCCATGTAGGAGCCAGGTTCTTACAATGGCCACACCTAGAACAGAAGAGGTCACTGTGCTCAGGGCTGCGATCCTCCTGCTTCCTCTGCATGAGGTGGCTGGCACCCGCCTAGGAATTCCCAGGCCAAAGTGGACTTTTGGAGACCGTTTCCAGGCTGTGGTAGGTGGACCTAACTGAGTTATGCGTGCACTGGGAGCAGAGGACAGAGTTTTTAAAAATGCACCTGAAAACATCTTAGATCAGACTGCTTAGGGCTTTAAAGAAGCTGGAAAAAGAGTGGGACCTCTGGGCCCCAGTTCACTCTCTGACCTTCCCTAAGAGAGGGGCAGCCCCTTTCTTGCCAGGGGGTCGTCGTCCTTCATTCTTGAGCTACCCAGCCTTAGGGGCTTTAAAAATGGAAAATGCCATTAAAGGCATCATTCCCTGGCATTGTCACTCAAGAGTGAAGTCTCTCACCCACGCTGCTGTTCAAGCAGGCTGTTGTCAAGACAAAGCATGGCTTCCATTTGACAGCTGAGAAAACTGAGGTTTGGAGATAGCTGAAGCCATGCCCAGGTAGAGTTTGATAAGCCACGGAGCCCTATCATCTTCCCACATCAGTATGTCTTGGCCTCAGGATTTGCTCTCTGTTCTTTCACACTCTGGTCCCCAAGGGCCAGGAAGATTCAGGTAACTCTGCTCACCTGTGGAATGGCTCTGATTGAGGTCTCCTGGGTTTCTGTTAACAGCTGAGAGAAACTGTTTCAAAAAGCACTCATAACTTTTGTATCATCACTCACCTCCACTCTTCCCCAAAGTAAACAGCTTTAAAATAAATCTCGTTCTCTAAAAATAACTGAGTGGCACTGAACTTTACCATATTTGAATACAGGGTACCGTGGCAACATGACCTAATTAACTTGCTACTTACCAGGGGGCATAGAACTTGATGAAGGTGATTCCTTCCGCGATGGTGTCATCAAAGTTCTTCTCAGTGAGCGCCAGCACCATGCTCTGCAGGGCGAGAAAGCCACAGGTCAAGCACATCCATTAAGGCAGAGCAGCAGAAACATGTGATGTGTCATTTCTTAAAAATGCTGCTGTGGTTGCTCTAGTCACAGGCAGCTTGCATTTCACAAGCCACAGCTGAGGGCTGGGACCCCCATGAGTGGGTAGGACAGTGCCCTCATCCTCACAGTCCTGGTGGCACAGGGGCTAGCATCTGAGAACAAGCTTTCCGTTCTTACCGCGAAGCAGATGTGGAAGACGTTCCCCTAACCCACGGGGAGGGGGTTCCATGCTGACCTGCTCTGGGGGATCGCAGCCACGTGCTCCTCACCTGAGAGCCAGACTGTGGCTGCTCTATCAGGTGGCCGCTGGTGGCATTGTGAGGCCAAGTGGGGCCACACTGAATGGCCCAGTAATGTGGGAAACTTCATCATAAATAGAAACAGTGCGTGATGGAAACACCCACTATGTAATTGTCCTCCATGTGGGATGCCCTTTATAGCCACCGTGACACGCAGGCTGTTCTAACATCTGCGGTCGTAATGACTACAAACCATCTACTTCTTAAACCAAAACTTCAACTTGAACACCTACACTGTGGCTGCCCGCTCCGGTGAGTCATGGCCTCTCACACACACACTGAGGGCTGAAGGTTCCTGGGTCACTGGCCTCACCCAAGGAACAAGGCACTCCCTGCCCCGTCCCTTGGCCCCAAACCCTCCTTGTCTCAGGTAAGAATGGAGCATGTCAGGAAGTACAGTCACCCCTTGGTATCCACAGGAGACTGGGGCTGGGCCCCCCCTCACCACACCCGAACCCTCAAATCCCGTGTATGAAATGGTACAGCACTGTAACTAGACACGTCCTCCGACACACTTGGAATCATCTCCAGATGACATCACACCTAATGGAAAGTGAATGTAAGGTAAACGCTGTGTGGCTGTAGCTTAGGAAACAGTAACGAGGAAAAGCCTATGCGGCCAGCATAGATAGAGGTTTTGATCTGTGGTTGGCTGAGCCTGTGGGTGCAGAGGGTAGACTGAACTCTGCTTTGGAAACAGCTGGCCGGCTGTCCTTAAGGTCAGCGGCCGAGAAATCAGGCACTGGTTTCTGGGGGGAATGCAGGCAGATGTCCCTCGAATAGGCTCCTTCGTTCCCGCAGCTTGAGTGGGCTTCTGTGTAGAGCCGGCCCACACAGCACTCCTGACGCGGCCCAGACCCTCCTGGCGGCCTCCCCACCTCAATGCCCTCTGGGCCTGGAGACCAACCTCGCCCCCCACATGCTGTGCTTTACCTGCGTGCGGCCACCATCCGCCAGGCCGGACACTGAGTTGCCTCAGTCCCTCCTGCCACTGCCCCGAGCTTGGGGCCCCGTGTCTTTCTGGGCTGCCAATGAGGCAGCCGTCACGCACACCTTCCGCTGTAGGTGACCTTCCTACCGTCTCCAGGGCTCCCTGGCGGTGGCCGGGTGGCCGGGTCCTGCGCGAGGCAGCCCCTCTGCTCCACTCTCTGGCCTCCCACACTGCAGCCCGGCCCTGGGTCTGCCCTGAACCCCCCGGCTGCCCCTCTCCGCTGGGTGACAGGCCTGCAACACGGCCTCCCCCATGTTCTCCCCGCCTCCCCCAGACCCAGCGCTGGCAAGGTGCCAGGTGTTTCTGGTTTCACCTCCTGGCGCCCAGGACAGTGCCCGATGCCTGCCAGGGCCTTGATGAATGCAGACAAAGCTCTGAGGCCGACCAGGACAACAGCAGAGGGTGGCCACCTCTGGCCTCAACCCCGCCACACCAACTCCCCGGGCTCTCCACTGCAGGGTCCAAAGCCGTGACCACAGCCGGCTCTGGGGCCAGGTGCATCGGACCACACAGGGGGCACCACAGAGGCTCAGGGTCTGTCTCCCCCTGAGGTTCCTAAGAGGCGGTGCTGACAGCAGATGAAGACGATGCTTCTTGTTGAGAAGGTGCCACGGCCAACCATCAGAGTGACCCTGTCATTCTGTCCGCAGTTGCTGGCCTGGACCCTCTCTGTGCATCCCAACCTCAGCAGCCGGCACCCACCTGGTCCCCAGGGGGCTCAGCCGCTAGCACCGGGGCCTCGGAGGGCTCAGGGGTACCCGAGGATCCCGTCTCTGGCCCCTGCAGCTGCGACTCCACGTAGTCTCTGAGCGACTCCAGGTCCCGCTTCCCCTTGTACTGGTCGACCTGTGGGAGACACAGGCCACATGGAGCCTGGCCGGCCGGCACCGCAGGCTCCCGGGCGCTCACCTCCCCACCCGCCCCCCACCTGCTCCACTTAGTCGGGGAAGGAAGGATCCTAAGCAGAACATTGCGGTGCTGGTGAGAGACGCCACCTCCTTCCCGTGGGCTCCAGGGTTGACCTCAGGGCCAAGGCCACCAGGGAGCTGTCACGCTGCCTGGGGACATCTGGGCAGCCGACCCTGGGCCCGGCACGGAGGGGCAAAACCCCGCCCGGAGCGAGGCAGGAAGGCTGTGTCCATGGCCAGAGCCCAGCTCCCCCGAGCCTGTATCTCTGGGTCACTCCAGTGGTCAGCTGAGCCACCAGACTGTCTCGCGACAGCACAGCATGTGACATTGCCCTCCACCACCTCGATCGTGCCAGCAGAGACATCTGCCCTGGCGCCTTCCATGCTGGCGCCCGCTGCACCCAGGCCCCGTGAAGCCCTTGGCCCCCCAGCCGGCCACAGGCCCCCTCCACGCAGCCACTGCAGACGCACCTTCTCCCCGTCCCGGAACCAGAGCAGAGTTGGGTAGCCTCGGACCTGGTTTTCGGAGCAGAGCCCGTAGTGCTGAGTGCAGTCGACCTGAGAACAGGGCACAGCAGAGCCATCAGCTCCTGCGGGGCCTCCTGCTAGAGGGCCTACTAGGCGCTTTGTACTTAAAAGTAATTTTTTTAAATTCAAATTCTGTAGAGCAGGCCGCAGTCTTTGCGTAGACACTTCCTCGACGGTACCCCCAAATACACCTGAGCTCATAGAGTAGGGCTGTGAAATTTTAGAGACGGGAATGATTTTAACTCAACTGTAAATGGCAGTTTTTAGGAAGCAGCATTTTAACATGAGCAGCCTGCAGGGAGCCCAGCCTGACACCAGGGAAGGAGCTTTTAGCCAGATGCCGTGAGAGGATGCTTACCTGGCCTGACCCTGCTTGGCCTCCGAGATCAGACGGGATCAGACACCAGGGTGGCTAGGACGAAGACTACAGTTGTCCTTGACTCCGTCACATCAGTTTACCGATCATTGCAGCTCTTTCTGCTTTCCACCTCATTTAATCTGCCCAACACTTTCATCATTTTCTCAGTCACTCCTGTTTTATTTCCTACTGGCATTAAGCCTGCAGCCGTACCACTGTGGCGTCCGATCCCGTCAGATCTCGGAAGCTAAGCAGGGCTGGGTCTGGTTAGTACTTGGATGGGAGACCGCCTGGGAATACCAGGTGCCATAGGCTTGGAAGACTGACCCGGCAACCCACTCCCCCCAAAACAATCCGCCATTGAAAACCCTATGAATAGCAGAAGAGCACTGACAATAGTGTTTTACCTGTTGTATGCAGGGTCGCTATGAGTTGGACACAGAATCGATGGCAGCCAACAACTGGCATTAAAATGGGCTAAGCAGGACCAGGTTTTTTTCACTATGTCAACAAAGTAGGGTCAAACTATTTTAAGCTATGAGAGTGCAGTGAGAGCCATGAAAGGGAAGCATCAGGAGCAGGTCTGTGTGAAAGCAGTGGCACAGCCTATAATCCCAGCAACCCTGGAGGCAGAGGCAGGAGGATCGCAGGTTCAAGGCCAGAGCCAGCCTGCATAACTTAGACCCTGTCTCAAGACAAAAAGTAAAAAATGGACTGGGGGTCAGCCCAGCAGTACAGAACTTAGAAAGCGTGTGTGAGGCCTTGGGTTCAAGCCCTAGTACCACAAAAATAAAAGACCTGTGAGGGGGACAAAAGTCCTCAAGGTCAAGTCTAACCCAGCCACATGTGCCCGGAGACAAGGCCCGATGTAGTTACCAAGGCTGTGTGTCCACATGCCTGGTGCTGCCAGGAGCCACTACTGAAATAAACTCAGAACAAATCGTCCCCTACGATGCACGAACTCATTGAAAGTGAGGACACAAAGGGGCAAGATGGACGAGAAGGTCACTTCCACAACACGTTCAACAACCAGAATCGGAGCACAATCGGAACACATCAGTGAAGGCAAAGGGGAGGAGCCAACTAAACAACAGTGATTACAATTCACTAAGCATCCTCTCCAAACCAGGGGTCGTACTGAGCAGTGCGCTTTCCTCTTCGTATTGCTCACGACAGGCCTTGTGTCGGCTCTGCGAAGGGACCCGCTGAGGAGCAGAGAAGCCTCACCTGAGGTCAGTCAGTACCAGGGGCCCCTTACGCGATGCTTTCAATCACCTCCCTGTCCCAGCTGGATCGTCCTGTGAAGTGCCACACCTAGACGTGCAGCCCGACCTTTTTCTTTCTTTTTGCAGAGCTGAGGGGGGCTGTTGAAGCAAGGTCCTTGCACACACTAGGCAAGTGCTCTACCACTGGACTGTTTCCCCAGCCCATTTTTTTCTTTTTTTTTTTTTTTGAGACAGGGTCTTCCTGAGTTGCACAGGCTGCACCCTCAGCCCCTTACTTTTTATCTTGAGACAGGGTTTTGCTCAATTACACAGGCTGCCCCTGGCCTCGAATTCACAATCCTCCTGCCTCAGTCTCCCGGGTCACTGGGATTATAGGCGTGAGCCACTGCACCTGGCTTAACGCAGTGCTACTTCTGTTCACAAATGGGTCCCAAGGCGAAGTAGGAAACTGACATCGACACAGAGCAAATCCACACAGGCTGCCTGGTGGCGCTGGAGGACAGGTGAGATTAAAAGTGCTGGACGGTCCAGAGGCTGCTCTGGACGGTTCCAGAGAATCTGGTTTCACAGCACTGGTCAGACTGCACTTCTGGCTTCTCTGTGTAAGTGGGAACAGTTGGAAGGAATCCTGGGCACTGGTGTGGATGGGCTCACCAGGAGCGAGGGCCCTCAGGAGAAAGCTCTTGGAGGGGCCCCAGGATGCCCAGTGAGCGTCCTGCCAGCTCTACGCACGTCTTCGCAGAACAGGCTGGGGGCTGCCAATTTAGAGCTGGCCATGGTTTCAAAATAGAGTAGCCAAGGCCGTAATTTATCTCTAGGCTGTGGAAAAGCCAGCAGACTCCAAACCAGGCTGCCGTCTGGGAAGGTGAAATGAACTGTCGAGTGCCACACTAAAGGGAACTCATAAATCAACCTTGCAGCATCACACGCGGAATGAATAATGCGCTGCTCTGCTAATTAATCCAGCCCGACACAGTCTACTTCCAGTTTAATAAGGTCTCTCACTTACCTTGCCAATCTTGACGGTGTCGGAATGTTCGAGGCCCAGGGCCAGCTGCTCCCAGGTCGGAGCCAGAGCTTTGCAGTGACCACACCATGGGGCGAAGAACTTGATGAAGTGGTCACCTGTAGTGGAGAGTGGAGGGCCAAGGCAGAGGAGGACAGGCACGGTCACTCACGTCACACTTAACTAGAGGTTTCACTGACGAAGCTGAGCTTTGTTCTCCTGCTTAGCAAATAAATCTAAGTGGTAAACAGTGACTCGCCATGACGTTTATACTGATGAGCTCGTAATGATACACAAAACATAGCCCGAACTGTCACCGCCAGAGGGTAACAGGGAACCATCTCTTATTTGGAAAACCGGCAAGAAAGGGCAAGAAGTGGGCAGGCGTCCTCCCTTTCCTATCACTTGTAACACTAAGTGACAAGCAAGCATGAGCTTCTCTTGCTGACAAGGAGGGAGGCCATGAGTGGACGCAGTGCCAGGGCCGCACCCAGCACGAGGATGGACAAATAGACACGCGGTGCGAGCACCAGCCACAAGGTCTTCCTGTGCCTGGATAAACATCGAACAGACGATGTCCCCAGATCAGACGGCCGGTGTAAAGGAAATGGAAACCCACCCTGGAGATTCAGTGAGCAAAGTCCGGCCTGGGGAACCATACGGCTCTGCACGCCATGTGCTTGGCACACGGGATGCAGAAAGGAAGGTGCCGGGAATGCACACATCAGGAGAGCCTTCAGAGAGACGCACGCAGGTGCTTCTCAACCCACAGTGGGGAGGCATGCGTCCTGATAAATCCGCTCTAAGTTGTAACGCTCTCAGTGTGCACGACACAGTGTCAGGCGGTGATTCGTTCTGTTGTACATAGGGTCGCTATGAGTCGGACTTGACTCGACGGCACCTAACGGCAGCAATCACCACCAGCCCAACATAAACTTGAAAACAATCATTCAGTTGAGGCACCGTAGGCCAGGGACCGTATGGACATAAAAACGAAGGCACACTCGAGTGAAGTCATAAAGAAAAGGGCGGTCTCCACACAAGTCGGGAAAGCGCTTCCTTGAGGGGAGGGAAGAGGGCTGTGAAGTTGAAGGTGACTTCTTGCCTGAACAGTGGCTGTAGGACGGCTGCCTGACAATGCCCAGCATTTGCTTTCTGCATCTGTGTTTTAATTTACCATAAAATATGTTTAAGAAATAGGATCACCCTCCTGGCTACAGGGGGAAAATAAAATCGAACCCTCACAGCATCACTATCTGGGCACTGAGGATTTTCATCCGGCCTCTTCCACTCTGATGTCAGGCTATGGCCAGGGAGAGAGCCGTCAACGGATGCTGCATGGTGGCCCAGCCGTCCAGCAGGACCCTGCCACTGACGCTCAGGGATGGGGCCTCATCACCATGGCATCGGGTGAGCTAAATGGTGGAGCAGTTACTCGAGGAAATGAGCGGCTCACTGGCACAGCAGAGGCCATGTCTATGCCGACAGGTGGAAGATGAACCCCAGCTGCAGGGGAGCCAGGATCCTCCAGAGCCCCCCAGTGCTGATGGGAGCCCGGGAGGAGGAAGAGCTTCAACGGGGGAGCTGCACACGGGGTCCCCCTGCCGCAGGGCAGGGCACACAGGGCTGGGGGGAGGCCACCGATGACAAGGTGATCTGGGTGGCGCTCAGCAAACCTCCGTTCTGCCTGAGCCCACTGTACGGTGAGAGACCTGCCATCCCGCTTCTATCAACGGAGCCAGAGTCGGTCTGCACCCTTACCAACCTCACGCAGGGAAAACAAGTGGAGGTCCCAGCGTTGGAGTGCTGGTGCAGGGTAACAAAAATGGGAGAGGGGCTGGACACGCTGGCACATGCCTGTGATGCCGGCGACTCGGGAGGCGGAGGCAGGAGGATCACAAGTTTGAGACCAGAGGCAGCCTGTGAAACTTAGTGAGGCCCTGTCTCAAGATAAAAAGATAAAACACGGGCTGGGGGTGCACCCTCGTGGAAGAGCGCTGGCCACGTGTGCTGACAGCATCGCGGTGGGCTGTCTCCACACTGGCTGTGCTAGGGAGGAGTCCTGCTCAGCGGGCATGAGCTACAACAGGTGCAAGTCCGAGGCCGTTCTCATGATGTCTGCAGCCCAGCCTTGTGGAGAAGCCTCTGGCGGGGAGCCAGCCGGGGCTGTGTGCTGCCTAGTCACGCATGGCGGGGCCAAGCTTTCTGAAACACAGCCGTGTGTGAACGTGGAGAAGACTGTGCACCATTCACTGGGAGACTGTCGGGGGCCGTTCTGATATTTAGGAGGCCATTTGCAAAGGGCAAGATGTGGTGCAGGGAGGCTTTACGTGTAACGCACACCTGACGTGACCCACGGGTTACGGAGGTCCCACTGATGCTATTGCAACAGGCAGGGGAAGCGTCTGCTGCTGCCACGAGCGGGTCAGCGTGCGGCTGACATCACTACGAGCACTTCTTATCTCAGCGCACCTGCTCCTGATCTGCGGGCTCCACCGTTCCCCACCTGCGACCCGAGCCTAGCATTTGTCTGCGTGTCCCCAAGGGCAGAGGCAGAGGCAGAGAAGTGGGCCCTCCTACGGGAGAAGGACCCGGCAGCCCACTTCCAAAACACTCGGCCATAGAAACCCTAAGAGTGGGAGAGAAGCCAGGCGTGGCACAGTGTCGGGAGTGTTTCCTTCTGCTGTACATAGAGTCGCTACGAGTCAGACCTGATTCGGTGGCACCTAACAACAACAACAGGTCCTCCGCTGGGGTCCCTGAGTCTGTGCTCTGTGAGCTGTCGGGTGTCAGGAAGGAAAAGCCAGGCCACGGCAGACCTGGGCCTGGGGTCCCAGGAAGCGAGCACCCCGCCGTGTGCCCCTGCTGGCTACGCCCACCTCACCTTGGGCGACGTGCAGCTGGAAGTTGCCGGCCGAGAGCTCGTACAAGCCCTGCTTCAGCTCAGGGGCCCGGGGCGGTTCTGCTTCCGGCTCTGGAGTCTAGGGGGAAAAAAAAACCACAGTCACTGGGTTTGTCAGCGGAGGTGCAGCAAGGGCTTTGAGGGGCCCCGGCTGTGTGGTGCCCTGGCCAGGAGTGACCACCTGTGTCAGGTGTGCTGGGGCTTCAGCCACAGGCCCCTTGCCAGCCCTGCCCTCGAGGACTGAGGCCCCTGGGTGGCTGGGGACGGTGTCCCTGCCCTGAAACCCAGCAAAGCAGGTGAGCTGAGGGGTGGTCCCACCCCAAACCGTGCCCTCCTCGTCCAAATGTCACCTGCGATTTCAGACAGACTACAAAATAACACCTGCAACTGGCTCTCTGGAGGGGTCGGTGCCCAAAGGCACGAGGCAGGAAAAGGGACAAATCCGAGAATAAAAACTCAGGGAGTGGGAACCTGGTTCTCCTTCACTCACACCAGTGGGAGGAAAACCACGCGGGGAGGTGGGGGAGGTGGAAGTGCAAGAAGATGCTAAAGAGAAGCTGTGATGGGCAGGGGAACAGCGAACCCAGGAGACCACGGGGCCAACGTCACAGGCTGCGCCTAGGCGACATGAGCATGTGGACAGCAACACGTAGAGGTGGGGATGGCGTTTTGAAAGGAGGTTTTGCTGGCACAGCGGGCTCCCCTTACCTGCGGGGACACGTCCACGACCAGACAGCACTGTACTCGACCACCATGTCTCCCCGCCACACACTGCCACAGTGTAACTTGTGCACGGGGCACAGTAAGAGGTTAACAGTAACTGAAAAAATGGCTTGGCATCAACCACATCTGATCTCAGAAGCTAAACAGGGTCAGGCCTGGGTAGTCCTTGGATGGGAGACCGCCTGGGAACACCACGTGCTGCAGGCCTGGGAGAAGGACCTGGCAACCCACTCCCAAAAAAGCAGTCAGTCATCGAAAACCCTGTGAATAGGAGAGAAGCACTGACATAGTGCCAGCCACGGCACAGAATTGGAGAGTGTTTCGTCTGTTGTGATAGGGTTGCTAAGAGTGGGACCTGACTAGACGGCATCTAACAACAACCACAGCACCAACTCCTCTTTAAATGACCCACCCCACTCACAAAAGAGCAAGTTTTCACAAAGGAAAACAATGAATTTCAAATCTATATGAAAGTCACACCTGCCCATAGGCAGCTCTCTTGCCCTGACATGATGCAAATTCACTGAGGGGCTCGTGGTTTCCGTGTTTCTAAAATAGGTGAGTCTCATCTCGACTGTACTCAACACCACACACCAACATGCTTCATCATGCAGTTAGGGAGGATTTTATTTCATTTTCTGCAGTGCTTGGGAGTTGAACCCAGGGCCTCACATATACTCTGCAAGCATTCTACCACTGAGCTGCATCCCCAGGCCATATTTTCATCTTGAGACAGGGTCTGCCTAGGTTATGTAGGCTGCCTCTAGTCTCAAACTTGAGACCCTCCTGCCTCAGCCTCCAGAGTTGCTGGGGTCACAGCAGTGCACCACTGTGCCAGCTGGTTGTGGAGGTTTTAAACTTGGCTATAGCAGCACTAAGGGGTGGGATTTAGCTCAGGTGGTAGAGCGCTGCGCTGCAGTCTCTGAGGTCCCAAATTCAATTCCCAGCACCTCAAAAATGGGAGAAGGACCTGGCAATCCACTCCCAAGGCAATCCTGAAACAGCCATTGAAAACCCTGTGAGGGTCGCTATGAGTCGGATACCGACTCGACGGCACCTAACAACAACAACATAGCAGCACTAAAGAAGCATACGAGTTTCTGATTAGCCGTGACATCCACCGGGATCACAAGACAGAGGTGAAGACCCTCATGCACACACCAGAAAAAGCCCCCAAAGCAGCAAAGCTGCACAGTGACCGTGGGCTGACCGCCTTCGGAGTGGCGGACGCCTTCCTGACACATGGAGCAGTCTCAATGGATGGCTGACGCTGAAACCCCACAGACTCCAGATGCCCTTGGTCCTCAGAGACGCACAGCAAGGGAGCGCTGGCCGTTCTTCCAGTCCCACCCGGCCTCTGCGGTCAGAGCACTCAGCACTGATCGGAAGGCTAACTGGGCACAGAGGGCCACGCAAGGAAAGGGCTACGAACAGGACGACTTGCAAGAAAAGGATGACTCCCACTGTAGCGAGGTGGGGATTCTATGTCTTTCTTGGTAAGAAACATCCTTACAGGGTCCTGCCAGTGCCCTGCACACAGGGGTCTATGGGAATTAAATCACACTGTCAGCAAGGACAGGGCCTCGGGGGCCGCACTGACAGGGAAAGGAGAGACCTGGGCTATGAGTGTAGCTGCAGGACCAGCACTGAGCCAGAGGCTACAGGGCGGAGACAAAGGTCCTGTGGTAGCAGGGGAGGAGGTACTAGCTAGCAGGGACTGGATATTCTGGCGCGCGCCTGGTGCTGACCCAGCCACTCAAGGTCCACCTCTGCTGCTAAGGACCATTCCTCGCTGGCCTGGTGGTAGGATGTGCCCACCTGTGGGCCTGCATTCTGGGGTGTTTACAAACCACAGCCCGTGGGGACGATGCAGGCACTAACTGGGGAAGGGAGATGTGGAGGCTGGCGTGACGGTGGTGGCTGCCACACCTGGGGAGTCATTAGACGTTTCTGGCTAGTTTTGTGCGTGTTTGAGGATTTCCATCTTTCGAGCTTTGTAAAAAGTGAATCTCTGTACTACCCGTGAGGTCTGAAAAAGGCCAGAGCTGCGTTGACCTGGTGGCCGTGGGCACCCGCCTCCCTCGGCCTCGGCCCCCATGCAGGAAGGAGTGGGGGGCTGGGGGACACTCACGGCTGGCTCCTCGCTCAGCGTCTGCAGCATCCACTTCTCCAGCGCCTCCAAGTCCCGGGGACCCTGGTACCTCACCGCTTCCTGGCCGGGCTTAAAAAACTTCAGGCTGAAAGAGAAGAGCGGGTGAGGCCGAGCAGAAGTGGAAGCCCGCGAAGGCTCTCCGCTGAGAACACCATTAGCGGGGAGCAAACGCGCTCAGGAAGACACGCAGGGGACGGGCGGCCAGGCACCGTCTGCCGCTGTCTGACAAAACTTGAGAGGGAAGCAAAAATAATGTTCCAGGAGATGACGTATCCCATAATCCCCGAACTGTCACACGTTCCTGACGTTACTCAGGGTGAATAAAAGTGGGGCGAGAACGGCCAGCCTCCTGCTGTGGAGGAAGCCCCTGCGATCGGGGGCTCAGCGCACCTCCCCGGCTCCCGGGCGAGGAGCTCCTCAGCCTTTTTGGGCGAGGCACTTGTTGTCCCGCGTTGCCCCTGTGTAGGTCTAAACCGGGCCTGGCGCAGACAGAGCATCGTCCAGCAGTAAATGTACCACCAGGCTCCTGCGGCAGCCCTGAGACTCTGGCACAGCGCGAGTTCCCGGTTGCAGCTGGACGTCAGGATCACAAGCATCGGGACACCCTGGACGCTGGCTGGTGCAGCCCCCACACCTGCTCCCCTGCGCAGGGGAGACCCTTCCCACTGCCCCCACGCTGGCATCGGGAGGAATCTGCAGAGAGGACTCAGGAGCAGTTGCATGACATCACCAGAGGATGCCGTCCTCTTCCTAGGCCCCACCCCGAGTCATGGAGACCACGCTTAAGTCAAACTTCAGAGGACGTCTTCGATGAGGAAAAAAACGTGGCGGCCTTCAGAAGACAAGGGAAATACGAGCGAGGGCTTGTGGGCAAGCCTGCTCGTCTACGACACCCCTATCGCCTCCGTGGCAGGGATGGGGCTCTGTGTCGATGAACAAGGCCAGAACCAGCTTCCTAAGTTCACATGTGCAGAAATCAGATCTGCAGTTTGAAGAGTCTCAGGCAGGTCAGGAGGCCTGTGAACAGAACTCTGCAGACCCGGCAGCCGTCAGTGACAGGCACTCATTTCTCACACTTCTGGGGACTGAAGTCCGAGTTCAAGGTGCTGGTGCCTTCAGCATCTGGGGGGGCTTCCTGGTTGGTGACAGTGCTTTCTCCCTGTGTCCTCACAAGGCAAGAGGACTTGGAGAGCTTCCCAGGGGCCTCTTCAATAAGGGCACTGGTCCCATCATGAAGGCTCTGCCCTGACAACCTACTCACCTCCTAATGCCATCACACTGAGGGTCAGGATTTCAACACAGAACTCTTTGGGGCACAAACATTCAGTCCACAGGAACAGCCCAAACCCCCTAAAACAAAGGTTTTAAAACTAAAGCCTTAAAATGACGTCTCCTGTTGTTGGGTAGGTGCCACTGAGTCAGGTCCAACAACTCTTAGCAACCTTCACAGGGCTCTCAATGGCTGTTTGGTGGATTATTTCAGGAGTGAGCTGCCATGTCCTTCTCCCACTTTTGTGGTGCTGGGGATCAAACCCAGGCCCTCAGAGAGCACAGGGCAGCGCTCTACCACCTGAGCTAAACCACATCTCTTAGCTATGCCAAAAACCCACCACCTTGGCTAGCTACGGTATTTAGAGTGAACGGGCACATGGCCTTCTGACAACCAGGAAGTGACCAATCTGCTCTACGGCACTCCAGCCACAACGCACTACCTCACCCCAGGCCCAACTGACCAGGGCCCGAGACCTCCCCAAATCAGCATAATAAACTTTTCCTCTGCTAAGCCGATGGTCTCAGGTACTTTGCAACAGTAACGCAAGGCTGGCTAATACAGCAGCAAGCCGCCCGCAGCCAGGAAGAGGCCCAGAAGGTCCTCACGGGCTTTGGACGGAGCCAGGCCCTGCCAGCTCCTCAACTTTGGAATCCTGGTCTCCAGGGCTCCGGGGTGGCACAGTCCTGTGGTTACCGGCCACACTGGCTGGATGTGGTTGTCACAGCGGCTGTCAGAGACTAATACAGATGATGTCTCCCGCAGTCCAGCCCCTGCTCAGAGCTTCCCAACATGATTCTTTCCTGGTTCACACAGAAGCCCTTAAAATGTTTCCCTGAACAACGTCAGCCACCTCTAGAGTTATAGGAGCCCAAACTCCCTCTAGCTCCAATCTTTCCCTCCAGTTAAATGTGCCGAAAGAATGACATAAAGGGTGACACACAGACTCAACCCGAGCTCGGGCTCCTGCCTTCAGCGTCAGCTCTACCAAGTGGGCAGCGTCTCAAGGGAAGCATAACTCTCCCAGGTCAATGTACAAAGAGTTGCTCTATGCAGGGACACTCTGCACACGGCACTCCAGCTCTCCCGGGTCAACGTATAAAAGACTCTATGCAGGGACACTCTGCACACGGCACTCCAGCTCTCCCAAGTCAATGTATAAAAGAGTCTATGCAAGGACACTCTGCACACGGCACTCCAGCTCTCCCGGGTCAACGTCAATGTATAGACGACTCTACCCAGGGACACTCTGCACACGGCACACTCCAGCTCTCCAGGGTCAACGTCAATGTATAGACGACTCTACCCAGGGACACTCTGCACACGGCACACTCCAGCTCTCCAGGGTCAACGTCAATGTATAGACGACTCTACCCAGGGACACTCTGCACACGGCACACTCCAGCTCTCCCGGGTCAACATGAATGTATAGAGGACTCTACCCAGGGACACTCTGCACACTGCGCTCCACCTCCTGCATTCTGAAACCCAGAGCGGCCTCAGTCCTGGGCACGTCTACAGCCTTGATGGACGGAGTTTCCCTCCCGACCTCCTCTACTGTGGCCTGATCTCACGTTCACTCTTTACACCACAAAAGCAGTGCCTGGCTTGGAGACTGGATCTCCTAAATGAAAGTCAGGACACACGATCAAGGTGGGTCCGCTTACATCTGTGAACATCGCGCACAGAGAGACAGGTGTTGCGGCCATAGGTGCCTCCGAGCATAGCCACGTGGAACCCCATATACCTCCCGCTCTGTGGCCGCAGAACACAGCCTCCCTCTGATATGTTTTACATGGCTGCTGGTGGTGGAGTGGGCAGAGGCCGCGGCCACCCCACTGTACTGCCCCCGCTTCTTAGAAGTGGCGGGTTCTCCACGGGTGACCATGTGCCCCGCCCTCCTTCAGCTGCTCACCCCCCTGTACTCATGATCCAAGCAGGGCTCAGCCTAAAGGGGATGTTGTGAAGCGCAGGACAGGGAGCGCTGTTGGCCAGGCACACAGCAGGGCACGTTCTCTCTCCTCACCTGATTTGATGCAGCCTCAAATCGGGGCACTTAGATTAGCAAGCAGCCACTGAAGGCCCAGAGTTTATGGGACGCCGGGTTCCCCAGTGTAGGAGGAACTGACAGGGACTGGTGCTCTTGCCTCCAAGGTCACACCCGTCACTCCAGCAAACACTCCTGCTGGTGGGAAAGGGGGGTGGGTGGAGCCTCATCATCCCACAGAGACCCAGAAGTTATGCGACTGGCCAGAGCTGCGTGGCACCCGCGTGGCATAGCTGAGATTCCACTGTGGCCTCCACCTGCAAGCCCAGCGCTCCCTCCACTTCCCCTCGCTGCTCTTGAGTTTGAAAATCAGCTCCCATTTCATCCATAATCAAAGGCCCTGTGTGTTACTCAATTAGGTAACGAACTGTACAGAACTGACTTCGGCCCCCAACCGTAACAAGGACTCAGGGGCTGCACTGGCCAACCCTCTGCCTCCTGCAGAAGGCACAGCTCTCCTGGCTGAACTGCCTGCCCCAACACTGCCACGTGGCTCAAGGAGGCTGCCGTCTTCTCAGAGATCCTGCGTCCCCTGCCACATGACCGCCTGGAATGAACACGCCACCTGCGCAGGGCCTGTCAATCCTGGGCCAAGTCCCTCCCCCAGAGCACATAGAGGCCGAGATGGAAGTCCAGCCACCTCAAGGCAGGCCCAGCAGCAACAACCCTAGGCCCTTCAGAACTTCCTCCACCACCTTTGGATTCATCCTCTGCTATGGTTCCACTGTCTCCACCCACACTCGTGTTGAAATTTAACTCCTGCCGTGAGTCACTGAGAGGCGGAACCAAGAAGGACCTTCAAGAGGGCATCTGCATTGGCCAAGGCTGTAATGGTGACAGCCCTATGGGGGCAGTGGTGGTGGTGGTGGTTAGGTGGCGTCAAGTCAGGTCTGACTCACGGCGACCCTCTTTCGGTTTTCAATGGCTGATTGTTTTGGGATTACTTTGGGAGTGGATCACCACGTCCTTGTCCCGTTTCCTCTGCGATGCCCAGGTCCTCTGACAGTGCAGAGCAGCACTCTACCAACTGAGCTAAACCCCAGCCCTGTGGTGGCATTAGTGACTTTATCAGAAGAGGAAGAGAAGCCCAAGTAAGTGAGCTTTCTCTGTCTGGGCATGCGACGTCCTGTGCCACCTCAGGATTCGGCGAAGTTCCCACCAGCAAGAAGGAACCCCGCACCCCCACGTAGCTCACTGGCCTCGTGCCTCCACAGCAGGGACCAAACGAACCTTTACCCTTCCTGTAAACTACCCAAGCTGTGTTACTCGACCACAGCAACAGAAAATGGACTAAGACACCCCTTCTGCTTAGTAAGTCAGCTTGCTTCCTGTTACTGTCAATAGATAGCTGTGACGATCGGCTCATAAAGAAAAAGGGCTCATTTTGGCTCCCAGTTTTGAAGGTTTGGGTCAAGGTTAGCTGGGGTCACTTTGGGCCTGTGATGAGGCAAGAGGTCATAGCAAGAGCACGCAGTAGAGAAAGCTGTTCGCCTTAGGGCAGCCAGGGGGCAGAAAGAGAAACAGGAAGGATCCAGGTCCTGTATCCCTTCCAGGCCACGCCCCCAGTGTCCTCACTTCTGCTCACCAGGCCCCGCCTCCTACAGGCTCTGCCACCTCTGCACAGCACCACAGGGTGCTGAGCAAGCCCTTAACACACAGGCACTTAGGGGACAGTTACATCACCAAAGGACGACATCCTCTTCGTAGGCCTCGCCCCGGGTCACGGAGACCATGCTTTAGGTCAAACTTCAGAGGGTATCTTCAATGAGGAAAAAATGTGGCCACCGGCCACTGACAACATGTCATAAACCAGAACCTTCCTTACTGCCAAAGGAGTCAACACCGCTCTGGTCTGGTCCCTTCCTTCCCATATGCTAGGCGCATGGGTGCCTGAAGCCGTACCACCTTGCCATCCGATCCCATCAGATCTCAGAAGCTAAGCAGGCCCGACCCTGGTTAGTACTTGGATGGGAGACCTCCTGGGAACACCAGGTGCTGTAGGCTTGGGAGACGGAACCAGCTACCCACTCCCAAAAAACAATCAGCCACTGAAAACCCTATGAACACCAGAGAAGCACTGACAATAGTGTTTCACCTGTTGTACCTTGAGTCGGACACCCACTGGATGGCACCTAACAACAACAGGCGCGTGGATGTTACTCTAGAAAACGTGTTTAACAACAATTTAAACCTGAAATTCAAACCCAAACCCACGACCAAGTCTGAGCACACAGGGTAACATGTCCTGTCGACCATCACCCAGCAGAGATCTCGGGCCAGCAGAGCCCGCCACTGTCCCTCAGCACGTTTTCTCTTAAGCAGGAAAACCTAACACTGATTCAAATCTTTTTCCAAACAAAGAACAAAAGGCATCTAAAGCAGCATTAAATGCAATCCTTCTGCAGCGGCAGGGCAGCGGGCCACATTCAGCAGCGCGCCACATTCAGCAGCGCCTCGCTCCTCAGGGGCGCGGAGTTCTCAGAAGCTCAGCTCAACTCTGGCTGCAGGTGCAGGCACTGCCACAGAGGCCTAGCGCCTGGCCACGGGCACACACCCAGCCTCTTCACCTGGGGTACCGCGCCCCGCCCCTCCTCACGTGAGCTACCTGCACCCAGCCCTCCCTCCCTCCCGTGGGTCACCCGCCCACGCTCCGCCTCCTTTCCTTACGTTGGGTACCCACGCACGCCCTGGGCCGAGCACACGTCCGCGTGCGCCGTGCAGTCCACCTTGGCCACGTAGACCTTGGCGTCCTCCATGCTGTTGTACTTGTCGCCCAGGTCGTTCCAGGTCGGCTGCAGGCGCTGGCAGTGTCCACACCTGGAACGAGGCCAGGGGTCAGCATGCGGTGCGCTGCGGGCCGCTCCTGCCCCGCCCACAGCGGGCTCCCCCGCCGCCTCTCCTCGGAGCGGAGCGCAGTGGCTCTGGGTGCCCTTGGGTAGACTCCCAGAGCCGCATTGGATGGAGAGTGAGCAAGGGTTATCCCAGCCGTACTCGACCCCTCTGCCCGGGCGCCCTGACCCTGGCCGCTGGCTGTGCCAGGCATACTCAACACCCGCACTGCAGCCGCTCCCGTCCTCGCAGTACCGCCCGAGCTCCGCCTCCTGTCGGATCTCACACACACGCACGCACGCACGCACGCACGCACGCACGCACATACCCGTCCATGGAAAAAGCGTCTTCCATGAAGCCGCCCCTGGACCCCAAAAGGCTTGAGGACCCCTGGTCTACACCCGCCTCCTTCCGTTCAGGACCCCTGCACCCTGCCGCAGTGTTACAAGGCCCTCGGGCCTCAGCACTCTCTCGCCCTGAGGCCTCCCACATCTCCACCTGGCTAATTCCTAACTGTGCGTCAGGTTTCGCTGGGGACCACCTCCTCCAGGAAGCCTACCCTGACTCCTGGGCCGTTTGGTACCCTCTTCTGGAAATCGCCCCTGCTTCCTCCAGAGGAGCAGCTTAGCCCTTCTTACTGTAACCACTCCTCTGTTATAAATCTAGGTTTCCTCTACTGTATAACCAAGTACGCACGGGGCAGGGCGGCCGGAGAGTTAAGTGAACTCTGCGTCGTCTTCATCGGAAACTAATGTTTTAAAAGCTTGGGGCCACCCAAACGCCAAGAGTTGATACAAACATCTATTCCTAATGTTCACTCTGTGAACTGAGCCACATACAAACATTTCTAAGTGATAGGTATATCACTAGGAAAGACAGGCATTACTTAAATTAACGTTAGATGAGATGGCTTCTTGCCCCTTATCACGCTGACAGCACCAGCACCTTCCTGGCTGCCAGATCGCCTCTCCACCGCCTGCTCAGCTGTCTTTGGTGCCACACTTGAATTTTAATAACACTACAATGTTATCCCAAGCTTCATGTACCATGAAATAGCGTTCTGGCATGTGAGTTTTGCTCCTTTATCTGGTAAATTATTCATGTCTACAATGTAACCACTTGCTGCCATTTTTAAAGGGATCTCAAAAAAAAAAAAATCTTGCTGATTAAGTACACCCAGGACTTTCAACTGTGAGTTCTTCAAAATAGTCTCAAATAAAATCTGCGCTAAACCGCTTCACCTCTTTTCTGACAATGGCCTTTCAAACAGGCCTGTTAAGGGAGCACTGGAAAGTTCCCTTCGAGCTCATGCGCTGTCCCCAAGCAGCAACTCTCTCGGCCACCTAAGGGAATCTCTGCTTCATTAGAGGCTCAAATAGCATTCCTTCTTTTCTGGAAGATCACTGGGAGGAAAAACCTAAGGTGGTTTTTAAGTCTGTACAGTGACTGTCAAGCAGGCCGGCACTGCCCTCTCACAACTGTGTTCTGAGCACCGGCACGTGCTTGGTGAGTGCACGGTGCCTGGGAATTCCTTAGCTGGATGAGAAAAGGCCCAGGGAAGCTGTCTTTGTGGATTTCACTCCTGTGGAGTCAACCAAGCCTGGCAAGGTGGGAGGAGGAGGAGAGAGAAACAAGAGAAAAAACAGAAAGGCCAAGTCCCACGGAGCCCGAGGCGTGTGTGCAGAGGGAGATGTGTGTTTTGTGTCCCTCTGTTGGCTCCTGTGCTGGCATCTCATGCTGTGACGCTGCTGTCCAGCAGTCCATTTGGTGCTTCAACAAAGCGGCCGTGAGCTGATCTGCGCTGCAGGAAAACCTGCGGTGAGGACTTCCTGGGTGAAGGGGCTGCCTGCCACGGGGCACCCGCACCGTCCTAAGGGGTTTCCAAGGGCATTCTGACTCTGGGGGTGTGGTCAGAGGGGCTCATTTTACAACTGTACAACTCCTCTGCATCCTTGACAAGTTTTCTTTTGAAAACACAAGGCTAGGTTAAGGAGGAGGATAAAGAGTGAGTTCACCAGACCCTAAATCACACTGACTGACCTGGGCCACCCCCAAGCAGGCACGCTCCTCCCCCTCCCAGGAGTGGTGACCTGTGGATGGGGCCCTGTGGTCACAGCACATAACTTATAGCCAGCGGCATTTGGAAGGCAACCTGTGGCAGAGTGACAGAGCAGAGCTACCTGGGCCTAACCTTGACCTCACTGCCACCAGGACCAGGGTTATCTACCAACTGGCCACCGAGAAGTGGTGACCTGACGTTGACAGGAAATCCACAGCAGTAGGGCAACTCTACAGCCACTAAGCTCAGAACAAAAACACACAGATCAATATTGTTACACAGTGTGCCTGCTCCAAATCACACAGGGGCTCCCCACTGCCCAAACTGGAAAATAAAAAGGGGACCCAGAGTAGTCTATCTGACCTCCACACCGCTCTTAAAGTCTAATTTTAAGACCGCGAGGTAATTTTAGCGACTTGACTAGGGACGCAAAGGCGGGAAGGATCATGAGTTTGAGACCAGAAGTGCCCTACATAACTTAGCGAGACCCTGACTCAGAATTGAAAATGGGATAACGGTGCAGCTCAGTGGCAGAGCACTTCAAAGTATGTGCAAGGCCCCAGGTTCAACCTCCAAATACTACAAAAAACAAACAAGCAACAAATCTACCTTTCAAAGGCCATCATAGACACCCACATATCTCTATTCAGTATGTGGCAGACTAGTGAAAAGAGCCAAAAACGGAAAGACCCTTTCTGGGAGCATCCACCTAAATGTCTAGGAACCACATACAGTGAGAGAGGAATTTACTTAATAACCATCACCCTGAGTGGACATCTCAGTCCAGGACTAGCTGCTATTTACGACAGATATCCACAATTAAAACTCCATGAGCATTGCAGAAGTCTTACTACGTCTACACGTCAACTTTTCCTTTTAAAAAAGAGAGAAAAAGAGAAAACCCATAAATTTATTTCACTGAAATTGGCCCCAATTAAAGTACTGCAGTGTATCTAAGTGGCACGGTTACCCTGAGAACCTCCTGCGCAGAGTGCCTATTAACACTGACTGTAATTTTACGCCACAAAGTATCTTCGACACCTTTCGTAATTCTAAAAATTCAAGTCAGCTGGTTCCTGGGAACTTGAAACAATGTATTCTACACATTGCTAATAAATAAAGGTTATGAGCTAGGCTGGCCCCTCAAAGTTGATTTTAACCCCGAATGAGGCGACATACAGTGTCAGCACAACTCTGGGGTTCTCGCTCTGCAACAGGCACTATTTCTGAATGAGCAAATTTTCTTAGGGACTTTTTCCTCTCCTCTTCCCACATTCCTTTCCCTGCTGAGCCCTCCTGAGCTCTGGGGAAGAATACTAGATTCTATACATTCACACACCTCCATCTGTCCCGGCTCAACAGAACTCCGTTCTGCCGGCACCTGGGCCTCACCAAGAGAGCTGGGTGCTGGGGTCCCCGACAACTCCCAGGGTGAGGGTGGCAGGGCCCACCGCAGCCAAGCCGAGGCAGGAGGCCCGACTTCTCACCAGGCCCCGAGACCCGGCTCGCACCCCTCCAGGCCGCGGGGCCCCGGAATCCCCACCACCCCCGGCCTCGGAGCCCTCTGCGGGCCGCCCCGTCCACCCACGGAGCATGCACGGAGTTGGCGATCACAATAACCCGGCGTCCGCGGTCGGCCGCGGCCTGGGCGGCGAGGGGGGCGCGCGGCGTGCGGCGCGCACGTGGCCCCGGAGCCCCGCGTCCGCCCGTGCAGGAAGTTCGGGGCGCGGGGCCCCGGGAGCCCGGGGGCCTCGGCCCGGGGAGGAGGCCAAGCGCGGGTGGACGCGGCCTCCCTGCCCCGCCCGCCCGGCGCCGATCGCCACGTCACCGCCTGCAGTTACCAGGGCGCGAAGAACATGACGAAGTGCGCGGCGCCCTGGATCCCGCGCGCGAACATGTCGGCCGAGTACAGGTGCTTGGCGTGCGCGTCCTGCGCAGCCTCGCCAGCCGCCGGCTCCTGGGCCCCGGCGCCGAGCAGCAGCAGCAGCGCCGCCAGGGCCGGCAGCCGCGCGGGCGGCGGGACTGGGCGTCCTGGGCGCGGGGGCATCGCAGCGGGGCTGGGCGCGCTCTCGCCGCGGCGGCCGCTCCGCTCCCCGCGCCGCCTCCTGCGCCCGTCTCGCCCCGCCCCTGGCCCCGCCTTCTCCCCGCCCCTCGCAGGCCGCACCCGCCCCAAGCCCCGCCCCATCCAGACCACGCCCCTCGCCCCGCCCCTCGGAGGCCACGTCGGCCTCCAAGCCCCGCCCCATCCAGGCCGCGCCCGCCTCCAAGCCCCGCCCCACCAGGCCTCGCCCATCTGAAGCCCCGCCCCATCCAGGCCGCGCCCGCTCCAAGCCCCGCCCCGCTCAGGCCACGCCTTCTCGGGGCCGGGTCCGAGCAGCAGCGCCCCAAGAGCCCTGGTGCATGACCTCCCGCACTTCCTCTGATCGCCCAGGCTAATCCCGCGTGGCTTCTGCACCTGCCCAACCTCTGGCCCTTCACCATCCTTCCCTCCAGTGTCTGCTTGGCCCAACTCAGGGCGAACACTGGTGAAAGAATGAAGAGGCCAGGCAGCCAGGCCCCAGGGACAAGGGTAGCCTCAGTTAACCTGGACACGGGGGAGACCCCGGCATTTCAGGCCAGAGGAAGGAAAGAGCTGCTGTCAGCAGCGTGTGGGCAAAAGGGTGTGGGGTTTGCACCCCTATGAGTCAGATTCTTGGCCAGACCTGCACTGCCCAGGGCGTGATGAAACCACCTCCCAAGAACCTCTCCCTCTCATCCTGCCCTGCCTTGGCGCAGGCTGAAAAGGGGAGGAGGTCACAGCGGCCTTGGCTAGACCAGAAGTTCTTGCAGCGTTCCCTAACTCACCCTGGCTACGACAGTTAATGGTCACAGCCCTGCTTGGGTTGAGCTGGCCTTGTGGACAGCTTGGAGGCCTCACCTCCACCAGGGTGTCTTACAACCCCCACCTGCGCGCAGCTGACAGCAGATGGAACCCGAGGTTCCAGCCCAGCCCTGATGTGCTTAAGCTACACCAAGGGGAACCACCTGATCCGTGATTATCTCAAGCCAGAAAACCTGAGGCCTTTGGTCCTGACTTAGCAATAGAGACGCTCCCAGCGCATTGCTCTCCAACCGCAGGTTCAACCACTTGAGCCTTTAACACGTCTGCCAGAGGCCAAGCCCAGCACTTTCACTCCAAAACCCATTCCTGCAATCACTTTAGCTCCAGCCATGGGAGACAGCTCCCACCTGCTCCTCCTAGAGCTGATGGCTCCACACTTCACGTGGCCAGCTGCACCTTTCTCTGAGCTCGCTGCCTGATGGCTCCCCTTTGTGTGGCAAAGCCACAATCAGACACAGAATTCCCTACAGCAACCCTACACTTCCAACCAAAAATATGGGGTGCAAACTTCGTTCCCCTTTCTCCTCATTGCCCTCGTTCCCCCTATTTCCTATGTGGTGCATTGGGCGACCATCTCCACCCCATACCCCAGCATCAGCCTTACCCTTGAATCCTCTAATCCAGCCCTCATACAACAATCAGAATTGGATCATCTCTTACCTTCACTTGGCATCTTTCAGTGGCTTCCATTTCATGTTCAGTAAAATCCCAACTCTTTTTGCCTTGTCTTTGGAGGGCCTGCAATCGCACGCCACACCCCTCTGTGCTCTGCTCCCCTAGGTCTAACCATTGTGGACGATTCTGAATGCTCTTGGAGCTCTTCCCGCTTCCCTTGCAGCACCCTGGGCTTGTCTCCCTTCTTCTGTGACAAACTGCACTACAGGCCTCTGGCCCTCACAGGAGCTCCTGTGGATACTTCCCCAAACTCCCCTCTGCAGCGGCCTTCCTCTTCCCACCTAGCCTGCTCCATCACTGCGCTTCCACTTCCGGAAGACCGTTCATCATCAAGGTTATTTGTTGCAGATGTGTGCATTCGTTCCTGACCTGGCCCTGCCTCCACAACGGCGAATGACGGATCCCATCTTTCCCAGGCTTTGCTAGCTGTTATCACTGGAGCAGAAAAACCAACCCAAGAAAATTTATGGGGGCAAAGTTTTCTCGGAAGCTCACAGTTAGAGGATCAGTCCCTAACATCAGCAGGACAGGCTCCGCAAAGGCAGTGCAGGCCCTGCGTCTGACAACCGCATTGCCGTCAGGGAAGAGCTGTGGGTTCTGGGTAAAAACCTCCTAAGGCCGGCCTCCCAAACTTCCGCAACCTCCCAGGACAGCGCCACCAGCTGGAGACCAAGTGCCACGACTTTTGAGGGGCAATTGAGGTCCAAACACCAAAACTAAGTCACTCCCAAACACACACTGAGCTGTCCCCTTGGCCAGGCGCGAGCACCATCGCCTTGGGACAGATCCCTGCAGGCCCCACCCAACTGACCCCCAGGGCCAAATCACAATGCCGTCTTTCCTGGGGTAGGATGCGGGTGAGGGGGACCCATCCAACCCCTCTTCCTAGGGCCAATCACAACGCTGCCTTTCTTGAAGGACCCACCCAACCTGAGGCAGCTCTGCATGGCAGGGCCTGCTATCCTCCCCTCTGAACACCCAGCGTCTCGAAGGACTGACGCGCCACTGCCCCCGTAGATGCTTAGATGCCTGCTCCAAGCAGCCTGGCTTTCAGCTCAGAAATACCTGAAAATTAAGAAACAATGGAATTTTTTCAGTCATGAAGTGAGCACGGCTTTCTCAGGACAGATTTCGACTGGCTACCTGCTTGTCACATCTCCTTTCCAGGCACCTCCACAGAACAGTAAATCTGGTTGCATAATTAGTGCCAGGCTTGCCCTAGTCTGTCAGCTGCTTGGGGGGAGGGGTGTGTACAAGTCTGCTGCCCAGCAGGTATTGACTACATGCTTGTTGAATGAATGCGTGAAGGGATGAATAAAAAGTCACATTTAAATGTCTATCCCCAGAGGATGTCACAGCCTTGTCCCAGACAAATAATCCAGTGGGTATGGGGATGAATATTGCCACTGCTCACAAAGTAATGCCCCTGTTCTCCCTTCTAACTGCACACCCCGGAGCTGTGCCCCTCGGGACAGGAGCCCCGAGGGGCACTGCAGAGCCTCTGGTTACAAAGCTCCCTGAGGCAGGAGGAATTGCCTCAGACCAGGAAACACTATCACTTGGATTTGCTACCTCCTGAGAGCCACAGGGGCCTGCACATTATTGTCACTCTGGGGAGGAGACCCCACAGAAAATGCAGAAACTGAAATGCCACTGTTTGAACCACTTTAACAGGTGCATCCTGAGTTATTATTGGGCTAAAAATGCTACTTTTAGACAGGGACCGAAAGTAAATACATCCTGTTGTTCTAACTTTGTCACAACATTCTGGAAGATGCCTCTGAAGAAAACATATTTTTAAAACATGAGTTTCGGTGACTGTTCAGATGTGATTGTTGAGAAGGGGACAAAGCTAGTGGGTTGCTGTCATCAGAAAAGAAAAAAAAATCTAAAGGTAGAACATGGTGGTTGTTGTTGTTGTTGTTGTTAGGTGCCATCGAGTCAGTATCCACCTCATAGCAACCCTCTGTACAACAGGCAAAACACTACTGTCAGTGCTTCTCTGCTGTTCGTAGGGTTTTCAATGGCGGATTAATTTTGGGGAGTGGGTTGCTGGGTCCTTCTCCCAAGCCTACAGCTTCTGGTACTCCCAGGCGGTCTCCCATCCAAGTACTAACCAGGCCCGACCCTGCTTAGCTTCCGAGATCTGACGGGATCGGATGCCACAGGGCTACGGCTGCAGGCGAACATGGTGGTGCACACCTGTAATCCCAGCACTTGGAGGCTGAGGAAGGAGGATTGTGCGTTTGAGGCCAGCCTGGGGTCCATAGTAAGACCTTGTCTAAAAAAAATAAGAGTTAAAATAAAAAAAAAAAATCAAGGCAAATTCCCAGCCTGGAGTCACCCAGGGAAGTGGAGCTGTTTTCAGTGTTTTAAAATGGTTCATGGAAATTTGATATTTACTCACTACCTACATAATCTCTTGGACAACATAGCCCACTAAGTAATTAATAAGCACACAGGAACACATTATAACACAACAGATTCAGGTGCTGGGGGACGAAAGCTTTCAAAATCCACGTGGGATCTGGGCAGGGCGGGGGTGGGGCATGAGGAGTTTCTCCACTGTGTGGACTGAGGCTAGTGAGCTGCAGGGTCTGCGTTGCCTCTCAAAGTTCACAGAAATCTGGCTGCAGCCCTCTCGAGCTCGCTGTCTGCCCGAGCCGACTTGTCTCTCCCGATTGTTCTCCCGGCCCTGTCTGCCAACGCTATTATGGGAGCTCTTCCTTCGTCCTCCCGCAGAGCCCCTGGGCACAGGGCCAACAGCCTGAGGCAGAAGCTCCCTCACAGGACCCAGATTTGAGGCAGGAGAGACGACTTCCTGCTGAGGGTGAAGGCTGCTCGCTGAGCACTTTTCTCTCGGCCTCGCTCGCCAGGCCTGATGTCCTTGGCCATGGTCTGCAAGGCTCTGCCTGGGCATGGGCACAGTTTTCCCACGGTGCTTAGGAGCCAGCTCTCAACGGGCTGCCTGAATCCTGCACCACCATTCCAGATTCAGATCCCAGGACAATGGTTTAACCAACCCCGCAGCTATCTGCCCTGACTGCCCACTGGAACCTCTTGGATCGGGCTGAGAAACACTGGTGTCTCCTCCTGTGTAAAGCGACACCTGAGCCCTCGGGGGTAAACCTGGAGCAGGCCACCCAGCAAGGCTGGTGCTCCTTAGCAGTTAGTAGGTATTCCCTAAGAGAAGGGTTGCACTCAAACATGTTTGATGCACACTGGGTTTAAAGAGAGACCAGACTGCCAATCATAGCACAACACCGCTCAGTCAGACACACCATCGCTACTGCTTCTGAGGGCAGAACATTAGCATGGAGGTGTTATTCAGAGCCATGAGAAAGGGTTAGGCCACCGTGGAAGGGCAGAGAAAAGGTCCAAGCGCTTGACCCTGGGGCATCTCACTGTTTTGAAGACCAACAGATGAAGAGAAGGGAACCGAGACAAGACAGACCGAGAGGAGCCAGGCAGAGGGGAGGAAAACCTGACAGTTGTCCTAATGGCCAAGAGCAGAAATGCTTCCGAGAGGAAGGAGAGGGCGGACGGCTGTTTCGAATCCGCAGATGGATCCTGCTTTTCCCTGGAAAGGGAAATTCGCGAGAGACCACGGATTTGGATCACTCTCTTGTCCGGGGGCCACCAGACCAAACCCACCCCGACTTAAAATAGAGATCCACAGTGCTCAGAGAACCTCAAGCATGAAAGCAACAAACAAACAACAACAACAAATACTCCTAGACACAACACATTCAATGCACAGATTTGAAAACTGTATGTTTACAGCCGGGCGTGGTGGCTCACTACTGTGACTTCACTTTAATTAATTCCGTGATTTACAACAGCAGTCCTTCTCAAGCTTGAATGTGTGCATTTTGCTAAATTGCAGATGCTGATATAGTTGGTCTGACGTGGGGCCTGGGATTCTGGATTTCTTTTTCTTGCTTTCCTTCCCCCCCCCCCCCCCCATACTGGGGGTTGAACCCAGGGCCTCGCACCTGCATGTTCTGCAAGTGCTGGACCACTGAGCTGTGCCCCAGCCCATTTTTAAATTTTTTTTGAGACAGGGTCTCACTTAGTTACAGAGACTGCCTCTGGTCTCGAACTTGCGATCCTCCTGCCTCCACCTCCCAAGCCGCTGGGATTACAGGCGTGCGCCACCGCACCCAGCTGGATTCTGGATTTCTAACAAGCCCCCAGGTGACGTGATTCTGCTGGACTCTGGAGCACACGTGGAGTAGGAAGAGATTTCTTCTCCGAGTTCTTCCCTCCCTGACTCACTGGCCTGGAGTCCCTCCACAGACTGTACATTTAGAGCCTGTGATTCTCTAAAAGGTTTCTCCACTCTTGACAGGTGAAAGACAGCTTGGCTACATAAAGAATTTGGGGTCACAAACTGTCTTTCTCAAAACTCTATAGATACTGGTTGATTCCTGGACCTTAGTATCTACATTATTGAAAATGCACCGTCTATATTGTAATTCTGAGACTAGTCTGCACCTCTTTGTTTCCCCCCTTTTTTCTATGTAATCCTCTTTCAGTGTATTAACACAGTTCTTTATACACGAACCTTAGAACTTGTACCCAGGCATGTTCTGTGTTTGAATCTTCATTTTGCCTTATACCTAGTGGGATATTTTAATCAGGAGACTTAGGTTTCTAGGACATTTTATACATTTTTAAACATTGCTTTCCTTCTAGTTGTTCTGGTGTCTTTGTCAAAAACACCACTTATCCATATGTTGGCTCTCCATTGTATGACTACAAAGTCATGTATATTATTTTTCCTTTCTCCATTTTTTTTGCATTTTGGTATATACATTACATCCAGGCCCTCTGAATTACTTAAACCACTTTTGGCAGGGTTGATTCTGTTCCTGACTTTTTTTTTTTTTAGTATATGGGAGTTGACCCCAGGGCTTTGCTCTATCACTGGGCTGCACTCCCAGTCCATTTTTAATTTCTTTTTTTTAATCTTGAGACAGCATCTCGCTAAGATACACAGGCTGCCTTGAACCTGTGATCCTCCTGCCTCTGCCTCCCTAGTTGCTGGGATCACAGGCGTGCACCACCGTGCCCGGCTCCTGTTCTTTACTATTTCTAATGCATCTTGAAAATGTGGTGTTATCTGCTTGGCTCTAGAACATTTCTCCAATAACCCATTTAGTTATCTTTTGGCCCTGCTTACCTTTCAATTTAATCCTCTATGCCATCTTACAGTCTTATTTTATGGAGAACCCATTTCTTAATGGTATTGAGAGTAAAAAGCAGATGATACTTTTAAAATTGATTTTGTCACAAATATTTATCAAAGATATATTCCTTCTCTGAATCTTGCATTGGATTTCACACAATGTTAAAGAATATTTTCGTAGACATCAGGCTGGGATTTTTTCTGTTTACCGCCTGTCGCTGACACAGTGAACCTGTGCAAGGGCAGCAGAGAGTATCTGAACCGCAGGCTATGCCAACTCGGGAACTTGGTCCCTGTGTGATTTCTTGTCCATTTATAGAGAAGCCACGTGGGCACCAGGCTTGTTGTGGCTCTTCAGCCCAATTTTTCTGCATAGCTATTACTGTGTCAATAAAGACTGGTGCACTGATTAAAGCAATTTTTTCCTTCTTTTACTTTTAAACAACATGACCCTTTCAAATAGCACATTCTGAACTAGGAAAATTAGAAATTTCTTACTCTTTGTTCACTATGGATTATATGGACTGTAAATTAGACATTGCCTGCACAATGAAAGGGAATCTATTTGTGGATTTGTTTGCATTAAATCAAACAAGGTCAAGCAAAAGTTAATACCCTCATTATCCAATGAAAGACTTCTTAGTCCCTACTGTATTTTATTTTATATATAGCTAATTTAGAACTGTTGTATCATTTATAATACCAATTCAGAACAAATTGGCAACCACCTCTGAAAAATCAGACTTCTCAGTGCGATACATTCAAATGGCTAAGGAAGCATCAGTTTATTCTGCTTAACTTCCAAACGATAATGTATCATCCAAGATACCTGTTTCATTTAGTGAACCTGTTTAAACTTTTCATTTGAGTCAAAATTTCTGGGCCCCAAAGCAAATGAAATTAATTTTAATGTTGTTTTTCAACAGGGCCCCTTATAGAATATAAACATTGAGAAACGTTAAATTCAAAAAAAATCTCCACACGTACACATCTTCTTCTCTCTTTAAACTTTCAGTACAATTAGGTCTCCATGGGAATAAAAGTCTATGTATTTATATTCTCTTCTGGGTATGTCATTACAGTATCTTTGCCTTTTCTTTTTAATCCATGTGTGAAAAGACGGAAGGTCAAGGCATTGTCAGAACTGATTGCATTAGGCTAATTAAGCAACTTAAGGTCTTCAGTCTCAAGCCTTACGAATAACGAGAGAACTGTGAAATCGTGTGCCTTTTGGCCAACATTCTCGGTCTTGAACATCTAGTATTTAGTCGAACGTGCCTTCTTGCTCAGAATTTAACTGAACATGCAGGAATCTACAACCTTACCCATGTAAGCCAGACCGAATATAAAACACACCAAATGCATTTAATGGTGGACGAACCTCAGTGATGTAACTAAAACTTTTCTGCTTGATTAAAAAGTCCCTGCATTTTTCATAAACATGGCGGTGTGATTCCCATTGGTCCAGCCAAACCCCGACCCCCGGACCCCCGTGGCAGCATCCTCCCTTCCGTATCAAAGAAAGAGTGTCTTGGCATCCTGAGGCGTGCTGGGGTGCTAGCAGAACCCACCACGGGGAGCCGGGTGTCGGCAGAGGGGGCTGCTCACATCTGGGCTTCTGAGGCGCCCAGCGTCTGGAACACGTCTGCGTTACGGGGGCGGCTCTGCCAAGGACTTGCTGGCAGGGTTTTGTGTCTGCAAATTAAGACAAGGCACTGAGGGCGTCGTGTGTGTTTTACAAAATGCCCGACCCCCTGGGGACCTCTGTGGACAGAGAGAAGGGAGGGAAGAGGTCACTGTTCCCCTGGAGAAAGCGCCTCCACAGCATTTCCGAACTCTGCTCCTTGGGTCAGACAGGAAGAGCTGGTTTGTAATGCAAAGAAGGTCAGTGGTAGACTTGTACCCGGAAGGGCTGGAGGTCCCTTCCGGTCACAACATACAACCCACCCAGCCAGGCCACATGGGCCTGAGGGTGGCTGGGTGCCCTGGACCCTCGAGAGGACGCCTGAGGCGGCTGAACTGTCCCCTCCCCAAACTCTCAAGGTGAAGTCCCAGGCTCAGAACCACAGAGAGTGGCTGATGGGAGACAGGGCCTGTAAAGGGTGATCGAGGGCATGGCCCCTGATCCATTCCAACTAGCGTCCTTATCAGAGGAGGACCACGTGAGGACACAGGGAGGAGACGGCCACCGGCCAGCCCACGAGAGAGGCTTCCGGGGAAACCACGCCTGGCTGGGCGTCCAATTTCTGTAACTGGGAGAAGAATGAAGTCCTGGTGCGTGAGCTCCCCAGCCCGGAACACTGTGCCGCACCGGCCCTGGCAAAGGGAGACCTCATCGAAGTCTCTCACTTGCTGCCACCTGGCCTTGGAACTCCGGCCACGGAGAAGGAGATGTGGAGTCCAGGAAGGAATGGCGGCTGCCTCCTTCCAGGCAGCTCTGGGAAGGAGCTCTCTGCCGGCTCTCAGGGTGAACCGTCCTTTCTTACTTTCCTCTCTGCACTTTCACGATGCAAGAAAAGGCAACGAGAAGGTGAGCTCTTGAGAAAGAGCAGCTGTGAAGACACCTCCAGCCACAGGGCCAGCTGTCCAAGGGGACACCCTGAGCCCTCACTGTGATGAACCCTCTGCCTGAGACTCTGCAGGTGAGGGCCCCCAGGTCCCCGGACACACGCGCTCTAGAGAAATCACAGGTGAAGTCTCTCTGGTCACCACTAACGAAGCGTTTTCTGTTAAACAGTTTTGCTGTGTTGGGTAAAGGAAGCAACCTTCCCTTTGGTCCTCGCCTCCGCTCTCATTCAGCCTTTCCCGACCCTGTCCTGCCGTCTCTGTACTATCTCAGCTGACGCTTATCTGCAGCGCCAGGAACCGTGCTCGCTTTGCCCTGCTGGGTGACCATGTCTGATCTTTGTGCACTTCCTGTTTTTATTTGGTGGGAGGCTTCCCCAGATTTGGGATTGCAGGTTGTGAAAAGTACTCAGCCTTTCAGATCCTGACAGCGGTTACGGGGAAAGTTCTCTGCAGACTCTGAAACAGGCACCCGGCACCCTCTTGGCTATCAGCTGGCCACGCAGCTGTTCCCCAGCTGCAGGTCAATCCTGGGGATGGGCTGGAAGATGGGTCAGGATGGCGATGGAGGTTTCTCCCTGCACCGTCCCGGGCCCTGCTACGCAGACTGACGGGGGGATCCATGCGGCACAGGACTCAGGAGAGAAGCCTGGCCTGGCCGCCCTGTGCCTCCCGAACTTCGGCCTGACTCACTCACCACGCACCGCTCTGACCTCACGATTTTGATATTACTCTCAGAGAGGCAAACCAATTAGCATGCGCCTGGGGAGCTGCCACGCCCACAGCAAAACATGTTTCGTTTTCACAGCTGTGTCCACACACATAGATGATGCCATTTCAAGAGGGACTGCATGACATAACGAGGGTGACAGCACAACTGTCATCCTCTGAGAGGGAATATTATCACGGTGGCAATGGAAAAGACAAGTGAGACTTGCGCCTGTGCCACTGGATCTCATTTGTGACAATCATTTCAACCTCCGAGCAGGGCTGGGAGTGGAAATCACCACAGGCTGCAGAGCGCAGGTGATGTCATCTTGCCACCCACAGATGTTACGGGTTTGACGGCCCCGAGGACAGCACAGGTGTGAGGGAACACAGCTCCAGCTGGGCTGGGTGTTTGAAAGGAAATGTTTCCACAGGTTATTCTCTCCTCTACTCTCTTTTTCGGTTTGGCAACGGCCACGACAACAAGCCGTCAGCTTCCTGCGAGCCGTGGCTGACAGCTCCCTCCATGGGAGTCCGTGGGTTTAGGGCTGTTTTCCAGCACAGCTTTCGCACCCTGACGCCCTGGAGGCAGAGATTTAAAGTGCATGGTAGTTTCCTGTCGTTCTGTATGCAGTTGTCCCCACTATAATGCTGATCACCAGGGTGCTTCAAGAAGGCCGCTGGAGCTCACGCAAGCCATGTGCCCGCTGCAGATTTCAGGGGTCATAAAGCGCGCTTCCTGCCTGCTCATCCCGCAGCTGTTCCTGCGCTGGGTGGAAGGCCAGGCCAAGTTTTCCATGCTCAAGTTCCTTTCCTTAAAAGACACACCTTCCTCACGTAAGGTGAAGCTGCTTCTACCGAGGCTCGATGGCCACTGCCTGCTTTGGTCGGAACGTGTCCCCCAAAGTTCTTGGAAACTTCAGCCTCAACGCGATGGTGCTGGGAAATGGGGCCTCACGAAGGAGGTGAGGTCGTGACGGTTCTGCCCTCGTGAGTGGACTGGTTAGTGCTGCTACTGTGGGGGGTGGGTGCCACGTGGGGAGAGGGAGGGGCTCTCAAAGTGCGCGCCGCCCCCTCCTGCTACCTCCTGCCTGTGCCTCCTGCCCTTCCGCTTCCTGTCACGGGGTGTCACAGCCCGAGGGCCCCCACCAGGTGCTGGCACGTGCTCTTGGGCAGTCTACCCTCCAGAAGCAGGGGCCAAACAGCTTCTGCTTATTAGCAATAATCTCCCTGTCTATGGTATTCTGGGACAGCAGCAAAAACAGACAAAGACACGGTCATTCTGGATGTGCTAATATGTCCGTATTATAGAACCATGTCTACCGGCAAGACAATTACAGAAGCAATAAATGGCACCCAAACCATAAAGTGCCCTGGACACAAATGAGGGGAGGGGGGGAAAGGGAGAGGGAGAGAGAGAAGGGTAGAGAGAGAGAAAGAGAGAGAGAATCCTACATTCCCTCCCTTACATGCTGTCAGGCTTGGTCTAGCCTAGGCTAGGCTTAGCGGCGATCCTGATTTAACCACACCAAAATCGTCAGGTCCACTGCCCACCATTCTCTGGCTGGCTTTACCTCCAGTGTGTTTCTGTACCAACCACTAAAAGCGTGGGGCTTTGCCATGACCCTCTGAGGGACGACTGTCACGTCTGAACCCGTGGTCTGGGCGCTAAGCCCTCTGATGTCGAGGACTCCTGACTGTCCGCCGTGATCAGAAACCGTGGCGGCCACTCCAGCAGTGCTCCCCGTTCAGTGCATGCCACCACCCAGGCGGCCTTTGGGAGTGCTGACCCCACAGCGCCCTGTAGTAATCTCACAGAAAGGGAGGTCAGTGACACAGGGTGGCCACACCTGTAATCCCAGCACTAGGGAGGCTGAGGCAAGAGGACTAACATGAGTTCAAGGCCAGCCAGGGCTACATAGCGAGTTTCAGGTTAGCCTGGGCTATAGAGAGAGTCCTTATCTCCAAAAACCAACCCCCACCCCCAAAAGCAAAACAAAAACCCCACAATGTATTGCTTATAAAGAAAAAAGAATTAAAATATCAGAAGTCTCTCCTTGGCTGGCTGGCTGGCTTACTGTAATCCTGCTAAACCATGAAGCTCAATGTGATTTATACTAAGTTTAGGTGGAAGTCTATTCCCCACTGTAATAGGAATTCCTTAGGGGCAGAAGTTTTGGATTGCCCTTCTTTATATTTCCCTACAACGTCCCAGCCTTCCTAAAAACTGAGACTGCCGCAGAACAAATCCGGAAACCCCCTCCGTTCCCAGCCTCTGCCTCCCCTGCCTCTTACCCAGGTGCCAGAGGTGTGCAGGCTGCAGTCCCTGCGCGCCTCCTCCTTTTTGGCCAGTTTCATTAGTGAGGCTCAGGTGCTGACGTCCTCTAGGAAGAGGCCCTGGTTGTCTGACCTCCCAGGCCGAGCAGAACCTTCTCTGCTCTGGAGTTCTACGTTCCTCACTTCCCTGAGGGTGTTCACCTCATTGCTCCCGGTCTGTTCTCTACATTGTCTATTTCTCTCTCTGAGCAGGAAGCTCAGAGATATCAGAGACTACGTTCTCTTCACTTTGTTTACCCAGCCCTGCTACCATTCTGGTCCTCTCCATAAAGACAGGCGAATTAACAATCAAGGTGACTTTGCCTCTCTCTCAAAGGACCGAAAGGCTTTTGTCAGACATGTCCTTCTCCGTGCTGAAAAGAGCAGCGGAGGGTGGGCAGGCTACCCATCCTCCTCCCTGCCAGGGAGAGGGACCCATTTCCAAATGGCACGCCATGCGGAGGGCTGTGCTCACGGGGGAGCCTGCCACAGGCCACTGGCTTTACACTCATTCCTCTAGTTACCCAGGTCACTGAGAACCCCAGGGCGTCAGCCCAGCTGGTACGAACTACGGTAACAGACACGGGACATCGGCAACTTACAAAGAGGACATGTTTGTTCTGGTTCAACTTTTGGAGATTTTGGTTCATGATGAGGCGGCCCTGTGGTGACATGTCATGGTAGGGACCCTGGCGAGCAGAGCCCCTTACCTCACTGACCAGGCAGCAGAGAGGGGCTCTGGCCCCTTCAGAGCATGTCTCCAGTGACCTGAGGACTTCGCACCAGGCCCCTGCTCTGGAAGGTTCCGCTGCCTTCCAACATTGTCAGTCTGAAGACCAGGCTTAGGGGGACGGTTAACATCCACACCGTACCCCCTGATTTCAACATAGTCAAGTACGGTGTGTTTTAAGCAGAGTGTCTGCAGGGAAGTCACGTGAGAAGAGAGAACTGTAGTGAAGTGGCTCTTTGCAACACCATGGGTCACGTTTACCCACTTGTGAGCTCACAATCCAGGCCACGAGGAAGAAGCTGAAGAAGGACAAAGTGTAAGTGTGTACACAAGAGCCAAAATATTAGTGCAACATAGCAAGAGACACTAATAAGAATTTGGAAGACCTATACTAAGCATTGGGCTGGGATTTAGCTCAGTTGGTAAAGTGCCGCTCTGCAGTCCTGAGGTCCCGAGTTCGATTCCCAGCACTGCAAACATGGGAGAAGGACAACATGGGAGAAGGACGTGGCAATCCACTCCCGAAGCAATCCCAAAACAATCAGCCATTGAAAACCCTCTGAGGGTTGCTATGAGTCAGATATGACTCCATGGCACCTAACAGCAACAACAACACTAAGCATTTACGTGTACCTTGAAAGCTGCTCGTACACATGTCTTTAAAAATGGAGGGAGATAACCAAGCAGCTGTAAGTGCCATTTCCAGGTTGACCGCTCAATTGTTATTGGAAAGGACACAAGAAAGGTGCTTATCAGTTACAATCATCCCTAATAGAAAAAAAATTCTTGGTAAGGACTTGGCATGTAGTAAGAGTTTGATGCATGATTAATAAATGTTCTTAGCTAGCCATTATGGTGCACACCTGTGATCCTAGTGACTTGGGAGGCTGAGGCAGGAGGACTGAGATTTTGAGGCCAGAGGCAGCCTGTGTAACTTAGTGAGACGCTGTCTCAAAATACAAAGAAAAAAAATGGGCTTAGGGTACAACTCAGTGGTAGAGCACTTGGCTAGCATGCACAAGGCCCTGGGTTCAATGCACAGTACCAAAAATAAATACATAAATGAGTAAATAACTATATTCTTGAATCTAATCCACACTTTTTCAACAGCTTGAAAGAGCTACAAAATCAGATGCAGATTAGATTTGGGTGTGGATTGGATTCTCGGTTGAGAGCTGGCTTAAGAGCTGGGTCAAGAGACCTCAATGTGAATCCAAACTGCGCAGGATTCTAACCTGCATCTGATTCTGTAGCCCTGGGAAACTGCTAAAAGGTTGTGAATTAGATTCAAGAATATATGGCAAACGCTCTTGTCAAATATATACCGTGCACATGCTACACAACCCGTGTGTCTATCAGTTTGTCGTGCTGTGGGGGCTGCGTGTTGCTGTGATACTGAAAGCTATGCCACTGGTATTTCAGATACCAGCAGAGCCACACATGGTGGACAGGTTTCAGCTGACCTTCCAGACTAAGACAGATGAGGGAGGGGGACCCGGCAGCCCACTCCTGAAACAATCAGCCATCAAAAACCCTACGAATAGCAGAGAAGCACTGTCAGATATAGTGTCGGAAAATGAGCCCCTCTGGCTGGAAGGCACTCAAAAGACACTGGGAAAGAGTTGTCTCCTCAATGTATAGTCAACCTTTATAACAAGAACGGAGTAAAGCCCCTCTGACCTCTTTTTGCTGATATGGCCCGACTCAAAATGAGAAGAAACACAGCAGTGGCAGCAGTGGCTCAAACAAAAAGATTGTGTTCACAGCAGCACTGAGGAGTGTTTTGTTCTGCTATACACAGGGTCTCTATGACTCGGGCCCGACTTGAGGGCACCTGACAACAACAACAACATGCTATAAACAGCAATAAGTTTGAGACTAATAAATATTAAATATCAAATATAACCACTTAATGTATATTAATTTTTTTTGTGGTGCTGGGGATCAAACCCACGACCTCAGTGCATGCTAAGGAAGCACTCTACCAACTGAGCTAAACCCTCAGCCTCAAAGTGTTGCCCAGGCTGTCCTTGAACTCATGATCCTCCTGCCTCATGCTCTGCAGCTCGCTGATCACCGGCGTGTGCCACCATGTCAGGCGCTACATTAAACTGAGGGTTCATGTCAGGCAAGCATATTTTATTTATTGGAACAGTGTTTTTCTTTCACAGTTGGTGATAATATTTTATCACCGTTTACGCTCATTTTATCATTAACTTCCCTTATAAAATTGTAGGTGTTACTCCAACATGTGATATATTTAGGGAAATAGAAATCATAGAAAAGGAGTGGGCAAATTTGAAAAAGTTCCCTTTTAATGGAGATCCTGCTTGAGAAGCAACATCAATATTTATAACTCAAGGTAAAATAATGGGATTTAAAATATTATACAGGCATATCCCCTCTGGCTTAGCTAAATCCACAGAAGGTGGAAAAGGGTCCTGACTTAAATTAAATTCATGATTTTATTTCTACCTCCAGGCACAAATAGCACCTTTAAACCCCAATCTTATCAAAGAACATTTGTTGCGTGCCACAGTGCCTCTCTAGCCTTAAAAACATGATTACCTAAGACAATATTCCTGACTCTAAGTGCCTTTTCAAAATGTATAGGCAGAATGTGAATTCAGGAAGCTTATTACAAAGGATGTGTGAATAATGCCATATGGAACAAAATAGGACTCTACTAGCACCAATGGCAAAGGACATATGCAACCTCCTCCCCACCTTCTAAACCAACACGGGCAAAATGTGATCAAATATTTCAAAGTACTGATAAGCCCTCCGATGTGCAGGTGGTATTTAACTATTTTATTACAGCTTGATTCTGCAAAGAACAAGGAACTATATTACCACTCATTTACCAGTTGATTCCTTTTCTTTTTTTTCAATTTTTTTGTGGTACTGGGGGTTGAACCCAGGGCCTCACACTTGCACGCCTTGCAAGTGCTGGACCACTGAGCTGCACCCTCAGCCCATTTTTTTTTTTTTTTTTTTTTTTTTTTACTTTTTGTGACAGGGTCTTGCTAAGTTACACAGACTGCCTCTCGTCTCGAACTTGCAATCCTCCTGCCTCCGCCTCCAGAGTTGTTGGGATTACAGGCATGCACCACCAGGCCTGGCAGTTAATTCCTTTTGTGAAGAACCCATAAATGAATCTAAGGGATTCATTGAGGGAAAAAACACTCAAAAATTCATTTAAATTCTTTTAACTTAGGTGCCTTCGGTGGAACATGCCTGAACAGGATCCGCCTAAGTATAGCCGTGGTGAGGTTCGAAGGCCGCTGTCACAGCAGGAGGTGTTAAATGCTCAGTTTCCAAGGCCACTCTCACAGATGACCTAGAAGGGAGCCCCTGTTGGCAGACCCCATGCTGTTTCCTCACGGAAAACCCTAGTGGGCAGTAGGCAACTCGGCTACAGGCTTGAGAAGAAAGGTGGTGCTTCACGTAAGTGCAGACGATTCACGAGCTCAATGATCGCTTCTAGGAGCTAACCCTTCCACGACACAGCTCCTCTCCCGGTAAACACGGCCTGCTTGACATCTGGTGCTGGATCTCCTGCCTGTGTGGACACGGCTCAGTTCCTGGAGAGACTGCAGTTAGTGACCCGGCATGAGTCACCAGGCCACACCTCAGCCAACTCACTGCCATGACACCAAGGGAGGTGGCAGAACGTTTTCAGATTTCAACTCTGCAAGGACTGCCAAGGGAGAAAGAAATGGCTCTTAAGTGAGGACATCTGGGGAAGGCTGGAAGGTTTTCTCTCATTAAATTCAGATTTGGCTTGGTTACTGTGCGGGAGTAATTGACCACTGAGGGTACTGAATGGGAGCACAGGCAGGTTGTAGGCTGAGGAGCCTAATTCACAGCCAGTGCTTCTACAGGTTCCTACCTTCTAGGACATATCACTGTTTGTTCTCCTTTGGACTGAAATGCTTCAGAAGTCCCTGTGATTATTTTTTTCTGGTGTTAAGGGAAGGGAAATGATCTTTGGGTTTAGATAGTGTATGAAGTTCTGAGCCTGCAGCCGTAGCACTGTGGTGTCTGATCCCTCCAATCTTGGAAACTAAGCGGGGTTGGGCCTGGTTAGTCCTTGGATGGGAGACCACCTGGGAACACCAGATACTGTGTAGGCTTGGAAGAAGGACCCAGCAACGCACTCCCAAAAATCAATCTGCCACTGAAAACCCTATGAACAGCAGAGAAGCACTGACAATGGTGTTTTGCCTGTTGTAAGTAGGGTCACTATGAGTAGGACACCAACTGGGTGGCACCCAAGAACAACAACATAAAGTTCTGAAATCAACAGAGGTCTCAAGAGATGAGGTAAGGAATGAAAGGGATTAAGACTATATACTGGGCATAATTTATACATACGTACATACATACATACATACATATATGTATGCATATATATATATACACATACATATACATACATACACACAACATATTAATATAATATAGCTAGTAGTTTTATCAAATAACTTTTAAAATTGTTTTTAAAGAGAAAGCTTCTTCACTTTACCAGTGAGAATAGAGA
This sequence comes from Pedetes capensis, assembly GCA_007922755.1. Lineage (NCBI taxonomy): Eukaryota > Metazoa > Chordata > Mammalia > Rodentia > Pedetidae > Pedetes > Pedetes capensis. The sequence goes on along the minus strand of VMDO01000104.1, from coordinate 230,766 downwards.
CTTGAGAAATTTCACATAGGACCCCCCACAAGCCTCTAACCCGCCTTAAGAACTGGAATGGGTCTCTTCTAGTTGTTTTGGGGTAGGAACTTAGTTTTCAACCAACCCAACAATGAATACCTATGACATGCTGAGAAGTATTCTTAGTAGTGGGCAGGAGAGACAAACAACCAGGCCCCCATTCTCATAGGTTGACAGCCCCGTCAGGGACACAGGCCATAATCAGTAAGGCAGCGCCGATCTCTCCCATCATACTAAACGTCCTAAATACAATCAGCCAGGGCGTCATCATTCGTTTACAATAGTCTGGGGCCTGACATGAGTTAATTGAAAAACAGTTGTACCCCATCCCTTTTGGCCTGGCTGAAATTCTCTCTCCCCGTGTGGGTCGTTATGATACAACCCATGTCCTCCTGGTCCCATGGACCCCAAGCCCAGCTCAGCCTGTAGGTGCTGACCGTGACAAAATCTAACAGCTGACGGTGGCGTCGTGGAGATGAGCTCCTCCTTGGAATGTGCTTTCTTTCAGTCGCCAGTCCCCACCCCTGCACCCTAATGACGGTGTAGTCCCAGAGGGCCCTGGCCTCTCTTGCTCACCACCTGCCATTGACCTCCCTGCTGCCTTCGAATGTCCCCAGGGCCGCCTGTTGGCACTCCTACCTCCTGTAGGGCTGGCCAGTAGTCGATTTCCTGTCCTGTGCACTTTGGTTTCACCTCCTCATTACACCTCCCCTGATGGACGACTCTGAGCCTAACGCTCCACCCCACCCCATGCTGGGTGCAGAGAGACCCGAAGACCAACTTGGGAAGAGTGACATCAGCGGAAATGACAGCATGCAGTACAGCGAACTGAGATGAGGAGGATGAGAGTGGGGAGGGCATCGCCCTTCTGAGGCAGCCAGCAGCTGAGAGGAGACAGAGCAGAAGGAGCCAGCGCCTGTGTGTCCAAGGAATGGACAGAAGGACAGGGAGGCTGTAGTGAAGAGAGGAAGAAAGGGCAGGGGGGCGGGGCAGAGGCCGCAGGAGTGAGACCGTACAGGGCCTCCCCGCCCGACAAGGAGTTGGGATTTTGACCGCACATGGACCTCTCGGAGGATTTGGAGATGCGCCGCCTGGTCACACGTTTTCAAAGGAGTGATGTAGGGGACCGTGCCGTGAGAACCTCCCAAGCTCCTCTCCTCCCCGAGAGCAGTGAGGAACACAAAATCTGCCCAAGTCAACGCTGCCGATCTCAGGAAGTTAACCAAAGGCGCGGCGGCAAGGTGCGTATTTATCTGAGAAAAACGCCTGAATTCCAGCTGACGCACCGATTTTGAGGTGCTTGCATTCGCTGCATGCCTGTCCCTCCCTGCTGACCTCCACAATCACCTTGAAAACCAACAGCCAGGCGGCCCCTGGAGGCCCCTCCAATGTCCTGGTTGTTATTCGCCCATCTGGCAGTGCCCCAAGTGTGAGTGGCCATCTCCCCCAGAACCTTGGAGGAGACACTGGTTATGGTCCGTAACCGCAGCTGCCTGCAGGGGGTAACAGCTAGAGCAAACTGGTTGGCCAAAAGCATCACAAAGGAAAAGCTGGAGAGTGTAATGTCCATGGGGGTTTTGAAAATGTCAAAGTTCCGCACGTGGTTTATAGTGCTGTATGGAACTTGTCACTACAACAGCCATGTCTTTATCACAGCTTCGGTTATTTGACGAAGTTCTGTGAGACCAGGATGCGCATAGTTCTCACCGGGTCAGAACAGAAACTATCAAAGATGACGCCTACCAAGTGTATAACAACTCAGGGGAAGAAGCTGGCAAAGCAATGACTGGCCTCCAGGGGTGTCCGTGACTGTGAGGAAGGCCTGAGGTGCTTGCTCCGCTTACCAGGAGGAAAGGTTTGTTTGGGCTCAATGTTTTGGAGGTTTCAGTCCTCCTGATCTGTTGCTTTTGGCCTTGAGTCAAGCTGCCACATGTGGATGAGGAACGCGTGCCAAGGGAAGACTTTGACCTCGTAGCTGGGGAGCGAAGCGGGGCGGCCAGGGTCTCTCAGTCCCGGCCAGAGTGCATTCCCAGAGACCTGAATCTCCCATGTGGCCCCACCCCTTCACGGTTACACCACCTGGGGGACCAAGGCTTTAACACACAGCCCCTGGGGACAGTCCAGGTCCACACGGTTGCATCTCTCCATGGAGAGGCAAGTCAGGGAGTGGAGCAATGAAGACTCATTGGGGATTCTCTTTAGACAGCGCCAGCAGGCAGGTCCAATCTCTGGGCGATGCTCAACCGCCCAAATGAATTATTGAGCTGATTCTTCAAAACTCAATCCCAGGACTCCAGAAGGATCAAGTGAGTTCGAGGCCACCCTGGGCTACATAGCAAGTTCCAGGCCAACCTGGGATACACACTGAGATGCTGTCTTAAAGAAAAAAAGAAAGAAAGAAAAAAAAACCAAATGAAAAACTAAACCAATAAAACCAAAAAGAAAATCAACAACATGCTGATCATTGAGAGGATGATTTATATTTTCTATGACCATCAAGGCCTGCAGCCGTAGCCCTGTGCCATCTAATCCCGTCAGATCTCGGAAGCTAAGCAGTTGGGCCTGGTTAGTACTTGGATGGGGGACCAACTGGGAACACCAGGTGCTGTAGGCTTGGGAGAAGGACCTGGCAACCCCCTCCCAAGAATCAATCTGTCATTGAAAACCCTATGAACAGCAGAGAAGCACTGACAATAGTGTTTCACCTGTTGTAGGTAGGGTCGCTATGAGTCGGACACCAACTTGACGGCACCTGACAACAACAACAACGTGACTGTCAGAGCTTTGTCACACAAGCTTTTTTCTAGGAGGGACACAAAATGAACCTGCCCTCCCCAGATGAGTTGTTTACATTGACAAGAAAAAGGAGGGGGAGATTCTTGCCTTCTTCACGTGTCCCAGAAATAAATGCAGCCCTCCTGGCTGACCTAAGGACATGTGAGCGTGCTGGCCGCGAGCACCGGCGACTTGGAAGCCCTGTGCTCTCTGGGAGCCGCCGCATCTCCTTTTCCTTTACTGGATCGGCTGGGGGCCCCGACTTCTAGAGTGCGTCTGGCTGCCGGTGTCACTCTGCCTCTTATCTCTGCCTGGCAAGCCACCGCCGCGCACTTCCAGAACCTCAGAGCCCCTGGGCACCGATGGTAAGTTATTCTCAGCCTGCTGGGCCAAGGGTTTTCCTGGCCGAGGGACTGAGGAAGACCATTGTCGTCGCCGCTGTTATCTCTGCCCCCCCGACTCCGCTTGGCAGAGGCGCAAGTCTGTCTCTGGGGCGGGGAAGCGGGGCGCTGATGCCTGAGGAGCCAACCCGGTCATAAACAAGGGCGCAGAGGAAATAGCAGCCAGTCTTGAAAACAAAAAGAGAAACATGTGGAAGTTTATGGGATGCCGAGATGTTTGTCCTGCGCAGTTCAGCCGGGTTTTATCTTCCTCCCCAGCCTTCCTACCGGGGCACGGGGAGGTGGCCGGCTTATCCAACGCGATCGGCTGCAAAGTTTACGTCTGCTGACATGGTGTGGAAAGTATTTGCTGGGGCTAGGGGCCTGCTTTCGTCCACTGCACGTTTCTGCCTCTGTCCTCCATCTCCACATTGCAGGAAGCCCCCGGACTGTGGACACACAGAGGCTGGAGCCACAACACAGGTGTCCCGCCCTCCACTGTGGCCCAGGATCCTCAGCGGCCACAGGCCTGCCCCTCAGGCCTTGCGCAGGTCACTGGGGCAGCCGTGCCAGGCAGCCCAAGGCCAGCCCTCGACCATGTGGCAGGAGCCACACGGCTGGCCTGAGGCGGGAGCTCAGAGCTGGGGAGACAGCAGAGCACCTCCAGGACTCCTGGGAGGTGGTGGGGGGAGCCCCTCCAGCTCCAGGGCCACTGCCCCCCCACCCCAGGATCTGGAACCCACACGAGCATGCAGGAGCAATGCGGCGTGTCCCAGACACCGTGAGATGGGATGGCAGGAGACGGGGCTTTCTAGGGTGACTCAGGGACTCCTTCCCACAAGACAGTGGGGACGGCCACAGCAGGTGGCTGCATCTCGGTTTCCCCAGAAAGCTCCGGCTTTGTCCTGGCATGTGGACTGGGGACACCATCTTCCCTTAGATGACACATGGCCCCCGCTGGTCCACACCCTAGCGGGGCTGCAGATGAGCTTCACTAATCCCACAGCCGCATGAGGGCCACGTGCCATGGGGGCCAGCTCTCTGACTGGGAATCAGTAAACACCTGTCAGTGCCACAGAGGAGTCAGCCTTGGTGCGCAGCAAGGGGACATGAGGAACGTGATGGCCGACCCTCTCCGCAGGCCCCATGCAGTCAGAGAGGGAGACGCAGGGCAGAGGACCATGGGCTGCTCAAGGTCGTCTTAGTGAAGGAACTGCCTGACTGCTTGGAGGGTGACCTAGGGGTCTGCCCTACGTGGTACACGGCTGCTGGGGGCCTCAGGAGGCATCGTCAGGCTCCGCAGAGCCAGCACAGGCCAGACACAGGGAGACTTCTGCCCACAGACACGCATCCTTCTGAATCCTGGCTCCCAGTGGTGCTTGGGTGCCACTAAATATACAAATAAACCCACTGAAGAAGCATATATCTGCGTGTCTCTGTCCACTCTGATTGCGGTAACCAACCAAATGGCATAACTTGGTGGCTTATAAGCAGCACGGTTCTGGAAGCTAGAAGTCCAAGACTGAGAGGCTGGCGGACCATCGGGCGAGGCCTGCTTCCTGCTGGGCTCGCACAGGTTGGCAGGAAGGAGTTCTCTGGGCCATTTTTATACAGGTGCTAACCCACCCTCGTGACCTAATGAGCCCCCCCCCCTCATTTCCCACTTCCAAGTTCCATCGCCATAGGGGTTGCAAGCTCAACACAGGACATTCCTTGGGTCTGGCGCAGGGTGACCACCCCCAGCAGCTCCCCGCAGCCCCTGGCCCCATGGCACCTTCACTGCGCTTTCTCAGGATCTCTTTGGCGGCTACACGGATGTGCTGGCCCTTAGAGCCTTTGCTCACGCTGTGTGCTTTCAACCCAGGACATCCTTCCCTCTCTTCATTTCCCAGAAGGCCAGCCACGCTTTAAGACTCAACTCACAGGCGAACTCCTTAAGAGAAACCAGTCGTGTCCCCGAGGACTGGTCCAACCCATTTGGTACATCAGTCCTCCATGGCACATGGTGCCACGTCATGGCAGCTTAGTGCTGAGTCACTGTCTGTGGCTACACCGAATTCCCAGAAGCCAGAAGCCGTCTCTGACTCACCTTTCCAATCCCAGCATCTAATAGAACTCAGCTAATGTCAAAAACCAGCTTTTGTATCTTTTTGAAAGAGTGTCCTGCTCAGTGAGTTACCTGGAGGGACACATCTGCCTGTCACCTGGATGGAGAATGAGGAAAGGAGCAGTCCCCAGAAGCCTCACCTGGAGCCCCACTCTAACCCTGTGCTCTTCAATCTCCCCCAAGGCCACTGTCTTCACTTCTATCCCTGCTGCATATTAGGTTTCTCATTTTGAACACTATATACATAATTTTTTTTTTTTTTTGTACTGAGGGTTGGACCCAGGGCCTCACGCCTGCATGCTCTGCAAGTGCTGGACCACTGAGCTGCGCCCCCAACCCAATTTTTACTTTTTTGAGACTGGGTCTTGCTAAGTTACGCAGACTGCCTCTGGTCTCGAACTTGTGATCCTCCTGCCTCTGCCTCCCGAGCCGCTGGGATTACAGGGGTGCGCCACTGCGCCTGACACTCTATATACATAATTTTTTATCCATTTTACTGTTGATGGATATTCGGGTTATTTCCAGTTTGAATTCTTATAACTTATAACTTAAATTCTTATAAACACCTTGTATGTCTTATGGGCCTGTAGCCATAGCACTGTGGCATACGATCCCGTCAGATCTCAGAAGCTAAGCAGGGTCAGGCCTGGTTAGTACTTGGATGGGAGACCGCCTGGACACACCAGGTGCTGTGGGCTTGGGAGAAGGACCCAGCAACCCGCTTCCAAAAATCAATCTGCCATTGAAAACCCTATAAATAGCAGAGAAGCACTGACAATAGTGTTTCACCTGCTATATGTAGGGTTGGTATAAGTCAGACACTGACTCGATGGCACCTAACCACCACCACCACCACATGTTTTGTGGCACACATTTCTGTTGAGAATGGACTTGCTAGGTCTTTGGGCCAACCTAAGTTCAGCTTTAGTAGATAATGCCAAACTTTCCCTAAAACGTGTCAGTTTACACGTCCATCTGTGCTACAGGAGGTTTTATGGCTTCACATTTACTTATTTATTGACTGACTGACTGATTTTAGAGACATGGTCTCCCTACGTAGCCCAGGCTGTCCTGGAACTTACCACAGAGCCGAAGCTGGCCTTGGACTCTCGATCCTCCCGCCTTGGGCTCCTGAGTGCTGGGAGGACAAGTATGCACCACCACACTCACTTTTTACTATCTTTTAGCAGTAGAGATTACACCATGCATTGCTCAACTATCAAACACTACGCTCATTGACACTTTTGGTTCTAAATTCAAGGAAATTCAAAATACTTTATTTCCATCTATGCTGCTTCTGGATGCTGCTGAACTTTAAAACATGTTCCTATCCCTTTAAATCCTCAAATTTCACCTTATATTAGATGTAATGATTCACTCCATGTCTGTGCCCTTCCTATGATTCTCCACCCCTGTGACTCACTTAGTCTTTCTTTTGCTTGAAGGATGTGCTCTGGTGTTCTGTAGATTTCAGTTCTACCTGCAGGGATTCTCTCTGCTGTTATTTCCTTGTCATTTTTGAAGGTTATTTTTCCTGCAGATAGAATTCCAGGTGTTAAAGATCTTATTCTTTTGCCTTCTGTTATTTCTGTAAAGAAGTGATCTGTCCGTCTTATTTTTGGTTGTGGGGGGAAGGTGTCCCTCTCCACCTTGGTTGCTTTGAAGATTTTCCTTGCCAGCGTGATGGTGCACGCCCCGATTCCACCACACAGGAGGTGGACGCAGGAGGATCTCAAGTGCCAGGCCAGCCTGGGCAGTGAGGACCCATCTCACACCCCTCCCCCAGGCTCATTTTCTTTTGGTGTTTCAGCAGAATTTCACTGTAACCTTTCTTTCTGTGTTTGAGTTTTATAATGGTTTTTGAATCTCAAACTTTATCTCTCAATTTTTTTAAAATTTAATTTTTTTTTCCAGTACTGGGGGTTGAACCCAGGGCCTCGTGCCTGCATGCTCTGCAAGTGCTGGATCACTGAGCTGCACCCTCAGCCCATTTTTTTTTTTTTTACTTTTTGAGACAGGGTCTCACTAAGTTACACAGACTGCCTCTGGTCTCGAACTTGGGATCCTCCTGCCTCCGCCTCCCAAGCCACTGGGATTACAGGCATGTGCCACTGTGCCCGGGTATCCCTCAATTTTTAAAAAACTAGCCATTGTCTCTTCCAATACTGCTTGTCTCATCCCTCTCTCCAGTCCTTCCAGGATTCCGAACACACCTCACAGTTTCTCACTGGGTTGTCCACCAGACTCGTCTCCTGTTTCAGTATTTCCTAAACTTTTACTTTCTCCTGTTTCAGTCGAGATTATTTCCCTCAGACTTTCCCTTCACCTCAGTGGTTCTTTTTTCAGCTATATATAATAATCTGTTGTCAGTCTTTTTTTTTCTTTCTCTTTCTGCAGTACTACGTTGAATTCAGCGCCTTGTGCATGCTGGGCAAGCCCTCTACCACTGAGCTGCACCCCACCCCCTTTAATTTTTTTTCTTTTTTAAGTTTGAGATGAGGTCTTGCCAAATGGTGCAAGGTGTCTCTGGCCTCAAACTTGTGTTCTTCCTGCCTCCACCTCCTGGGTAGGTGAGAAGACAGGGGTGTGCCACTATACCTGGCTTTTTTTTTCTTTTGAGGGTGATTTGTGAGACAGGATCTCACTTATGCATACCAGGGTGGCCAGGAACTCACAGTCCTTTCTGCCTCAGCCTCTCGAGCGTGGGGATTATGGCTGTGTGCCAGTATACCCAGCTACTCTATAAAACTTATCTGCTGAGTCTTTGCTTTGTTATTGTAGTGTTTAGTTGTAGAATTCTCATTTCGTTCTTTCATACAGTCTCTAGCTCTTTGCTTAACTCCCAGTCTTGTCTTTTATTTCCTTAGGTATCCTGGTCAGATGTAACCCGCGGTCAGTGTTATTTTGAAGCCTGCGAGCCCCTCTGTTGATCAAGTCTCCTCCTGGCACAGTCGTGTGATCCTGACTCTGCCTGGTCATAATCCGCTGAGTTAGGGAAACTGCATATGAAGAACGGCAGGGAGACTTTCTGGCCCGGAGTGATGTCTCCTCCTCCAACAAGGAGTGTTTGCACTCTGCAGACATCCAGGGATGGAGCAGCCTCAGCGATTTCAACCCTTACAGCTGCCCAGGGTACAGTCTGCCTCCATCCACACCAATTCCTGCAGTGGAGCCTTCTGGGTTCTGATCAAAGTATTAGGGGTTTTCCAGGTTGCTGGCACGTCAGGCCTTAATCCCCTGAGCTAGCTGAAAACACTGCTCAGATGATCAGTTCCTCAGCTCCTTGTTTTCTGCTTCTTGATCCAGGAGGGATCAAGATCCAGGAGGGAGCCTGTTCTCTACCTGGGAGCTGCTGCCCAGGTTGATGCCCTGATGGGAAGGACTAGGGCCAATGGGCACCTCTTTGTGTTCTTTCCTTCCCCAGATTTTAGCAGTATGTTGCTATTAGGTGCCGTCGAGTCGAGTCCGACCATAGCGACCCCAGACGGTTTTCAATGGCTGACTGTTTCGGGATTGCCTCGGGAGTGGGTTGCCACATCCTTCTCCCACTTTGATGGTGCTGGGAATCGAACTTGGGCCCTCAGAGACTGCAAAGCGGCGCTCTACCAACTAAGCTAAATCCTAGCCATTAGCAATACAGTTGTTCACTAACCTCTTAGCACACCAATGTATTCAACCAATTTAAAAATAAAAACCCTGTTCTCTGAAGAGCATTATTATGAACTGCCTACCCTGTGGTTAGTAGAATGAATGAATGTTTTATTATAATTCACGTACACCCGGCCACAATAATGTCAAGATGAGGCGGGAATGACGGAAGGAGGCAGCTGACTCTGCCACGTGTTCGCCAGTGTCGTGCTGAGAAGCAGGACAGGGTGAAAAGGGGTGGTCGGGAAAAGAGGGGTCCCCTGTGATAAATAAATGTAACACAGGTAAAAACCTTGGGGGACATGGTGACTTTTCGGTAGACCTCAACCCTCCATAAACACAGGGCACTATGTGTTCCACAGGGGATTCCAACAAGTCACGGATGAGTTGGCGGCATCTTTATATTTGCTGTTCCCTAAGTCCAAGACACCATTACTTCACTGTGCTCACAAGGGCACTGCAGAGAACCTCGGCAGGGCTGTGCTGCCAGCATCACCTCTGAGCCAGTTAATCCACCCTTCCTCGTACTGATTCACTCAGCCCCGAGAAGCGGTTTTCAAAATTTACGCTAAGAACTAAGGAAACAGATAAAAGACATGGCTGGCGCTGCCAAAGAGCTGTCAGCTCAGCTGGCGGAATTTCCTGGCACCCGCGTTCCACCTGTGCAAATTTTAGGGTTTTAAGTTTTCGTTGCTATAGAAAGATTGCAGGCTGCCCTGCGTGGAGAGATGGAAAGACCCCACTGCAGTTGCGGGTTGAGGCCGCTGTGGAGGCATCAGGTGCAGACGCGAGTCCCAGGACAGGGTCTGAGCAACTGCCGCCTAGAAGAGCTACGTGCCTGGGTCACTATTCCCAAAAACCGAGAAGACAGCCAAGTGACATCTTAGGATGGCTTTCAAAGATCCTTCTGACTATAAGGAGATGCCAAGTGCTGAAGTCAGACGGGCAGGTGACACCAGGATGGCTTGACCAGTGAGCCCCTAACTCCTACGCTGAGATCAAAGCAGACCCCAAAGTGGAAGCGAGGGGTCAAAATTGATAATTTACATCATTGACCGAATTAACAGATTAAGCTTTACAAACAAATAGACTATAAATAGTCTTGTGGTTTGGGGTCTCCAGTGACCCCACCGTACTTACTCTGTCACAGAATTTCGCGACGGTAGTCGAGGGCCTTTCTTCACCTCCTGATACCAGTTATGGGTTAACTAACATTTAACGGCAGGAGACCTTCAGCTCCTCAGTCGCACCAGCCAAGTGCTGACCAGCCCCATGTGGCCAGTGGCCACCATGGTGGACAGCACAGGCAGTGGCCGGGTCTCCACCACCCCAGGAATTTCCACCAGGATTTCAACGTGGAAGCAGGACAGGTCCCCCTAAAAGGCTGAGATTTGGGACTGACATGGTGCCAATGGGTTGGGTAGAAAAAAGGGGGGGCAGATTATGAAAAGTTATCATTAACTGTAATAAGAGAGATGCCTTTCAAGAACACAGTTGGACCTTCGGAAAAAGGAATGAAGCCAAACAAAAGTGACAGAAACAGACTTTCTCCCGCACTGTGGGTATCTGGGTGACTGGCTGTTTGGAGCTCTTCTGGGGGACACAGGTAAGATGCTGTGGCCCTGCCTGCAGCTACCAGAGGGCCTGAGGCCACTGACCGTGGGGGCTCCGTGCCACAGAGGTGCTGGCCAACAAGGGAGGCTCTGCAGAGCAGAACCTGGAAAGGAGGAAGGCCCTCGTCCTGCACGTGTGCACACACGTACACAGGTGCACGCACACGGATGCATACACATGCACACAGGTGCACGCACGGGTGCACATACAGGTGCACGCACATGCAAGCACCTGTCTGCCGGCTACCGCTCCCGTCCTTCTAACGAAGAGGCCTCTCTCATGCAGGCGGCTGCACTTTACAGCTCTCCCCTGACCTGGTCGTGTGGGAGGGCCAGGACGGAGCCACTACAGCGGGGTCAGTCCGTGCGATTCACCTGGCGCCTGCTGACCCAGTCTGCTTTCCCACACTCCATTTAGAGCTCAAATCCAGGTTGACCAGATCCCTACTGCTCTCGGTCTTCAAACACAGACACAAGGACCCGGTGCGGTATTTCCCGGGTCACGGGGACCAGCAGGGCCTAAGGCCATGTCAAGCTGTCCCTGGGCCTAAATGAGCTTGGTGTGCACTGGTTCCTTCCATGTCTTTGTCTACCCCCTGCTGGACAGATTCATTACTAGATGGAGCCAAAGGAGGAAAGAGAAAGAAAGAGAAGCGTGAAGTATTCCCGAGAACCTCCTCGGCCCCTCGATGATCCAGGGACTGCTGTTTACCCGAGGCTGCCAGCTGACCAAGAGCCGTCATTTCACTCGGAACACGCTCTTCCTGGGAAGGGCAGTGGGAACCCAGGAGCCGGGGCCGTCCTGCCAAGATGCCGAACTCGGCACCGAAGGGGCCATCACTCTGGGGGCAAAAACAAAGTTATGAGCGTGGCTGCTCTGGCAGATCTGGAATCCTTCCCTTGGCTGCGGACGGTGCCTCATGATTCAGAGGAAGTACTGTCAGCTCTTCAAAGCAGGCCTGGCTAATTGTGTAATGTTATTCCGAGGCAGGGGGAGAAGCCAAAGAAGGGAGGCTGGGGAGAAATTCCTTCCTCTGCAGTGACCAACTCACACCCTGCACCATCAGATTTGATTATCCTTATCTTTTCTTGCATAACTACAAATGTTATGACTGGTCATGGTGACCAGACTTCCAACAAAAAAACAGTCCAGCCACAACACTTGACTCCTTGACTGCCCACGGCGGTAGGCTCCTGGCCCAGCTACCACCGTGTGGATAGCCATTTCCTCTAATGTACTCTGTTACCAGTTTCTACCTCCCGGGGGGCCCTGCACTCACACTACAGAAACCACGGGGAAAAGCAAAGGTTTGTTCTTGTGCATCATTCCCTTCTAGGTGGGCCACTGACCCTCAAATCCTCCCATCCCCTCTTACTATATTGCGCACTAATGAAAAAAAACTAGCTCCTTCATAAAACCTGTTGTTGTTGTTAGGTGCCGTCGAGTCGGTATCCAACTCATAGCGACCCTGTGTACAATAGAGGAAACACTATTGTCAGTGCTTCTCTGCTGTTCATAGGGTTTTCAATGGCAGACTGATTTTTGGGAGGGGGTTGCCAGGTCCTTCTCCCAGCCTACAGCTTCTGGTGTTCCCAGGCGGTCTCCCATCCAGGTACTAACCAGGCCCGACCCTGCTTAGGTTCCGAGATCTGACAGGATCGGATGCCACAGGGCTATAGCATTAGGCTCATAAAACTAGCTTTCTAAAAATTTGGGTAAGTAATACAGGACCTGATTGCAAACATCTATGCACTACAATCAATAGAAAAGGAAAATCTCTCTCCCATGGCAGACCCATGTATACTCTGGGCTCCCCAGTCCCTACCCCAAGGCAGCCATTAATACCAGTTGCTGGTGTACATTCCAGAAATACCCAAACCCTTATATATGCACATTTTCTTTTCTTAAAATGCATCTTGCTCTTTCGTATAACAATGTATCTTGGAGATCATTCCATATCATCATTCCATATCATCAGTGCTACCTCATCCTTTTTAATGGCTGCGCAGTTGTTGTTGTTGTTGTTAGGTGCCATCGAGTCCAACTCATAGTGACCATATGTACAGCAGATCGAAACACTTCCCGATTCTGTGCCAGGCACACGATCTTATTTATATTTAAGCCCATTGTTGCAGACACTGTGTCAATCCATCTGGTGAACCTTAATACACCACAGTTGATTTAACCAGTTTTGTGTTAATGGATATTTATGTTGTTTCCAGTATTTTACTCATATATGAAAAACACAAAGATTTCTGCACATATGTCTTAACATACAAATCCAAGTATATGCATTTTACACGTTGGTATTTCCAGACTGTCTCCACCAAAGAGGTCACGTCAATTAATCTCATCCACAGTGTGTAGGAGTCCTCGCTTCCTATGTCCTTGCTAAGTGACACAGTGCATTCTCATAATGTTTTGCAATTTTCCATCATATGCCAGTTCTATCTGAAAAATCGCACAGGGTGTAGATCTCTAAATAAACATTACGTCCTGCGGGTTGGGGTGTAGCTCAGTGGTAGAGCACATGCTTAGCAAGTGTGAGGCCCAAGATTTGATTCCCAGTAGCCAGAAAATAAAACTAAGAATAACCTGGGTCCTGATACTGAGCCTTCAACCCAGGGACACCAACCTCAGCTGCATGAAGGCCAAACTCTAACAGAGCGAGACAGACAAGACAAAACCCAAACGGACAAAACAGGCTGTGGACCCAGACCAATCAGAGCAACCTACAGCTCCCTCGCCTTCAGGGCCACCAAATCTGTCAACCAGCCAACCTGCACCTGACTGCAGCCTGGGGTTCCAGCCTGGCTTGTTTAGCGGGTGCCGTTAGGAGAGCTAGATGAGAGGACCCTAGGCCCCTGAGCCCGGGACTCGCCGCTGATTCGCTTGGGTTACTGAATCCTTCTTTGAACATCAGTTGTCAACATCAGATGAGACTAATGACACACTGCCTGCCCACTTCATGGGAGTGACAAGTTTGAAGACAGTAAATACGTGAGCGAGGGTTTTTTTTGTAAACAGTAATGTAACATAATTATCAAGCATTAGGTGACACAGAGCATTTCAAAAGTGCCACATACAGTCTAAAGTTCTCAAGTTTTATGCCATTTAGCCCTTGTACCAACCAAATGGGGACAGTGAGGCTTAGAGAGGGTGATTAACAGGCTAAAGGTTAGCCCTGGGCCCCATGACTGCTTCCAATTCCATATTCTTGATCCTGATCTACATTTCCTAAGTAATGATATCATCACTAAGATCATTGCGACTCTATTATGATTGTTGTTGTTTTTGAGGCAGGGTCTCACCCTGTAGCCTAGGGTGATCATTATAATTACTGTCGGTTTAAATTCCAGCTACTGACCCAGCATGTAATAATGATAGCCAGACCTGGGCTCTTCTGACATGTCGTCAAGACCCACAGGTGACAGCCTTTGGTTTATCAGTCACGGCTCTGTTCAGGATCCCTCAGTTACAGATGCACTTGATCCTTACAGTGCTCACTCTGCAAACTGACGCAGCAAACGCAGCAGGGGTTTCACAGGTAGGAGAGTAAAAACATCCTTGGACACCCTCAACCTCAACTAAGCAGCAGTCAAGAAAGCAAAAGACGCACTGTTTTGGGATAAAGCTGCTGCTGAAGACCTCCTTAAAGTGTTGAAAGGTAAAGATGTCACATTGAAGACGATGGTGCACCTGACTCCTGCCATGGTATTTTCAATCACATTTTATGCTTGTGAAAGCTGGACAGAGAATAAGGCAAACAGAAGAAGAGTTGATGCTTTTGAATTATGGTGCTGGAGACAAATACTGAATATACCATGGACTGCAGAAAGAAACAACAGATCTGTCCTAGAAGTGCAACCAGAGTACCCCTGGGAAGCAAGCAAGGATGGCTAGACTGTGTCTTACATATTTTGGACACACTGTCAGGAGGGACCAATTGCTGAAGAACATGTTTGGGAGAGTGGCAGGTAAACAAGAAAAAGGAAGACCCTCAACGAGATGGACTGACATAGTGGTTGCAACAGTGGGCTTAAACATTCAAGACTGTGTACCTAGCACAGTGTTTCATTCTGTTGTGCCCAGGGTCGCTGTGAATGTGGTACTTAACAACAGCAGTGCGTAGGAGCAGGCTGGGCCTCCCCAGCTCCACGTGGACCTCCCTGGCTGGGCAGGGGTGTTGGGAGGAAGCAGACTCTGTGCGCTCTGTCTTGTCTACCTAGCCACTTAGCACACAGACCCCGATTCCGACCTTCAATCTGGATGACAATTCTGAGTAACTCTAGGCTGGGTGCAGCCACGTTGCCCAGGGTCAGGCCGGACAGCGGGTGGCGGTGGGCAGCACCTGCTCCTCTGCCCTCGCTGTCCCCTGGGGGCAGAACCGTGGCCCGCACTCCCACTGCCCATGGTCTGGTGCAGCCGTCACTGAGGGCCACAGCCTCCTGGTCCTGGACCCCACTGCCCACCTGGCCTGGGCCTCCTTGAGGTCCCTCGGGGCCCAGCGCACGCTTGCGCTCATGCTCCAGTCCAAAATTTCCACCTGCTCCTCTGCAGGTCCCGCAGCCCAGGGTGCAGGCTGTGGAGTCGGCTGGAGGCTGGTGGTCCGCCTCTGCGACTTCCTCTCTGCACTCGACCGCTACAAGCACGTCTACTGAGCGGTCACAGGACGCCACAAACCGTCCTGAAGTTAGCCTCGGGGGGGGGGTCGCTGTCATCCAGGCCCCCAGTACAGACAGAAACACTGAAGAGGAAGAAAGGAAGCGCAGTGTGGGGCCAGGAGCCGGGATGCGAACCCCAAACTCTGGAGGCCAGAGCCACTGATGTCAGCCACTTATCAGCAACCCTCTGGCTGCGCTAGCTCAGCCAGCGACTTAACCTCTCCACTGACTCCTCCCGGGTACAGACAGGGGTGGCAGCGTCGCCCCAGCAGGCTTAGAGAGATTATGCACGCGCAGCTGCTGCTAAGGGGTCTGGCCTCCACACGCAGTGCTGCCCCTCTGCATGGCCGCCCAGCTCACCCCGCTCACCTCCCACACCCGCCTGCACCAGGAAGCCTCTTTGGAAGGTACCTGTTTTAGCCTGGGGAGATCTCCCCCTCTTGTAATATCCAAGCGTTCCGACACCTAGCTCTAATCGTTCTCCAACCACTCCATCTCAGTTGTGGCCTTTGCTTGCTCAGCAAAGGTGTCTCACAGGACAGTGGCTACACGCTGGGGCTGCGGATCAGCTCGTTTGGTAGAGTGCTCTGCGTGTTCCTGAGGCCCTGGGTTCAATCCCCAGCACCCCCCAAAGTGGGAGGAGGACCCCACATCCTACTCCCGAAACAGCCACTGAAAACCCTATGAATAGCAGAGAAGCACTGACAGTGGCAGGCATGGACATGGTGAGTACTGGAGACGTACGTGAGTAAGTAAAGCACATAAGAAGAGCTAGGTGACTGTGTCTAGCTTAGTGATACGGCCCCTGAATACGACTTATAGTAGTTCCTGCTTCAGAAAACTTTCCTTTTATGTTAAAAAAAAAAAGGGTCATAAATAGGTACATGTGAAATGAAGATTCATAGTTTACCATTTACCCAAGATAGGTAAAAAGGAAATAAAAATGAGTAAAAAACTTATTCAACTTTCCTGTGTATAGGCAGGCACCCGATCTCATCAGATCTTGGAAGTTAAGCAGGGTTGGACTTGGATAACAGACCGCCTGGGAACACCAGGTGCTGTAGGCTTGGGAGCAGGACCCGGCAACCCACTCCCAAGAAAACCAGCAGCCATTGAAAATTGTATGAACAGCAGAGAAACACTAACTATAACATTGTTTCGCCTGTTGTACATAGGGTGGCTATGAGTCGGACACAGACTCAAAGGCAACTAACAACAGCAACAACAATAATAGACTTGGTATTTGCTTGAAAAGCTAAACTATATCTTACTGAACTGCTGTATTAGGAAGAAAATAATGTCTACACTAGAAAACATTTACAGCACAAATCCTTCAATGTATATGACTGCTTATTAAGTGTGCTGGGCACAATGATGCACCCTGGCTCAGGAGGTGGAGGCAGGAGGGGTGCAAGTTCAAGGCCAGAGGCAGCCTGCGAATCTCTGTGAGACTCTGACTCAAGAACAAATGTTAAAAAGAGATTGGGGTGCAGCTCAGTGCTAGAGGTCCCAGGTGCAGTCTTCTAGTACCACCCCCCCCCCCAAAAAAAAGACAAAAAGAAAAAGGGGGAAAAAAGGATGTAGGTGCTTCATAGCTATGTTGATTATTCACAGCTGGTGTTTTTCCTCTGAGGTAAGTTACCAGGCCAGTAAGGTGGCTATAATTCACAGACTCAGCTAACTATTGTGTCAAGATGATCCCGGGAGTGAGATAAGACAGCCAGGAATGAACGAGGCGCAAACAGTGCAGGTGATGGATTTAAGACTCCACGCTTTCTCATGTTCTTAACTAGGTCCAGACCGAGACCCTTCCCAGCATCAACCCCAGAAGGGGACAGAGGCCAAGGCCCCAGGCCTGCCCCTCCTCCCCAGAGAAAGCCCACGTTAGCCCCATGCAGCCCCGCAGGGTCCCCCTTCCACCCAGGACCCAGCAGGGTGTGGGCGCAGACAGGGTTCTTGCTTTCAGCTTTCGTTACGAGGAAGCTGAGGATGCCCTAATCTTACCACTGTCTTTAAAATGAAACAAAGCGACCCGTTTCCTCACAGTTTCTCTTGGGTTGAGAAGAGTCAGTGGGAGTGGAAAGGGGACAGTGGCAAGGGGCAGGGACTCTGGCCAGGCGGCAGCCACGCTCTGCCAGTGCAGGGCTAGGCGGAGAGGACTGACAGGAAGAACCCTCAGCTGAGCTACGGTGTGAGCTTCCTGTCACTGCACTGAAACACCAGAGATCATTAGCTGACAGAGAAGGTTTGTGTGGCTCAGTTGTAGAGGGTCCAGTCCAAGGTCAGTTGGCCCTGCTGCTTCGGGTCTGTGACAAAGCAACGCATCATGGCGGGAGCGTGCAGTGGGGCAGAACTGCTCACTCAGGATCAGGAAGCAAACAAAAGAAAGAGGAAGGGACCAAGAGCCCCCATCCCCTTTGAGGCCACGTCCCCAATGACCTGACGACCTCCCACCAGGCCCGGCCTCCTAGAGGCTCCACCGCCTGGGGATAAGCCGTAGGGACAGCGCCACCTTGGGGACAAGCCTTTAACACACGGGGTTTTGGGAGTCACTCATCCAAGTCACAGCAACCATTTCCGAGACTTATGAGGAAGGGGTCACTTTCTGTGATGACCAGAAAGAAGCCATCTCAGGTGCCAATTCCACACGACGCTTCCAGTCGCAGCATGTCAGACATGTTGACTCTGATGCATCCGAACGAAAGGACACAACATCGTGACCTAAGCTTCCACGGGGAGAGGATTTCTGAACACCCAACAGCCAGACTGAGAACTCCTTCACTGGAAAACTCCTGGAGCCAGACCGCCTGCGCGAGGCCCTGAGTAGCACTGTAGCATCTCGGGCTTCTCTTCATTCTGCTGTGTCCCTGGGACACTTACGCACACGTCCCACCTTTTATTCGGTGGCTGACACACCACTTGCATGCCATGGCAAACATGCAGGTGAAACCTGACACCATTTCCCAACCGCCTTGTGGCTGACACTACATGGGTCAACAACCAGATGACTCCCCAGCTTATGAGGACAGGAAGCCACAAGCCTGGTGTGCGCGCCCTGTGTGGAGGAGACGCTGCGCCTGCTTCCCTCCAGAGGACGCAGAAGGCACTGTCCAAATCCCAGCCCGTTTTCAATTGTTATTTTCCGCCATGGCCCCTGCAAGGCTACCTTGGCGAAGATTAGATTGTTAAGGGTCACAAACAAGACAGCTCTTTGGAATATTTACTAGTGCACAGTCAGGATGAAGGAGCCACGGGGTTCAAAAAGCAAGCTGGAGCACTATCGTAAACCTGTGTCGCTGAGACAGATTTTCTAGAAAGTGTACATTTGCTGTCTGAAGAACCTGAATTCTCTTTATGAAAAAGGAAAACTGTACCAGGCATTGCAGTGCACGCCTATAATCCCAGAGACTCGGGAGGTGGAGGCAGGAGGATCGCAGGCTCAGGGCCAGAGGCAGCCTGCGTAACTTAGTGAGACCTTAACTCAAGATAAAAAAATAAAACGTAGGCTTGAGGTGCAGCCCAGGGGTGGAGTTCCAAAGCATGTGTGAGGCCCTGGGTTAACCTTCACGTACTGAAAAGAAAAAAAAAAAAGGAAAACAATGTCATGCGATAAGAACAATTCAATAAACTGCAAGTCATCTCTGGGATGGTTCCCAAATGCGGATATAAAGGAACCCCGGACCTGTCTCACAGGCGCCATAAAGCAGGCAGCGCGTGGCCACAAACCGAAGGCAAACACCCCCCAACAGCCAGAGCCTGCTGTGACACCGAGTGGTGAGTCACTCATTACCTCCGGTCACTGGACTCCAGTGAAGGAGACTGGAATGTCATTCCTTCATCCATGACCCCCTCTCAGGGAATTATTTTTTCCGGATTCCTGGGGAAGTTAAAGTATTTGAGAAGAACATCAGGAACTGTTGTTTCAGCCTGTTTTGTGAGCAGATAATTGCCTTCCAGCTCCGCGGTTTCGGGAAGTGATGTGGGCAACATTGTTCCTGGCTGGGGGAGGTGGCGCGCTCCGGCAGGACCCACAGGGGCGCAGCGGACACGGCGGGGTGAGGGCGGGTGGGCTGAGGCACCTCGCTGGACTCAGACGTTCTGCCTCTGGGCTCTAGATAAGAGGCTGGCCCCAGACATGCTGCCCACATACCAAGCGCATTCCTCTGGACGGGTGTAAGCGCAGCTTGTAGTAAGAAATGAGAACTTTCACCAGAATTACTCAATGTGGTCATAAATGCCGGCGATAAATTAAGTGCTATCAAAAAGGACTCAGCAGAGACCTATTTGAGAGGCTAAGCTTTTCTCTGATTTGAGTATAAATCAAAAAGCAGCCTGGGAACGAGAAGTAAAACACATTTCATCCTCAGAAGTACCTTTGATTGCATGGAATATATTAGCTGATCTTCCTGAAGTGTGACATCATTTGTGGCACCAGCTGTAAGGGTGTGACATCTGAGGATTTACAAAAGTAGTATTTCTTCGGCTTCACTGTGTATTTTAAGACCACAGAAAGCAGTCTGATTCAGCTAAGTGCTCCAAGGGGGACTGCTACAGACTTCAATGTGAGAAGCTTCAAGTTCTTACGATCATGACCAAGCACACTTCTCAGGGTTGATTACACAGTGATTCCCACGTAGACATCTAGAATCATGATGATGATGAGGATAAAACTGCCATAAGCTAAACATTAAATATACCACGTACATGTCAACATCTTTTAAAAATGAATTTATAAGGTTCTAAGTATTAGTAATTTTACCATCCCTGCTTTACAGATGAGGAAATTGAGAAACAGAAAAGTTAAGTAACTTGCTCTTGGTCACCCAGCTAATATGGACAGGGCTGGAATTTGAACTCCCAGTGAACACTTTCATCCTCTCTGCTACACCATCTCATGATTCTCAGATAATTCTTTCTTGACTCAGTTATGATACAGTGGTCTTAGCATCTCTTAACAGAGGACATGAGTTGGATGTTTCATCAGTGAAACGAGAAGTACTAAAATTTCCTAACTGGAGTCTATTTTTGATAGAAAATTCCATCAGTTCTATTAATGATTATTCAGCATTAGTTTCCAAGTTGTTACAGAGGAGTTTCATTTTCCCCTTGCCCAGTGTGCTACACTGGGTTAGGAGTGGAGGGTGAGGGAGGGCCCAGCATGTGTGACACCGACCCGTGTGGCTGAGCAAAGGCTGTGCTGCTTCCATAGCAGGCGCAGACGGCAGGGTGAGTTTGGGAGGAGGAGGACTGGGAGTCCTGTTGAGATCCTAAGGCTCTCGATGCCCACTGGGTGCCTTGGTGGAGATGGCGACCGGGCTGGAGATAAACGGGGAGCTGAGGATGTCGTGAGGCTGGCTGTGAGGAACCATCCGCGGGCAAGGGAGGAGCTGGGGGCTGACCTGGGGGCGTCCGCTTTACAGGCTGGAGAGAGGAGGAGCATGCAGCAAGGTGGAGGGCACATCAGGAACCCTGAGTGCTCAGAAAGCCGCGTGAGGAAAGGGCTCCTAGAGAGGACCAACCGCGTCAACCACGGAGGCTGGGGTCTGACCTGGGGGTGTCCGCTTTACAGGCTGGAGAGAGAAGGAGCGTGCAGAGAGGCGGACAGTGCATCAGGAACCCTGAGTGCTCAGAAAGCCACGTGAGGAAAGGGCTCCTAGAGAAGACCAACCGCGTCCACCACAGAGGCTGGGGTCTGACCTGGAGGCGTCCATGTTACAGGCTGGAGAGAGGAGCGTGCAGAGAGGCGGACGGTGCATCAGGAACCCTGAGTGCTCAGAAAGCCCCGTGAGGAAAGGGCTCCTAGAGAGGACCAACCGCGTCAACCACGGAGGCTGGGGTCTGACCTGGGGGCGTCTGTGTTATAGGCTGGAGAGAGGAGGAACGTGCAGAGAGGCGGACGGTGCATCAGGAACCCTGGGTGCTCAGAAAGCCACGTGAGGAAAGGGCTCCTAGAGAGGACCAACCGCGTCCACCACCGACGCAGAACATGGCGACTCAGGACCCACCCGTCGGGCGTTGGCTCCAAGGAGGCTGCTGGTGACCAGGGCAAGAACGGTTCCTGAGAGGAGCCGTACTGAAGGCCGGAATAGGGGGTCGGGGAGCACCGAGAGGGGCAAGTGGAGGCAGCAGCAGGTACCTGCCGCTCTGCCCCAGAGTTCCGCTCTAAGCCTGAGCAGAGGAAGGGGGAGTGTGGACAGGAAGGGCCTCTGGGGCTCAGGTGGCTGTGGTGACACATGGGTGACATGTTCAATGACTGACTTTGCATCATTTCTAAATTTCTATCTCTGCATCTGCTGGAAAAGTGAAAACAGGAAAAATTTAATGACTGTAAGTCACGTTCAACACCTGTTTTTTTTCTGTACACCTTGCTAATTTGTGTTCGCTTCTTGCAGTACTGAGGGGCTGAACCCAGGGCCTCACACACACTTTTTGCAAGCGCTCTACCCTCAGGCCCCATTTTTATTTTTTATCCTGAGACAGGGTCTCGCTAAGAGTTACATAGGTTGCCTCTGGGCTCAAACCTGCTCCTGCCTCCCAAGTCACTGGGATCACAGGCGTGGGCCTCTGCGCCTGACTTTATTTTGTTTTTAAGCTATGAGGCAGCAGCCTGGTGTGACGGCGTACACCTGTAACCCCAGCTCTTGGGAGGCTGAGGCAGGAGGAGTGCCTGTCTGAGGCCATCCTGGGCTACAGAGCGAGACCCTGCCTCAAAAAACAAAGATAAACTTAGCATAGAAATGGTTGGCCGGACTTAGCTCTGCCAGCCGGCCGGCCACAGCAGCCGAGTATTACTGCCCACCTTTCAGGGGCTGCAGCCTGGAGCTTAGCTTTCTCTAACACTGAAACAGGGAACGTGACCTCTCCTTTCCTACTACCCATGGCACACGCTCCTTGGTGGGCAGTGAAGACGAAATCCCCACATGGAGAGCAGTGATGGGCCTTCCAGGTGGGATGGCCACCTTCCCTCTGACAGCTGCAGGTCTGCTGCCAGGCGGCCCCTCCCTTAGCTCTCTGCACAGCTGGTGCCACGCTGCAACACTCGAGCCAGGTTCCACTGAGGATCCCAGGGTTACAACAAGGAAACAGCCACAACAGAGCATATAAGCGGAGACTCTGGTTGCAAATGTAAATCACTCATCCCTGGCTCAGATGCTCCAGCCATGACGCCTCCCTGACTCACAGTCAACCTCCGTGGGGAAGATGCTACCATAATTCCACCCAGGGCAGGGAGACAGAGGGGGTGAGGAAGGAAGGTGGGGATGGGAGGAAGGTGGGAAAGAGGCAGGCTCATGCCCAGCCACTCTCCAGTAACTCCCCTTCCTCAGGACCCTCACGTCAGTAGCCAGGACTCCTTCCAGGACTCGTGTGGTCCTACTCTGTGGTTTCCATGGAATACTTCTGTGAGATCATCAGACAAAACCCAACACCTGTACACAAGGTTCCCGTGGGCACCTGTGTCAGGTATGGAGAGGCGAGGGTGACATCACCCTCGCCCTGCGCACACCAGCTCGCTATGTGGTAACCTGGAAACAGGGGAGGGAAGAAATGGAAACACGTTTCCAGGGAGTGACCTCCATGATTGCTCGGCACCTCCCCAGCCCGGCGTAAGCCTGCAGGCAGCAACCGCACGGCCAAGTTCACCACTGCAGGATAGAAGGTTCAGCCCTTGGAGAACCGGGGACACGACGTCGTGGAAACTCCTCAAGTCTGTCCACACCCAGTGGTGGGTATGAAGAACCATCGTCACCTAAGTGTCCCTACAAGGGCGTGTGTGCGTGTCCTGAGAGCCAAGAGGGGGTGCTTCTCTTCTCATCTAAGCTTGGAAATAAGGCAGCTTGTCAAGAAATCACATTAAAAATCTTAAAATCTCTTTACCACAAGATAAAAGGGAAACTGACAGGTTTTTTTTCCAGAGCAATGGAGAGCGCATTCTGAGGCGGTACACGGACAACAGGAAGCAGTCTATGATGGGAGCTGGGACCGGGTAGAAGAGGAGGATTTGGCCCTCGGCAGCAGAGCCTCCCTCAGTGAGCTGGGGCTGCTTCCCCTGCTCCCACTGGCCGTGTTGCTTTCAGAGCTGCAGGGAAAGGGCACATCCAGCTCTCCCAAGGCGGGGCTCTGCACACATCCCTCAAAAAAAAATAAAAAAAAAAAAAAAAGAAAGAAAAGAAAAGAAAAAAGAAAAAAATCACAGGTAGTAGCCGGCTATGAGCTTACGGCATTACACACAGCTCAGAGCCGACACCATGCACACCATCATTTCTGTGAGGAGATTCTTGTGAGATCCACAGATGACCCAAGTGACGTTTTAGAAACAGACCATGCTTGTTGTTATCTCTTTCTAAAACAGTAAGAGGTCAGGTTGCCACTTCTGCACTACACAGTTTATCTTGCATGTTTAAAAGATTCCCAGAGAGAATAGCGCCTGGCAGTACGGATGAGGAATAATCAAGCACACCTAGTCTTTATGCATCTCTTCATATTCAATCATCGTAAAAACACAAACGTTAAGTTGCAAGGGTATTTCCAATCTTCCTTAACCAAACTCATCATCAGCCTTATAATGTGGAAAGAAGGTCCCCTTTTAAATACACAGTCAGCACATGTCCTAAGCATAGGAATATTAAAAGGCATAAAACAGTCTTCATCTTTGAACAACTTCTTGTTCTGGGAAAGGAAACGGAAATCCTTAAACAGAGGTGTCTTGCTTAATAAGCCACACAGTATTTTCTCAGTAATTATATAAGAGAAAAACATTTCTCTCAAAGACATAGGAAGGACCCCTTAATAACTTTCCCAACTTTCCTAATTTATGGTGATGGTGTTCTCAAAGGTAAAAATTCAGTTGTGTGGGTTAACACAAAGGGAAATAAGGCAGCTTATCAAAATCCGGGGCTGTAAGGAAATATAAACAGCACACAGACTTATGTAAATAGGGATGGTAAGATTCCCACGACCCTATCTTCTACACCAAGGTCGTCATCTCTGTCCATAATTTGCCTAGACTGGGAATTGCCACTTTCAGCTCTATTTTGATAAACTCACGTGCAGGCTGGCAATTCCCTCCACCCGTCAGCCACACATCTGAGTCCACTGTGACCTTCCTGTAACACTCCCATTGTGCCGCTGACCTCAATGCCCCCTTTACCTACAGGATAAGCGGAAGCTGTCAAAGTTGGAAGTGACGTGAAGGCCGTCTACGTGACGTGTCTGAAGTCCCTGTACACATTTAGTGGTGGCGGCGTGGCTCACACACAGGGCCTCTGGCACTCAACCCCCCTGTGCCTTCCAGCTCTGGGTCTTATCTACCGTGCTCTCGACCTCAAAGAAGTCTTCAGATCATCGTTTGAACTGGCTGGGAGTATTTATAGAGACAAAAAACGAGTCCTTTTAAAAGGAAAAGTGGGAGATTTGAACTCCTAACTTATGTATAATAAAAAGCACAAAACACACAAGCAATTACAGCTGAACCAAAGCCCAAATCATCCAAAATGACCAGTACCACCAAATACATACTATAAATACTGTGATCCCACTGGGTCCTATGAAGAACGCATGTCTTATTACAAACCTAATAAATAAGTGCAGAAAACAAGCTGCAGTCACCCTTTCGGCCCCAGCATCTACCTAGGAGGACAAAGTGCCTGGAGTACAGCTCATGGTTACTGAACTGCACCAATGGAAATACTCGGCCTGCCTTCCATTATCTAAGTTCTAAAGAATTCCAGTTTTATCTTTAGTACAAATGGTTCCCTAATCACAATTCACAAAGATCGTTCACTTACTTTAATCATGTACTTGCTAGATACACCATGATCTTTGATACAATAAATAATTTTCTGGCCTTATTTATTATTACACGGGCACAACTCGATTGTACATTCCTTTGTGGGGGAGAACTATTATTACCTAGACTTCTTTTGGAACATAATCCTGACAATGCTCCAATGAATGTTTATTAATTTCTACCTTGGCTTCCATATTAGATGGGAGAAAACTAACAACTAGTTATCTAACTTCTATTATTATTTTCACCAATCATATTTTCATTTTGCTCAATGCTGTTTTAGACATTACAATTCTACCTTATTTTGGAGGAAAAGACCATGGGGTTTTCAGATTCTACATAAAAACATTATCGGGCAATGAAATGCCTGCATGGAAATGTCATAATGTCATTAAATTGTATATTAAAGGTAAAATTTTTTAAACAAATTGGGAATGTCCTCATTCGGTTTTGGTTACAAGAACTGTAACTTTGTGATTTACGTACTACTCTGTAAGTCCAACTAATTACAAGGTTTTTTAAACTGCATTTTTATTCCTAATAGAACCCCCACATCAATTACATAATAAAACAATCTCTATGTTTGAGACATGGAGAAAATTAGGAAAAAAAATACAAATTTCAAGAGCACTTCTAATCATTCAGAGATACTGGACTTGGTTTCTTACATTTTGGTATTTTTCTTTAGCTGAGTAACTTAAATTTAGTATTGCTTACACATCTTTGTCCACAACCCATCTACACAAGTCTGCTCAGGAGAGGGGAAAAATCCTGTTATCACAGTGACACCTGCTGGTGTTCAGCTGTGAATTTTAGTGAAAGATAGATTCTTGAGTGTTAAAACATTTCTTAGTAAAATTAAATAATACTTTATTTTGTGGCAATGATCTCACCACAATTTTACAAACTATTTTTTTTAAAACATATGCTTCCAAAAAAGCTGCTTTATCATTTGATGTTCTTGAAAAGTGAATTAACTCATGATTTTCTTTTCAAAATCTCTGCGAATTATATTTTAAGGAAAAGAATGATATTAAATTGCCAAGATTGACAAAATAGTTTCTCTGAAGAATTTAATGTTAGCAATATGGGCGATTCAAAAGCGCTAAGAATCAGGTCCAGCACAGGGCGGTCACCTCACCGGCTTCCCCTCTGGTCCAACGTCACACTCAGGAGTGGGGGTGTCTGCTCTGGAGGCTAACTTCCATTCCTGCCTGCTCTCACCAGACTTTTCTTTCTTAAACTTAAGGGGGTTGAGGGGAAGAACAGTTACTCCAAGGATCGAGGGAAGCACACACACTTTTTTTTTTTTTTTTTTTTTTTGTGGTACTGGAGGTTGAACCCAGGGCCTCACGCCTGCATGCTCTGCAAGTACTGGACCACTGAGCTGTGCCCCCAGCCCATTTTTTTACGTTTTGAGACAGGATCTCGCTAAGTTATGCAGACTGCCTCTGGTCTCGAACTTGCGATCCTCCTGCCTCCACCTCCGGAGCCGACACTCATTTTCTTAGGTTTTGAAAGGCACCGTCCCCACTCCCACTGGCTGAAGAGCAGACCCGCAGGCCATGGGGAGGGGCTGGGCCCTTCAGAGGCCAACTCCCTCACACATGTCACCTCTCTTGCCTCTCACTGCCAGCAAATGCCAAAATGACGGATCCAGGAGTTGTCTGTCCTGAAAACCTGGACCGTGCACTGTCCCCTGCCCACTGTGGGGCTTACGCCTCACAACTTCGGCCACACTCATGTTATAGTCATTACTCTAA
Source organism: Pedetes capensis (assembly GCA_007922755.1). Lineage (NCBI taxonomy): Eukaryota > Metazoa > Chordata > Mammalia > Rodentia > Pedetidae > Pedetes > Pedetes capensis. The sequence continues at coordinate 204,007 of VMDO01000104.1, read as the reverse complement.
TTGCAAAACTGGGCTGGGATTTAGCTCAGTTGGTAGAGCGCTGCTCTGCAGTCTCTGAGGTCCCAGTTCAATTCCCAGCACCGCGAAAGTGGGGGAAGGACCTGGCAATCCACCCCCAAGGCAATCCCGAAACAGTCATTGTAAACCCTCTGAGGGTTGCTATGAGTCGGACGTGACTCAATGGCACCTAACAACAACAACAACAATTGCAAAACCGTAATTGTACATAATTATGTCGCTCAGCATGATGTCATTATACATATATACATAATGTGGAAAGACTAAACCAGACCAATTAACACAGTGATCTCCTTATATCACATTCTGTCCTGAGGTGCAGCCTGACAGCCCAGTGAGTAGTGAAAAACACTGAGTGTCTTAGAAAAGCAGAATTTCACACATTAACTTTGTAAAGTTTAGATTACATGAAGCTTTCTTTCCAGAAAGCTAGGTGCTTAGAAGAAAAACTTGGGTATCCACCTGTACTATGAATTTTGACAATATTATTTACAAATTTTTAAAAATCCATAAAAGGGTCTGTAAAATGGCAGGTCCCGTATTTACCACTAACTAGCAAAACTGACAGAAAAACTCATAGAAAAAAACAAGTTTAAGAACCTTTTCTGCTTGTTTGTACTCCCTATAGTAGAAGACTTTTTGCAGTCTATATTTTAAAAATTGTATGTATGTAACAAAGAAAGTATGCGGAAAAGTGAAAAAAAAAATCTATAAAAGGCTGAGCACTGTTGCACATGCCTGTAATCCCAGTGACGCAGAAGGCAGAGGCAGAAGGATGGCAGGTTTGAGGCCAGAAGCAGCCTGCGTGCGTAACTTAGCGAGACCCTATCTCAAGGTATAAAATAAGAAATGGGCTGGGGAGGTGCAGCCCAGTGGTGGGGCACTTGCAAAATATGTGCGAAGCCCTGGGTTCAACCTCCACGTACTATAAAAAAGAAAAAGTAGGTACTTCTTGGTTACAGAATGAAATAAGATTAAATCACAGATAAGACACTCTGCAGGACATGTAACTATGTCATAAAATACACATGATGTGTTTACTTATCTCAAATTGAGTTTAAGTACTTCTTCGGAGTAATCGGAGTAATCGGAGCCTTGAGTTTTTGTGGGGTCCGAATATTCGTATTCTTTGTAACCTTTTGTTCCATGAAGTATACACATGAGAAGAATCTAATTGTTTGCCTATGGAACCTGGGTACAAACATCAGAAGAAATTCTGCTCTGCTGCTGTTGCTGGCCAGCGGGAGGAAGCACAGCTCTCAGCGGTACAATGCAAAGATGAGCCTCCATACCGAGGACCAACAGGCAGGGGCGATGAGCCTGACTGCCATTTTCCATTCACTTACGACCCTGAGTTACAGCAAGTCAATGAAATATTAATATTGACATCCATGGGAGCTGACGATTAATGAAACAATGATAAAACCTTTCCAAAGGATTAAGAACTACTAGAAAGTGTACTTTCCATAATAGTAGCTTCAAGTATTTTGACTGAACTCACATTTAAAATATTTTTCTACCATTTTTCATCCCGAGACACAGACTTATAGTCTATAAGGCACAATTTCAGGAAAGGTAGTCAGTGTGAGAATTCCAGAATAAAACTCCATTTTTTAATATGCATGGCAACTAGAACCCAACACAGCTAAATACAAGTTCATTAGCGGACAGTTCAGACAGGGTGGACAAGCTCCCACAGTGGGCCAGTACCGGAGGAGTGAGAAGACCCACGGTCTCCTGCACCCCCTCTCTGGTGCCTGCGGATCCCGAGCCCCCAGGGTTTGCCACCACGCACCCGGCCCCTGGATCTACAGACCCACAAGAGCAGCCTGGGCGTTCTCACAAGTCACAGTAATGTCCTGAACAAAGGGCTGTAAAATGACATTTTCAGGTGAGAGTTATTCACATTCAGAACAAGACTCCTGCACTCTTTTTGGCCTTCAGTTACCTCAAGAATTGTAAAAAGGATCCAAAAGAAGTAGCAGAAACAATCACATTCTTGGATAACAAACAAAACAACAGGAAACATCTGGCACATGACTGAAATAAAGGATGCCACCTTTTATAGAAGACGGACATACTGTTTTGGGGGAAATCCTAATATAACAAAATCACCACACACTTGTTTAAAATGCCATTTCTGTACACAGAAATCTATCTACTGTATACCAAAAAGGCTAGAAAAGAGTATCTAAGCTATACTCTGTATTCATGGCGGAATTGTGGCAAATTAACAAAAACAGCAGAAGGCAGGTCTGCAGACAGGTGAAAGCTGGTACTGAAGTGGGGCCAGGCACCCAGTATCCCAAGAAACAACTGGCAAAAGAGAGGGTATCATGTACACAGAAAATTCCCAAAAATAAAGCTTAGAGAAATATGAACCCACAATCAAGCCTCACCAACCACATCAGCAAACAACTCACTATAAACCTTTTTCAGCCAAGCCAATAAACCGATAGGTTCACAGACACAAGAAAAGAAACACATTGAACTTAGTATATTGAACAAAAAATAAGGACTTAATAAGTTCAGAGAAAAGAAAAGGAGGGAATAATAGAGCTACCCTAAATGATGAGAAAAGTCTGAGAAAGGACCAAACAATACTTCTGCAAATGAAAAAATAAACTGTAGTAACAACTCAATAGATGAGTTAAATAAATTACAGAAAAGACAGGTTAGTGGGCTGGACAATCAATTTAAATAAATTATCTAGAATTTAACAGACAGAGACGAAGATTTGGAAAACATGAAGCACAGACGTACAAATCTAGAGAAGAGTGAGCTGGTGAAATGCCAGGATAATTTGATTTTCTGAAGAAGTGAACAGAGAGAACGGGGGAGATACAAAATTCAGAGAGATAATATCTAAGAATTTCAAGAAAAGCACTAGTCAAGTATTAATTCAGGATAATGAAAAGAAATCCACAGCTCAACACAATATAGTATCATTTGGCTGTAGACCACCAAAGATAAAAATCTTGCGCATGACTTGGAGAGAGAGACTGGTGACCAAGGAGTACTGGTCCCACTGATAATCGTCCTTTCAGAAGCAACAACGGAACAAAGAGAACAGTGGAATGCAGAGAGAAAACATCTGTCAACCTGGAACAAAATGGTAAGCTTGTGGGTGAGTCTAAACAAACACCGACTGGACAACCAAGACAGAACTGAAACTCTAGACAACTTATTTTTAATTTGAGGGGAGGAAATCAGACGTTGGTTCAAATACCTCTAATGTTTGGGAAGAAAGTAAAAATACCACCTTTAGATTTTTGCTAAGTATGCTTGTTAAGTTTCCAGGTGAGCATGGAAAGACAAAAACTGAATGTTTAACTATTAAACTACTAGAAGAAAAGTAAAGGGAAAAACGTAACAAAACTCTATCCAAAAGAAAGCAAGGGAACAAGGGCTGTGAAAAAACAGAAAAGGTGGGAAAATAAATTAATAAATTAATTAAATAAATAGCTGGCTGTGGTGGCACACACTGATAATCCTAGCACTTGGAAGGCTGAGGCAGGAGGATCTATGAGAGTTTGAGGCCAGCCTAGTCTACATAGTGAGTTCTAGTTCAGCCTAGGGTACCAAGGAGGACCTTGTCTCAAAAAGCTAAAAAAATTAAATAACAAAAGAGATAGAAATAAATTCTAATATAATAGTAATTCAGCAAAGGTAAGTGAATTAAACTGTCCAGCGAAGAAATAATCAGAAAAATCTAATTACAGGTTTTGTTTTGTTGAGATAGGGTCTTGCTATGCAGTCCAGGCTGGCCTTGAACTCCTGATCCTCCAGCCTCTGCCTCCTGAGTGCTGGGATTACAGGCATGCACCACCATCCCTGGCTTTGGTTACAGTTTTTAACAGACACATATAAAACATAACAAAGATCGATAAAAAAAAAAAAAAGAAAAGAAAAAGAAAAAAAACACCATACAAATATTAACTAGCAGGTGTGGTCTGTATTTTAAAACTCCACAGATTTTAAAGCAATATAAAATGAAATAAAGTACCACTACAAATAGACTGACTACAAATATCAGATTCAGTTCCAAACTTGGATAATAAACAATTTCCAAATGTATGTCCCTAATAAACAAAACTTCAAAAATATAACACAAAACTTGGCAGAATGATAAGGAAAACTAGCAAATCCACTAGAAAAGTAAACTTGAACATATCTCAGAATCTGGGATATGAAGTAGAACGAAAAAGAATAGTAAGATACAATTTGAGCACTACAAACAACAAGCTTGGTACAAAGGACAGCCAACAACTGGAAAAAAGGTGCATACTTTTGAAGGATTCATGAAACATTTACAAAAAATGGCCACATTCTAGGTTATAAAGCAAATCTCAACAAATTTCAACAGTCTGGTTGGTCTTATGTGTACTTATTCTCTCACTACAATTAAAGGGAGGAATCAACAATTAGCAACAGAATTTAAAAATCTATATACGTTAGAGAATGAAGGAAAAAACCTCATATGTGTATGAGTAAAGAAACCATAACAGAAACAGCATCACCTTAAAAACTATTAAATCTTTCTTTCTTTCTTTTTTTTTTTTTTTTGCAGTACGGGGGTTTGAACCCAGGGCCTCGCGCCTGCATGCTCTGCAAGTGCTGGACCACTAAGCTGCACTCCCAGCCCATTTTTTTACTTTTTGAGACAGGGTCTCACTAAGTTACGCAGACTGCCTCTGGTCTCGAACTTGTGATCCTCTTGCCTCCACCTGCCAAGCTGCTGGGTTACAGGAGTGAGCCACCACGCCCGGCAAAACTATTAAATATTTCTACAGTGCTTTACAAGGACAAAACATTCTTTAACTTGATTATTGTAATAATCCTGTGAACTACACAGGACTCACAGCATCTCTGTTCAACACAGCAGCAATGTCATAAACCATGTAATCATCGTCAACAGTCTATATAAAGAAACATACGTAAGGACAGTGACTTGGAACCTGGAAACAGAAGCCAAAGTTTTCACCACTGAAAACATCAAAAGGAAGGTAAAACCAGCTGAAACTTTCAGAAGCTATGTTGAACAGCTAACAAAGCTACAAAGAAAGAACTGCCAATCTTAATGTTTAAAGCTGAAACTCCCTGTTAATTCATTTTGGTCTAGGATTTCTGTTATATATCTATATAATACCTGTTAGATACTTTTATATACTTTGCACAAACTTACAGGGTGATTGGGAGAAGGGCCTGGCAATCCACTCCCAAGGCAATCCCGAAATAGTCAGCCCGTGAAAACCCTATGAGGGTCGCTATGAGTCAGATACCGACTCGACGGCACCTAACAACAACAACAACAGGGTGATTATTTATTGCTCATGTGAGACGAACAAAGACTACCAGAAACCTCTGCTGCACACGCTGAGTGACCGCAGAGCACATTCCACTTGCACACATAATCCTGATTTCTTGCTTACAGCATCTACTCAATGGGGCGGAGGCAATTAACGGCATTCCAAAGAGCACCTATGACACAAAGGGAATTTTCAGTTACAGCTCCGGCTCCCTTCTCGCGTGTGGCATATTTTTGGAAGCGTTTCTTTTGCATCTGCTGAAAGGGAATTAAGGAAGTTCCAGCATGCCTCCGTGTCAGCAAGGGGTCCTTCAGGCCAGGTACCAGACGCTGATTGATGAACCTACCCAGCCTACGGTAGCAGACAGGGAAAGTTGGCAGAGGTTCGGTGTTATTGAAAGAAATCGCAAATACTCATTTCATCTCCTCTATTAACTTTAATCACATTTTCAACATGCAGCCAAGAATGAGGCCTTGACAGTAAGCCATAAATTCACACAGGCGAGCACTGTCAATGTTCCACAGTTGCAACAGTGAGATAACACGAGAGCTGGATATTTTCTCTCTTGTGCCTTTCTTACTGAAGAGGAAAAAAAAAATTAGAAAGGTTTATTCATACCTCAAATTCATTTGTCATAAATGTCCTGAAATGATTGCATGTACTTTTGCTTAGTTTATGGCAAATTAAAAAAATCAACTTAGTTCTCCAGTTAGATTGTTCAATGTAGAGTTTTAAAGATCACAGTGCTGACAGAATTGGTACCTGTTTCATCATAATACACCTGCTTATGGGAACAGACGTGAACACTGAAAGGATTTACGTTTAACACGGATCATTTGCTGTGTGGCCAAACACTTCGGGTTCATTCAGAGCCAGAAATCTTTACAGGGTACCACAGGGACTCCTTGGCAGATTTTGATGATTATTCATTAAACAGCTGGCACATGTAGAAACACTATTTGTTTTACACGGCTTACCCACAGCAAATCAGACACAAAAAATGAGGTAAATACTATGGGCAAGATTACAGTTCTTGGAAAGGCTGAAAGTAAAAATAAATTTTTGGTAAGCTTTTCTTCCTAGACATGTTTTAAAAGATGGAAATATGGAAGGCTGGAAGGCCACAAAACGTAATACTGTGTCTTGTCATCCAATGAAACATAACATTGTGCTTGCTACACTGCAAAATCCGCAGCCTTTCCCAACAGGCCATTCAAAGACTACCAGGGCCATCTTGGTCATAGGACAGACACACCACGCTGAGTTTTGATTCTCATCTCTCTCAAACAGGATCTGTGCTCCAAGGCCAGCTGGGTTTGTTTGCATTACTCATGGAATAACACTTCACCTATTCTCATCTCTCTCACAGCCAGGGAGGCTACAATAGGCATCTAGGACACAGGCTTCTTAGCTGTAACAACTCAGAGCGAGCTAATGTTAGCCTAAGAAGTCCACAGAGTTCTGTGAGCCATCACTGGAAGAGAAGACCGACTCTGGTGAGTGAAGAGGACGTTTGTCTCGCTCTCCTCCTAATGATCAATAGGCACTCAACACAGGAATATGGGCGCACTCTCCTGTCGAACACCTCGGACTCCAGAAGTCACTTCGGACCTAAGAGTGCCACCGAGGATATTGCTAAGCTTGAAGCAGAGGCTGCGTGGTCAGCGGGGCCGTGTGGGGAGGGCGCCAGTGTTCTCTCGCGCATCTGCCCTTGCTGTACACGAAGTTCTTAAAAGGTGGAGAACTTGGCCAGGTCCTTCTCCATCTCTGCATACTGCTCTCTGAGCCTCTCCATGGCTTTTCGGTGCTCTTCATCCACTTCTGCCCACCGGTGGGGCTGCTCCTTCATGAAATCCTCCCACTGGAGTAGATGCTGCTGCTCACTAGCTATTAAACGGTCATTATACATCTGAGAAAAGAGAATGTGACAGTCACTAACGCCTTCTGGACGATATTTCTACATGCAGAGACACAGATATAACTTTATCTCTTGTTATTTGATCACTCCAACAATCAGCTGGTAGGTCGCGCTGATGAAATTATATCACAGTTTTAATGTCCAATAAGAATGCTATGCACTGGAAGTATTTAAGACTTTTCTCACTGTGACTGAACATGGATACTCTCACTTCTGAAATTCCAAGTGCCTCGTACCTTTAAGTGACAAAAATACAGGTGATTTTTCACATTTCTGTTCTCCTCAAGGTCCAACTGCTACATATGTTTTTATCAAGTCTAAAGAATACATGCTAAAAGAATCATTGTTAGAAGAAATTAAAGCTGGGTATGATGGTGCACGCCTGTACTCCCAGCACGTGGGAGGCTGAGGCAGGAGGACAGCAGGACTACACAAGAAGACCTTGTCTCAAAAAATGATAATAATAAAATAAATTAAAATGTCTGCATTATATAATGTATTTTTAGGTATATTAGAAAGAGTAAGATTGGAGAAGATTTCAAGACATCTTTTCTAGTTCAATTTTAGTCCTCAAAGCAAACTAACACCTAAAACATCTATGTCAAAGGTCTAAGCTCGTCTGGAGATGGTCCTTTTCATTTCTACCCAAGGATGAAAAGACTTTTTTCTTGGGAGCATCAAGCTACAGGTAAAACACAGTATTTGAAAAAGGGCATAAATTAATTTTCTTCTCCCAAGTCAATTATTAGCTTTGAACACAGACAACAAAGAGCTAAATACAAAGAGTACAAAAAGTAAGTTTATATCTTTGCTTCGAGTATTTCCCATGCAGTAGATTCGGTCTACATACATCCTACTAAACAAGCCAACAGAACCTGCGACGGATGTGGACAACAGAGGCCCGCACAGCATCTGAAGTTTCTGTTCGTTGCTGAGCATCAACTCCAGAGCTCTGACACTGGAGGCAGCTGGCTAACGCAGATGCTGGCCACCAGAAGCCGCCGGGAAAGATGGAGACAGTGTTTTCAGGCTGCTCTGAGTGTCCTCGTCACTGTGATCTCTCACCTGGCCCCGGACGCTGACTCACACTCAGGTCCTAGCACACAGCCTATGTCTCTCCTAGCAGAGCGCAAGGCAGGTGTTCCCACAAGATTTACACAGGCAGCTAGAAGGTTCTTCCACGGGACAAACAGGCCTAGCCATAGCTTTACTGCCAAGCTGATCTGAAGTTCCCAAGCACCAAGCCTTTCTGATGAGAACGAAGTTTGAATTTTATTCAAACTTTCCCCTCAAATATGTCCCACAAAGCAACAGGTATCAGAGCGACAGGAAGAGAGAGAGAAAGGTCTGCTCATCTGATAAATCTGGGAAACAGTTTAAACATACTTCAACACATTCCTTTTTAACTTATAAATCTTACAGATTGTAGCTCTCCAAAAAATTAATAAAACATGAAGAGTTGATTAAATTCTTTCAATGGAACTTCTTTAATAAAAAAAACTTAATCTAAGAGAAAAGCCATAATCAGACTAAAAAAGAGAAGAAAAATGTTACAACAGCCAAAAGGTGGAAAAAACCAAATGTCTGTAGACAGGTGAACAGATATACAAACTGTGGAATACACAATGGAATAATTGTAAGTAAAGAAATTGTTACATGCTACAGCATGGATGAACCTGGGTAACACTGGACTAAAGGAATAAGTCAGTCACAAAAAGACCAATATTGGCCGGGCGTGGTGGCGCATGCCTGCAATCTCAGCGGCTCGGGAGGCGGAGGCAGGAGGATCACAAGTTAGAGACCAGAGGCAGTCTGCGTAACTTAGCGAGACCCTGTCTCAAAAAGTAAAAAAAAAGGGCTGAGGTGCAGCTCAGTGGTCCTGCACTTGCAGAGCATGCAGGCACAAGGCCCTGGGCTCAACCCCCAGTACCGCAAAAAAAACCCACAAAAAACAAAAAACAAAAACAAAACAAAACAAAAAAACCAAAAAGACCAATATTGTATGATTCCACTTATACAAGGTACCTGTTGTTGTTGTTGCTGTTGTTAGGTGTCAATGAATTGGCTCTGACTCACAGTGACCCTGCATACAACAGAATGAAACACCCCCAACATTGTGCCATGCCCGGCACCATATGAGCACTTCTCTGCTATTCACAGGGTTTTCAGTGGCTGATTCTTTCAGGAGTGGGCAGCCAGGTCCTTCTCCCTAGCTTGCAGCACCCGTTGTTCCCAGGCAGTCTCCCATCCAAGGACTAACCAGGCCGACCCTGCTTAGCTTCAGATGCTAGGGTATGGGGCACCAAGATGAGTCAAACTGACACACTCAGGGAGCAGAATGGTGGCTGCCAGGGGCAGTGGCAGAAGGTGGTAGTGTTTAACAAGCACACGGCTCCACCAGCTTTGACAGTTTATTAATGAACTACAACTGCACAGCAGAAGCCATTACCTAGAATGATGCTGTATCTTTGTACTTGGTAAAATGTGCAGATTAACTTCCAATGGGGAAAGAAACAGGAGTGATACTGGCTAACATAATATTCTATAAAAGACCAATTTAAGTAGAAACCAATCCTGACGCTAAACCATTCCTAGAGTCAGTTCTATGAATGAACTCTGGATCTGGCCTATATGATAAAAATACATTTCTGCATGGGCTGATCTGAGTGAGTGATTTTCCGCTGGAGGGAGGCAGCTTCCTCCCCAAGATTTTTGGTCATCACAATGCAGGTCCGGGAAAGTACTACTGGCAACCAGTGGGCAGAGGCTGAGGCACAGTGCACAGGATGGCCCCGTATGATGAAGAACCATGCACCTAAACCAAAAGGTCATGCAGAGTCGCAGCTGAGAAACCCTAGTCTGAGGAAGAATTCTGAACAATCCAATAGCGGTTCAAAGGTCTTCAGGAGGCTTTGTGTGGAGGTCCCCGGCTGTAATACGCCCCCTGAGAGGCTGAGGCAGGAGGCTTTCAAGTCAACGCCAGTCTAGCCGACACAGTGAGACTGCCTCAGAACTCCAAACCAAAACAGAAATCAGATAGGCTCGTGTGTGCTGATATGTCACGCTGCACTATCACGTTCTATCCGAAACAATGTCCACTTTCAAACTTTACCGGAAACCTGGCTTCATGTGCTATCACCACTCTCATGACAAAAACAATGAAACACAACTAAATCTGAGAAATATCTGTGGACAAGACGAGACAGAAGCATTCACGTTACTTCACGACTGACGCTGGTGTGGCTGAACGGCTCAAAGTAGACGCTTGTTCAGGGACCTAAATTTAAATTATCAACAGACATTATTCATTGCCGCGTGTCTCTTGATGACATATTTTTAAGAATAAGTGAGTTTTACGAGCCAACTCTTATTTCCCTTTCACTCCTCCTACTGTTAGCACCCTGAATGCCACTTCGTTTTAGTGGTAGTTCTCAAGACATGTCAAACTACTGTGGAATGTGCAGTTATTGTTGAGTGCACTTTTAGATATCAATTGTGGGAAATGAGATTTGGATGAATGATGCTTATCAATTTATGCTTCCCACAGAATTCCACAAATTGTCTTGGCATAAAAGAATTAATGATTAATGGCAATAGTCTATTTTATTCCATTACTACTCCCATCTTTCTTTGTTCTGCTGGCCTTTCAAATATACAAAATGTGGCCAACAGGATAACCAAAGGCAAGAATTAATATTTGGTAGTAAAATACTCAGATGTCATTTTTGCTTTGTACATATTTGCTATTGAGAAATTTAATTTTACCTTTATGACACATACAAGTAATCTAAAGGCTCTGCCCTGTCGAAATTTCAGGGAAAGCTAGATATGGCAGTAAAACAAAGTCCTTAAAGATTCATTACTTCATATATTCTGCTAATTAGACAAGCACTAAAAAAATTAAGACTGCAAGTTAAGAATGTAAAGAATCTTTACTTTTGCTGGGTTGTGAAAAAACATCTTTAGTAACTTTAAGATGGTTAATTTTATTAAACTATTGAGAAAAGAGTACCAGGGTAGCTCCTTGCCAATGTGCTGGGGTGTAGCTCAGTTGGTACGGTGCTGCTCTGTGCTCGCTGAGGCCCTGGGTTCAATCCCCAGCACTGCAAAATTGGGGGAAGGTCCTGGCAACCCACTCCAAAAGCAATCCTGAAACAACCAGCCATTGAAAACCCTACGAAGAGCACAGAAGCACTGATACAGTGCCAGGGATGGTACAGTGTCGGGCAGTGTTTCTTTCTGTTGTACACAGGGTTGCGATGAGCCAGACCTGACTCAACAGCACCTAACAACCACCACCTCACAAGCATAGGTTTCACAGACTTTGCACGACTAATTTTCAGGGAAGTAGCATATCAGTGTATTTCAAAAAGTACAACATTCCACAAAAATTAGTTTAGTGACATTCTCAGACATAGTGCCAATATGCAATATACAATACTCTTACCTTCTGATGCTTTTATTCCATTTTTTTATTTTTGAGACAGGGTCTTGCTATGTTGCCCAGACTGGTCTTAATCTGGGCTCAAGTGACCCTCCCACCACAGCTGTCTGAGTGCTGGGCTACAGGACCATGCCACTGCACCCAGAAAGGCCATTTCTTAAGAAACTACAGGACAGTGCTTTTTTTTTTTTTTTTTTTTTTTTTTGCAGTACTCAGGGGCTGAACCCAGGGCTCATGCATGCTAGGCAAATGCTCTACCACAGGACCGCACTCTCAGTTTCTCTTCTATTTTTATTCTGCAGTACTGGTGGGGCTGAACCCAGGGCGTCCACATACTTTGCAAGTGCTCTACCACTGAGCTGCACCCCCACCTTTGTCTTTATTTCTTTATTTTGAGACAGGGTCTTGCTAAGCTGTGCAGGTTGCTTCTGTCCTTCAACTCACAAACCTCCTGTCTCTGCCTCTGGAGTCACTGGGATTGCCGGGGTGTGCCATGGCATGCAGTCAGCACAGCACCTTGCAAGGTGGAAGAACATGCACAGCAGGTTTCTGAAATGCCTCCCCAGCCCTCACAGACCACAGAGGAGCCTCGCACACATGGTGATGGCCTGTATCCGAGTTAGTGAGCTGGCAGGAATCAATTATGCCTTGCATTTGGACAGGGATAGATATACAACTCGCAAGGCCGTTGCACATAAATTATATGATGCAATTCACCTTATCTATCCGCAGTAAGAGAACATGTGCTGACTTTGCAGACGAGCAGCCTGATGCCCTGGAGCATGGCCATGGTATACAACTCACCAGGAAGAGGAAGTGACTGCCAGGAATAGGAGACGTCAGGGTTTCTTGACCCAGTCTCATCATTTTCCTACAGCAAATACGCCAAATGCGAAAACAGTGTGACAAGAGCGACTACTCCAAGTGTAACTTAATTTTAGGTTCCTGCTGCTAAATAATGACAAGAACTGCCATTTATCAATATCTGTATTGTGCTCAATAATGACGAGAACTGCCACTTACCAGTATCTGTATTGTAACTGGTCTGATGATGGCTCAGATTTACCCACGTGTGACTGCACGCTCATGTAAATCGGCTCCAATCATGCGGCAACAGGTCAAAGAGGCCACGGAAGTGCAGAACACTTTCACACTGTACTGGGAAAGCCAGGAGAGCTGCACTGTCAGAACGCACAGCTGGCCTTCTACTGCTGTGGTCAGGTGCCGTTGAGTTGGGTCCAACTCATGGAGACCCCATGTACAACAGAACGAAACACTACCTGGCACTGTGTCAGGGCTTCTCTGTTGTTCATAGGGTTTTCAATGGCGGATTGACTTTTGGGAGTGGGTTGCCGGGTCCGTCTCCCAAGCCTACAGCACCTGGTGTTCCCAGGTGACCTCCCATCCAAGGACTAACCAGGCCCGACAACCCTGCTTCGCTTCTGAGGTCTGACAGGATCTGAGGCCAGGGTGGGGCGCCTGTAGTTATTAGCACTCTACTACACAGTTGTTACTATTCTGCTTCTCAAAGACAGAAACACTCCTGGTGCCCCAATAACAAACCGCTGAAGACAGCACTGAGGTTCTTCACGGTCACCTCCAAAGACATTCATTTAAATACTCACACCCCTCCCCCACAAGACCACGGATTCCTCAGGTCTTGGGCCTGGGCGTGCACTGTGTCCCTTACCTCACAGTGTCTTTCTTCTTATCTCCCTGAGATTGGTTTCTCACCTACCAATCCAGGTCAGGCTTGAAGACCACCATCTTCCTAACAAATTATTCCTCTGCTAAGAGTTCTTTGTAACGCGATCCCAGCTCTTCCTTTACCCTACATTGTTTGGGGACTTTGGGACTCCTAGACTTTCAGCTCCTCCAGCATAGGAACTGCCTTAAACCTACATCAGAAGCTTTCATCCTGCAGCGTCTGGCAAAGTACAGGGTGAAAACAACATCTGCCGCCCAGCCTGGCCTGGCCAACCCAGGGCCAGACGTGCCTCGATAATTCTCGCCACACCATGCTATCGCTGAAATGCCAAGTCCTTTCCTAAGGCTCAAATCATCACACTCTTGCATTTTCAAACTTTGTATCAACATCTAGAATTGAGTGGAGGACGCAGAAAGTAAAAACTCTGGAAAGACTGATTCCACTGTCTACTTATACAGTGACAGATCTGAATGAACCCTAACACATTCCAAAGAGATGGCGAAGGTAATGTTTGCTGACACACACACGCGCGAGATTGCACTATTTTCAGAGTGACTGGGTATTTTGAACTTTTTTTTTTTTTTTTTTTTTTTTTTTTGAAAGACTGCGTCTTGCTGCGTAGCCCAGCATGGCCTGGAACTTGCCATCCTCCTGGCCTCAGCCTCTCTGGGCTGAGAACATAGGCCTAAGTGACCCTGCCTGCCTCAACATTTCATTTTGTTGTTGCAACAGGGTCTCACTTTGTAGCCCAGCCAGGGCTGGCCTCAAACTCTTGTTGACCCTCCTGCCTTAGCCTCCCAAATGCTGGCATTATGGGCGTGTGCTACCACACCCAGCTCTCAGGCTCAACATTTCTTAACAAGAAGTGTAACATGCATCTGTATTAGGTTAGAGCAACGAATAGGTTACAAGAACACTTTGTGGAAACTGCAAACGAACACATCAAATTATCACAGAAATGTTATAGTCTATGCTTTGGGCTCAAAGCAAATGTTTATATTTCCAGTCTGGTGGGTATTTCCTGTTCTATTTTTTAAAAGTCCTATTTTCTCTCCTCTCTATTAGACAGAAGTCCCGGCTTTCAGGGAAAAGACAGAAATGTCAAAAAGGTAAAAGAGGTCTCCAAGTTTCTGAATCATAAAAACATTAACGGTGTGACTGTGTGACCACACCTCCTTAACACATCCTCAACAAGCCAGCCGTTTAAAAATCATTTAAAATCACTGCATGAAAGCAAAGAAATTCACAGAATTTTGTGATCAGAAGCAAATGCTAATAAAGTGATCATCGATGCCCACGGGCGACGGGGCGCCCCTCCATTACCCATGCTCCACTCTACCTTTTGTCGCTCCTGCTCCCTCTGCTGGAGTCTGCGGACAGAATCATCCGCTGCTCGCACTGAAATAAAACAGACAACGCATTTTCAGTTAGCAGCCCTTGTTCGAGGAGAGACTAACGTAGACTCTTTCAGACCTCAGGAAGCTGTGCAGAAGCCTGACCCCATGTTGATGGTTGGTGGAGTGGCTTAGAAGGGAAAACTATGCGCTGCCAATACTCAGGATGTTATAAATAGATGACCATCACTTGTGAGCTCTGAGCTGCACCTTAAATAGCACTTAAGCACTGACTGCAAAGGCCAGCTGTCCCGAGCACTGGCTGTGTGCCTGGCACTGTGCTGGCTGCTGCTCCTGACCCCTCAGCACCCTAGTTCTTCATTGGTAAAATGAACATCACAACTAATAGCAGGATTCCAAGACTGATGGAATCCAACGAGATAATGCAACAGATGTGCTTAACAAAAACTTAAATGTTAGTCATGAAAAGCACTTAGAGCAGTTCTTCACACACGGTAGTGCCAGGAAACGCGACTGCTCTTGTCATTCTATCTACTTACCATCCTTGCTCAAAGTGCCTTCATCCTTCCCTTCCTCTAATGAAAATGCTTGTTTCAAAAGGCCACCACCTTCATGAAGCCCTCCTAGATGGGCTCTTTCCCTAGGAGGATTTTCTCTCCGCAGGTGTGTGTGTCCTGCCCCTTCATCCTGTGTTTGCTTAACCTGGAAGCTGATCTGATTGTTTTACCACGACGCCTTCCTACCCCGACCCAGGCTGGGCCCAGCTGGTCCACAAGTTCCACAGCAGGGCAGGGACTATGCTTTTTCTCTCGGGAGAAATGTTGCCTCTCCCTCTGGGAATATGGTAAAAGAGAAGAACTTGTTCTCAGAAAGCTGTGTTTTTATCAGTAACCATTAATTTCGGTCATAATAAAGATAATATTTAAGGACTAAAAATTAGGTTCCCAATCATTGTTTTTTCTAAAAGAAAACATGAAAACAAAATAAACTAGGGTTTGATTAAATCTGCCTCCCTCTGCTGCTCATTCACATTACATCATCTTTCACAAGCAGTGCTTCTGTCACTTCCGGCTTTACTTTTTTTTTTCCCTTTCCTTTGTACTAGCTCTGTGAACATAACTTAAGACTCCACGTTGCTGCCTCTGGGTGCTCTGCTGTCTCCAGATCACTCTGAGCTTCACCTAAAGGCAGAGCTACAGGATGGTGCCATTTGTTTCATCATTTGCCAGAGCCTTTAAACATGTCGTTACGTTTCTGACAAAGCCACGCTTCTGTTCCTGGACAGGACTGTTTTTGTGATAATAAAATACAGAATGAAATGCAGAGTGAGACTTCAGAGCTAAATAAACCAACAAGAACCGTGATGTAGTGACAGATGTCACAGACACACATCAGAACAAGGAAGGAGCTGAGCGGTCTAAGACTAAACACCAGGCAGGACCGTGGAGCAGACGGCCCGTGTGAGGAACCCTCACCCGCTGGGCACCTGTGACCTTGGACGCTGAGGCAGGGGGATCACAAGTTCAAGGTCAGAGACATTCTGCACAACTTGGTGAGACCCTGTCTTAAAATAAAACGTGACAAAGGGGGTGAGGGCGTGGCTCCATGATAGAGCACTTGCCTGGCGTGTGAAAGGCCCTGGGTTCAACCAGCTTGGCTCTGAGGTAGGAGTGCAGGGGGGACATTACAGAGTTAAACTCAGTAATCACCCATGAGAGGCTGGGGGAAGGGAGGCAAGGGGGCGCAAAACCCTGACTCTCACCTCTCAGGCAGAGGCATCAATGCCTCCAGCACCTGACAACACAGATAGGCAGAAACCAGAAGCACAGACTCTGTCCTCTACGGGCTTTCTGCAACATTTTCCTCAGAACGATCTTTCAGTGACCGTTACCTCTTAGTTAAAAAACCACTGCTTCAAGGTATTGCCTTCAGTTTCACTTAAATTTTCGTTCTGTCAAACGCAAGTGACACTAAAAACTGATACTGTAACTTAGACACGGCTCGGCCTGCTCTTCCCTGACGCTGTCCCCAGCCTCGGCCAAGGACGACGACTCTGCCTCCCGTGACTGGGCTTCCCTTCCCTGCGCCCTGTCAGGAGTTCTGTCTCTCCCCTTCCCACCGTGATACTCAGGACTGAAACCCATGCAAGACAAACTGCCAGCTTACGTCTCTCGAGAACTTCCTTCAGGCTGTCCTCCATGGTTTCCCTGCACTTGGGAAGAGTTCGCTCATTTGTCTCGTGAATCATGTTCTTCAAATTCTCAAGGACTCTCAATTCTCGAAGCCCACGTTTCTCCTGTTAAAAGAAGTGAATGACTAGTGCCCACCGTCTTAAAGGTCAGCAAGTGACTTTCTGAGGTCCCCCAGGTTTTGGTTGTCACATTACTACTGAGACTTACACGGCCTTCTAATTACTCGGCAATAAATGAGGTCACAACCTGGAGGCTTTTCTCACTGTGAAATACTCCAAAGGTTGCCATATGACTAATATTTTACAGCAGTATTTAGAAATGGACAAGAGAGATTAAAAGAACAAGAAAGAGGCTTAGGTTGCTACATATTTTACCAGAAAGAAACCAGATACCCTTGGCCTCTTGTTAAAATTTCATTTTGTTGTTCTTACTATCATACTGTTTCTATTATAATATGCTACATTTTTTACAATTCCTTTTTTTCTCACAATAAAAATGTGTGGTAAAAGTAATGGTATATAGGTATCTCCCCACACAGAAAAGAACAACAATTAAGACCTGAGACTGCTACGCCAAGAAAGGCTCTGGCTGGGGGCAGTAAACAGTTTCCTACTCTGGTATAAAACTTTCTGCAGATGATAAAGTGGCTCACTGTATATCAACTGTCTGTACAGAGAACATGGTCAATGCTGAACACCTTCCTTCTGGGAGGAGAGAATGTTGGTCCCCGCTGCAGAGGAGTGCCTGCTAGACCAGCCGGAAGAGAGGCCCTGGACACCTAAGCCCGGGCACGCTCTCAGGGAGAGACAATCTGCTATCAGAGGAGTTTTGTGCTGATATTTTATATAATGCCCTTTATCTAACACCTCCACTTTGGGCTCTCATCTCTTCGTTCACTGCCATAGGGAAAATTAATATTAAGTGATAACTTTTTAAAAAATCTCTAGCCTTTCTTTACCCCTCAAGATTTGATTTTAAAAGTCTTTTTTTTTTTTTTCCCAGTACTGGAGGTTGCTAGGCAAATACTCTACCACTGAGCTGCAGCCCCAACCCCTTTTTTCGTATTCTGAGATGGTCTCACAAAGTTACACAGGTTGCCTCTGGCCTTGAACCTGTAATCCTCCTGCCTCAGCCTCCCGCGTTGTTGGGATTATAGGCGGTACCACTGCATCCAGCTGTATTTGTTCTTTACATTGCTTTGGGTTTTTTGTTTTTGTGTTTTTTAGGAGCTCATTATCCCATTATCCCCTTCAAGTACTCGGTGCCTACTTTACCATAATAACTAGAGCAGCAAGTTCTTATTTGCATGTATTTCTTCCTTAAGTGTTTTAAGTTCGGGATTGTAAACTGTGTGGCAGTAGACTGCTTCTTACTTATGTTTTACATATCTGGTGAGAGGGCTGAGCATGGTGGCACACACCTGTAACCTCAGCATTCGGGAGGCTGAGGCAGGAGGATCATGAGTTCGAGGCCGGTCTGATTTACATAGCGAGTTCCAGACCAGCCTGGGCTACACAGTGAGACCATGTCTCAATAAACCCAAAAACAAACCAACCAACCAAAAAGCAAAAGCGTATCTGGGTAGATGGGTACTTCTGCATCTACCCTTGTCTTTCTTGCTATCAACACCCAGGTTTTATCTGAGTGGTAACATGCCCATAACAGAGCCTCCTCGCTTTCCCCATGGGCCTGCTTTTTCACACCATAAAATGTGCACATAATGAGCAGGGCTCTAAAGCCACTTGTAAGCACAGAGTAATATGCCAAGAAGACAGAGGCAAAGCTACAAGAAGTGACGTCGAGTGGCGTGCACACCAGCCCTAAATCTGGGACTGCACAGGAGACACAGCACCATTAAGGATATCTATTACTAGAAATAAATGTGTTCCTGGGCTGGGGTAGTTCAGTGGGTAGAGCACATGCTCTGCACTTTCTGAGGACCTGGGTTTGATCCCTGGCACTACAAAAAATGGGAGAAGGATATAGCTAGCAGTCCATTCCCCAAAACAACCCTGACACAATCAGCCACTGAAAATCCCAGAAGGGTTGCTATGAGTTGGACCCAACTCGATGGCACTAAGAAAAACGCATTCCTGCATATGTACCTAGGTATTTAGTAACAGTTTAATGAAGCATGGACTGGATGTGTGCTGAAAACCCATGAAGACCTGGTGCAGGCCTGCCTGTCTCCAGGTACCTCGCGGACACTGGCTGATTAATGCAAATCTACGCTCCCCGGGTGAAAGGCCATGATGTCTCCTCTGCAGTGAGAAAAACAACAGCTTGGAGGACAAGGCTTCCACCCACTGACACTCAGGGCCTCTGTCTACCTAGAAAGCAAGACTCTTCCGGATCTCTGCTCATAAGATTCACGGGAATCGAGGGGGGAAGAATAAAGTCAGGAGGAACACAGTCAACCATCCTTAAATACTAATGAGAACAAAGACCTCAGAATGGTTTAACAGTGCGTCAGTAATTTAAGAAATGCTGCCACCATGTGGCACTTACTTCCTTCGTTCACAAATAAAATTCCACGAGACAAGGTAACTGTGGCCGTACACAGTAAGTCTTTTAAGTATATGGACAACTTTAGTTTTAATCGCTGGCCAGTTATTCTTACAGTGAACTCCACTTAACTGGCAAAGAGAAGACAAGACTCTGCTCTGCCTCACCCCTCCTCCCTGTCCTCACCCCTCCTCCCTGTCCTCACCCCTCCTCCCTGTCCTCACCCCTCCTCCCTGTCCTCACCCCTCCTCTCTGTCCTCACCCTTCCTCTCTGTCCTCACCCCTCCTCCCTGTCCTCACCCCTCCTCCCTGTCCTCACCCCTCCTCTCTGTCCTCACCCCTCCTCTCTGTCCTCACCCTTCCTCTCTGTCCTCACCCCTCCTCCCTGTCCAGTGAGTGCTCTGGCCAGAGACAGACAGAGGTGTAAATAATGCAGATGTGTCCTCCCCCGACCCTGTGTCTGTCAGTTTGCCGTGCTGGGGGTGAACACTGGATGTGACAGGTGCAGCAGGCGGAGGAGTGGGAATACCTAGATGAGACAGCATCTGCGAGACCTGGTCACTGACCGTGGCCCTAGAAGGGTCACAGCAACCAAGGATGGTCCCGAGCTTCAGCCTGAGTGTTTGACTGAGTGCTGACGCCCTCACTGAGACAAAATATGGAGAATGGGCTGGGACACTCAGATCCAGCCATCCCTGAAATCCCTTTCTTCATCACATTTCATTTGAGAGAGGAAAACCCTACAATCAACAAGCATTATGTATCCTGGGGGAGGCTCTGGAACTTGGACCCAGGTCTCCTGCCGTCTGGCCTCACACTCATCCATTACAGATATTTCACCTCTTCGTAATTTTTTACTTTGTTTATTTTATGAATACATAAACGGAAGTCAGATTTTAAACCTAGAGCATTTCCCTTCTGTGTATTATCACGTTAACAAACAGAGAGGTTCTTTTATAAAATTAGCTTAGGTACTCACTTCAAATTCTTTTACAAAATATCGAGTTTCACCTTGAATGACTGGCCTGTGATCCAAAAGCCTTGAGTGAATTTCTCCAAGATCTATAAAGATAAAATGAAATTCAGGGTTAATCCATGCTAAGG
This sequence comes from Pedetes capensis, assembly GCA_007922755.1. Lineage (NCBI taxonomy): Eukaryota > Metazoa > Chordata > Mammalia > Rodentia > Pedetidae > Pedetes > Pedetes capensis. The sequence goes on along the minus strand of VMDO01000104.1, from coordinate 183,454 downwards.
GACATCATTTCTAGCTTGTTTTACTCTTCCCCTTATGAAAGTAGGTTAAAGTCCAGTGTAGACCATGGGTTAGGAGGAAATCTTATCCACTGCTAGTAGTGTGTAAATTAGTATGACTTCTGAGAGCAATTTGGCAATATTTATTAGAAAGTGTATATGAAAGCATAGGTACCTAACAAGTGCATGACTTGATACATAACCTAGAAAAAACCTGCACAAACAAGGTACCTCTAAAGTCTACTAAGAATGGGTGTGATATCAGAAGAAACATTAAAAAGGAAACACCCCGAATGCGTTCGTACAGTGGAGCACTACAAACCAGCCAGGGACACCTGTCAGCATAGACAAACCTCAAAAATACAGTGTTCAACAAAAAGCAAGCTTCAGAGGGACTAAAGTCACTTACACAGACTTTACAGATATTTCCTCTTGGGACGCATAGGGAAGAAAGAAAAATACAAAGAAATGCAGGAGAATGCTAGCCACCAACCTCAGGACAGTGGTGACCTCCAGAGGAGGGAGGGCAAGGAGCGCACTCGGAGCGGGGCACACTGCAGCTTTTATGATTTATTTATTAATGTGGGAGGTGAGTGCTCACCTTAAGTATCTTCACTATTGGTAGGTCTGAAAAAAATCATAGCTAAGAAAAAAAGGTCTGGGTGGGCGCTGTGGTGCACACCTGTAATCCCCGAGACTCAGTAAACTGAGGCAGAAGAGGTGTGAGTTCAAGGCCAGGGGCAGCCTGTAGAACTTAACAGGACGATCTAAAGACAAAAAAAGGGAGGCGGGGCTGGAAGTACAGTTCAGTGGCGGAGCACGCACCAGACGGACGCTACGTAAGCGTGCACAGATAGAGGAATATTGTTGTGGTCTGGTGCCGGTGAGTCAGCTGCGACTCACAGCGACTCTGCGTACAACACAACGCAACCCTGCCCGACGCTGTGCCAGGCCCGCACTGTGTCAGCGCCTCTCTGCTCTCCACAGGGCTTTTTTTGGGGGGGCGGGCGCCAGCTTCTCCTGTTTATGCAGCGCTGGGTTCTGAACCGAGGACTGGAAGGGCGCAGAGCAAGCGCTCCTATCAGCTGGGCTAAACCCCAGCCGAGATGCACGGACGGCGCGCGTCCACACAGCGCACCAAGGTCCTGGGGCTGAGGATGCCGTCAGGGCCGCGCGCCTGCCCGGCGTGCACAGGCCCTGGGCGGACTCGGGACCAAGGAAGGCCGGAGAACAGTGCGGAAAACCCCGACCCGCGCCGCACCTGGGCGCCCTGAGGACACTGCGCGTGCGCGGCCAGGCGCCGGGGCCCTCGTTCGACCCCACCCCGCCCCCGCGGCGGCCCGGCCGCGCCGCGCCCTCAGACACGAGCCGGTCACCACCCCGGGGGACCCGGCCCGCGGCCCCGCTCGTACCCTTGACGACGAGGAGCGCGGGGCCCGCGCCGCCCGCCTCGCCCCGCCTCCGGCCGCCGTCCGGCGCCGCCTCGCCCCGCGCCGCGCCCTCAGCCGCTCCGCCGCCGCTCATCTCGCCAGGCTCCGCCCACCCGCCGCCTCGCTGCGCCTGCGCGAGCCCTGCCGGCCGCTCTCGAGGCACGAGGCCCGTGCGTCATCACAGCGCACCGGAAGGGAGGTGCCCGCTCGGTGGGCGGAACCGGAAGGGCGCCCGGAGGGCCGTGGGCGCAGCCGTGCTGGATTAGGGCGGAGGCTCCGGAACCCAGGTGCCCGGAAGTGACGCCGGGCGCCCCGGTTTCCTTTGTTGCTGTCAGGTGCCGTCCGTCACAGCGGCGACAGCGCCTGTGCGGCTGTTCGATGGGCCGCACGCCCCCCTCGGGCCTTCGGACCGTTCGAAGGACGCAGTGCCACCCCCCGCGGGGTCCTCTGCCTCTGTTTCCTCCCCGCGGTTCTACGCCTCATCCCTGACGTCTCCCTTTCGCCTCCCTCCCGAGACCCCTCAGGGCTTCCCCAGTCTGTAGCTGGAAGACACAAACCAGCACTCACAGGAAGTCTATGAACAGGAGTCTGCGGGGGCCAGCGCACAGGGGCCGCCTTGGGTCGGGTGGGGTCAGGAAAGCCTTCGCAGAGGGGGCAAAGGTTTGTCCCCAGGCCTGACAGGCGGGGACGGGTGCAGTGGGTTTGGGGGCTCCTAGCAGAGGAAATAATAGGCCCGAAGGCAAATAAGCATAAAGTAGATGACTTAGTAAGTAAAAGACTGCAGCCATAGCCCTGTGGCATCCGATCCCATCAGATCTCCAAAGCTAAGAAGGGTTTAGCTCAGTTGGTAGAGTGCTGCTCTGCAGTCTCTGAGGTCCCGAGTTCGATTCCCAGCACCACAAAATGGGAGAAGGACGTGGCAACCCACTCCCAAGGCAATCCCGAAACAGTCAGCCATTGAAAACCCTATGAGGGTCGCTATGAGTCAGACTCGACTCGACGGCCCCTAACAATGACAAAAAAAGTTGGTTAATTGCAAGTAGTTGGGTGTGGCTTCCAACCTTGCTGCTCTTTCATTTCCTTAGCTTTACTATTAGTGTCTACTTTATCTTCAATCTGTACTTCCCCCAACAAGGCCCTACCTTCTCAAGTTCCACCACTTCCAAAAATCGCACCACCAGCTGGGGACCAGACATTCAACACGTGAGCCTGTGGGGGACATTTCATCTTCAAACCATCACAAATGGACTCTGTATCCCTTCCTGAAGGGCGTGCATTATCTGTGTTTTCTCTGGATTCGTAAGACCTTTCCTGTATTTCTTAAAAGTTTTATTAAGATAATTATAGGTTTGCATGTAGTTGTAAGAAACAATACTGGCAGCTTTCTTGCACACTTTGCCTAGCCTTCCCCGATGCTAACATTTTGCCAATGCTAATAATGCAACCAGGATATTGACATTGATTTAATCCACAGATCTTACTCAGATTTCAACCATTTTAAAGAAATCATTGTGTGTGTGTTACATAGTTTTATCACACACGTAGGTTTATTTGTTCATCATCACTTCTAACGAGTGTCCCCGGTAAAGTGCTCCTTGGAAGCAAGAATGGCCAGACTGTGTTTTACATATTTCGGACATGTTGCCAGGAGGGACCAATCGCTGGAGAAGGACATCATGTTTGGGAGAGTGGCAGGTCAACAACAAAAAGGAAAACCCTCATCTAGATGGACTGACACAGTGTTTGCAACAATGGGCTTAAAGATAAATAAGATCGTGTGCCCAGCACAGAATCGGGAAGTGTTTTGATTTGCTGTACATAGGGTTGCTATGAGTCAGACTCGACTAGATGGCACCTAACAACAACCTTCCTGTCTCCACCTCAACCCCAACAACCTATAATTTGACCACCATTTCTATAAGTCTTGTCAATTCAAAAATCTTAGCTGTCCTCACATCATAATGCCCCACGAGACCATTAGAGAGTCAGTATCAGATACAGACGTAACCATGCACACATAGATTTTTTTGTGCTTTTTGAGAGCCAATACATCTAAACATAGAAATACTGTCAGTTTAGTGGAAGTAAAGTTCTGACTTCAGAGAAGTCAAGTTATTTGCTATACTCCCATACTGTATCTTAGGAAATATAAAAGGTAAAAACAAAACAGGCTGGGGATGTAGTGCAGCTGTGGACCACCTGCCTAGTATGCTCAAGGCCTGGGTTCAATTCCCAGCACTAATAAAATAAGTAAATAAATAATTACATACACATTGAGGACAAAATTAACATTCTTATTATAGGCCCATCAAAGATAAGCATGATTGACCCAGGGTGGGGGAGGGTGCTCCTAAATTTATTTTGTGTTTTATCAATCAAATCCACTGCATGTGATAGTCCCCTGGGACATTTTCTGTTGGCATCACTTTTCCCCCTTTTGTTTAACCTATTTTTGAGGAGGGTTAAAAAATTAAAAATGCAAAAACTGACAAAAGGAAGAGAGGAGAAAAGATCAGAAGGTCTTTTGAGAGTAGCTGGGAAAAGCCTGAATGTCAGCTTGGTGAGAAGTAGCACACCGTGAAATCAGCGTCAGTGGTCTTCTGTGTGGCAGCAGTTGTGTAGTCGAGTACTGAATCTTCCAAATCCTGCTGGTTCCCTCACAGATGCTCCTGGGGAAGTGACATCACTTGGAGAAGGCTCGGTGCTTTGCTCCTAGAGCTACAGCAGGGAGATACGGCTCCTGAGGCAGAGATGCCCCATGGGAGCACAGTACCTCCTCCATCAGCCCACTGGCCATCCTGGAAAATCTTGACTCAGCTAAGCAAAAAGATGAAGCATGCGCTTGCGGATCCATACAGCTAGCGCTGTGGCTTAGCATGCTCTAAGTCTGACCACTCCTTGAGCTGACAGGTGTAATGCAGAGAGTCTCACACTGTAGGCATCACGCCAGCAGCGTTAGAATCACCTGGGTATTCATCAGAAATACAAATTATCAGGCCCTACCCTAGATCCCCTGAATCGAGGCTCGAACAGGAGCCCCGAAATCTGTTTGAAGCAGCCCTGGCATTCCAGGGCACGCTTAAGTCTGAGAAGCTTTGCTTGTCTGAGGGTGATGTCAGCGACTCACTCCCTAAGCCTCTCATCTGTGGCTTGGTTTCCCATTGTTTCAGTTCCTCAGGTCAAATGTGCTCTGCAGATGTTTAGTGAACAATTCATATGTCTTAAATTCATTACTTCATTACAGCATACTGTTAGAGTTGTTCTATTTCATTATTAGTTATTATTGTTAATCTCTTACTGTGCCTAATTTATAAACTAAATTTTAACATATTGTTGTTGTTAGGTGCTGTGGAGTCGGTTCGAGTCTGACAACGCTCATAGGGTGTTCAATGGCAAACTATTTTTTTTCTTTTTTTTTCGGTACTGGGAGTTAAATCCAGGGCCTCGTGCCTGCATGCTCTGCAAGTGCTGGACCACTGAGCTATGCCCCCAGCCCTTTACTTTTTTTGAGACAGGGTCTCACTAAGTGACGCAGACTGCCTCTGGTCTCGAACTTGCGATACTCCTGCCTCTGCCTCCCAAGCCGCTGGGATTACAGGCATGTGCCACCACGCCCGACAGCAATGGCAAACTTTTAACATAGGTATGTGTATATTGGAAAAAGCAGTTGATGTGGGTCCAGCACTGCTATAGCTTTCATTCTGAAATGTCTTTCAAAGGCCCATGTGTTAAAAGCTTGGTCTTCAGCTTGGAGCTATCAGGAGTTGTGGAACCTTTAAGAGGTAGGGTCTGGTGGGAGGTCTGTAGGTCACTGGTGGCCTGCTCTTGAAGGGGCCTGTGGAATGCTGGTCTCTTGCTCCCTTGCTCTCTGTTTGACTCCTGTCTGCCAAGAGGTGAGCAGCTTGCTGCATCATGAACTCCCACCATGACATGCTTCCTCACCACAGCCCCCACTGGACCATGCACTGAAACCTCCAAAATTGTGAGCCAAAGCAAACCCTTCCTTTTTTTTAAAGTTGATTGGCTCAGGGGTTTTGTTACGGTAATGGGAAGCTAACACAGGTACTACCCTGGGGTCCAGGTATCCACTGGAGGTCAGTCTTAGAATGTGTCCTTTGTGGATAAGGGACACACCATGTAGAGTTCTTTTACCCAAGTGACAGGGCTCAACTCAAGGGCTGAAAACAGTTAAGACCTAGAAATCTAGTGAGGCCAGTCTGAGAGTTAAAACTCTCCCAGGACCTTTAAGACAAGGTGTGTAAGTGTTGCAGAAGGTGAGGAAAAATGGGCAGTCAAGAAAGGGCAATTCACCTTGCGTGAACATTCCTGTTCAGAGACTGCACCCAGGGAGCTTTGGGCTCTGTAATCAGGTGGCTGGAAGTTTCTTGTCTTGGTCAAAGCAAGCCTGCGGCCTTATTGGTCAGAGCTATGTCTTGTCAAATTATTTGTATGGTTACCGTATCTCATGCTTAACTTGGACAGACAGGCCTGCCAGGCACAAATTTCTCAAGCAGATGATGTGAAGGAGGATAAAAATTATCCACGGCAAGACAGCCAGGACAGCTGACACTCTGCGGGAACGGCAGGCCAAATCTGCAGATGCCCGATACAACTGGGGAGCCCTAGGGACCTGGCCGTGGTGAAGTGGAAGAGACAGCGTGGACGAGCCATCAAACGAACTCACTGTGCTGGGGACGACGCCACGCTTCTTCCCCCCACCAAGAAACAGAAGTTTAGAACATACGATCTTCCTAAGGGAATTATGATGGAAGAAGAGATCCTAGGGGCAGAAGAGCAAGAATGGCCACCATCTCAGGTTCGCTTCACTTTCAGTCTGCTGTTTTCTGGCCTGTCTCATAAGTGACAGACGGGTTTTGCTAGGTTAGGTAGCAGTTGGAATTAGTTTTATTCACCAGCAGTATGGGGAATAAAGGCTGAGCCTGCAGGAATGTGGGCTCTGCAACAAGTAATCATTATTGCAAAATCAAATTCCCCATCTCATCTCTGATATGCCTGTATGTAACCCTAGAGCTGGGCTTCCCAGTGTTATAAATCCAGCATACGAGACACAGAACCATGGGATCCGGAGCCCCTGGTGTATCTAAAAGCTCTGCCCAGCAAGAGAGATGTATGATGGTAACTTTCTCCCCATTGCTTTTGCAATAAAATTCACCCAGAGCTCCAGGAAGAGTTAGGAATGTAATTCAGCTCCCATAAATCAAGACTAAAATTAAGATGGCCAGATATGTAGCGGCCTGCTCAGGTGTATGGAGAGTTTGAAATTTAGTGCCTTGGTAATGGGTAGCAGCACGTTATCTAATTATGGAGAGCAAGAAGAAATATTGCTCTCTGGGGTGAAAAGCTAAATGCTCTAATCCATTAAACCACCACATCTCTGCCAAAGCTGGATTAATATTAAAGTCCGTGTAACATCCGCCTTTTTTTCTCTTAAGGAATAAAGTCAAATGTTAAGGAAAAATATAAATGAAAAAGCTATAGTTCACAATAATTCTAATTTGACTACTTGTCAAATAGTTGTGTATTTTATCTTTTGGTGTGATATATGTCTAGCCGATTGTATAATAGAGTTCTATTTTTTCCTAACAGTACATCTGCTTAAATTTTCATCAACGTATCTTGAAGCTATTCAGGATGGCCTTTCGGCAAGGCTCTCACAAATTACATATGCTTTTAAGGGGCACTGAGTAAGAGGCGCCGGCCGTGGGTTGTCCTTCCCATCCCCAGTGCTTCTGCCTCCCTGCCTTCAAGGCTGGGGGAACTGAAGTGCCGGTGACTGACGGTGGTTAGCCCCAACTGCGCATATAAATGGGTGAAGTCCGTGGAGGGCCAATATTTACCAGGGGGTAAAAATGAGAATTCCCACATATAGCAGTTCCACCTTCTTGGAGATTTCACTTATCAGGGTTTCAAAGACCAACAGTCAACTGTGGTCCAAAAATGTTAAATGGAAAGTTCCAGAAATAAACAATTCACGTTAAGTTGCATACAGTTCAGAGTAGCATGCCAAAATTGTGCCCTGGATGTAAATCATGCCTTTGTCCGACACATCCATACTGTATATGCTACCCTCCCATTAGTCAGTAGCTGTCTTGGTATCAGATTAACTGTTGTATAATTATATTGTTGTAATTGTTCTATTATTTTTATTACTCATTTTTCACAGTGCCTAATTTATAACCGTCTGCAGCCATAGCACCCTAGCATCTGATCCCACATTATCTCGGAAGCTAAGCAGGGTCAGCCTGGTTAGTCCTCAGATGGGAGACCACCTGGGAATACCAGGAGCTGCAGGATAGGGAGAAGGACCTGGCAACCCACTCCTGAAACAATCCACCATTGAAAACCTTATGAATAGCAGAGAAGCAATGACAACAGTGCCAGACATGGCACAGTGGCAGGGAGTGTTTCACTGTTGTACGTAGGGTTGCTATGAGTTGGACCCTGTCAGACCCCACTTTACGGCATTTAACAATTCATAAGTAACCTTTACCGCAGGTATGCATGTATAGAGAAAATAAATATAGGATATATAGGGTTTGGTGCTATCTGTGGCTTCACACATCCATTGGGGGTCTTAGAGGGTGTCCCCTGCGGATAAGAGAGGAATATCATACGTGTTAAAAACCTTGTTGAACTGGATGGGTGTGTGGACAAATGGTCTTCTGACCCTTCTGTCAGTTCTATTATTTCCATTTGTTTTAAAGCTAGTATTTCTTCTAACTAATGAATAAATTAATGGGTCCTTGGCTGAAAAATGATCCTTCCCTATTGCGAATTTTTCATGTTTCTGCGGTTCACACATGAAACAGGGACATGTAACTAATTATGGCAGTTACATCAACTCCAGTGAATACTGCAGTGCCAGGTTGTGTTCCAACCCTGAAATCATACTATTCTCATTCATTTCAGCCATGATCTAATGGAAGTGTTGATCAGCACATGGGTTCGTCTCTACTCTTTTTAGTCCCTAAATTAACATGAGATAGTTAATGTTGTAAAGTGCCCAGTATGGACCCGGAACACAGCAGACACAGTAATGATATCCAATTCCCTTTATTTACTTTCAAGGTATGCTGGAACCTGGCAGCCCCCCAAAGGGTGCTTCCTGTGCTCAGCTTCAGGAATTTGTCACAGGTCATTGGTAAACTCTGAGGGCAAGGAGGTGACTGTCTTAACCTCTGGTACACAGTTGGTACTAAACAAACCTGTGGGGATCACTGCACGGTCAGAGCAGCAGGCTCCTGGAATCACAAGAAGAAAATGGCTGGGAAGGAGCATCCACTCTACAGAAGGAAGCACAGGCACAGATGGACACATTTGCTTTTAGAAGTCTCACTGATGCTTTGGAAACAAAGTAAGAATATGGTATGATAGGGTTTTTTTTCCTTTTTCCCCAAATAGCTTGAAAGAAGTGAGGATCGGATGTGCAAGGTGGTAGGTGGTGAGAATTCACGTCTTATCAAAATTGCAAGACGCTCTGCACCCTGTGTCTTGTCTCAGATGGGCTCAGTAGGTGAGCAGGCAGCATCTCTAGGAGGCAGGTAGGAAAACACTTCAGAGGTTGGTTTTAATAAAATCTCGGGCTATGATTTTATCATCTTCCATACCAGTTTGTCCTGAATTGACCATTTTCTGTGTGCTGGATACCAGGAAGCCTGCAGCTGTACCAGCCTGGCGTGTGATCTTGGAAGTTAAGCGGGTCAGGCCTGGTTAGTCCTTGGATGGGAGACCGCCTGGGAACACCGGGTGCTATGGGCTTGGGAGGTCTATTGGTTGGGTGGTCTTGGGCCAGGACTGTAATTTCTTTGTGCCGTAGGGTCTTTTTCCGCAAAAAGGGGATCATAAGGAGTGTATTCACTTAAAGCATTTAGAATGGTGCATGACACACACTAAATGCTCAATAAATGTTGGCCACTGTTATTGCTCTGAATAGGGCATTAACTGATCCTTATAATGCTAACTAGAATATTGTAGGATCTTCAGACTACCTTCTGAATGAGAATTATTTTGTGTCAATGGAAAATTTTAAATTTTATTACATCTCAATTGTTTGTAGCTTGTAGCCATTCCACTGTGGTGTCCAATCCTGAAAGATCTCAGAAGCTAACCAGGGTCAGGCCTGGTTAGTCCATTGATAGGAGCCAGTACCAGGTACTGCAGGCGTGGAAGGACCTGGCAGCCCACTCCTGAAACAATTAGCCATCAAAAACCCTATGAACAGATGAGAAGCACTGCCATAGTGCCGGGCATGGCACAGTGTTGGGGAGTCTTTTATCTGTTGTACACAGGGTCGCTATGAGTTGGACCCAACTAGACGGCACCTAACGACAACAACAACAAATTGTAAACTGATGCTCCACCAGATGTGAGCCACTTATAAAAGTTCTTTTAAAACTGACCATTGGCGTTCAGGAGGCGTGTTCTGGTTTAAGCCCTGATTGGGACAGAGACAGCTAGTTGCCTGCGCAGCATCTCTCTTTTCCTTCTTCGTCACGGACAGCACAGCTTCCACTCTGGATGGCAATGTCCTTGCTGAAGAACTACATTTCTGACCTCCTTCATAGTAGGGGTGGCCAAAGAGACATAGGCAGACACAGCTGAGAAAAGCTTCCAGGAAAGTCCCTTAGGCCACAGTCTATTGGCAGAGGAGCCTTTGCCTCTTCCTCTTCCCTTGGTGCTTAAGCAGACTCCATGTCTGGAGTGCCGACGGCAATACTGGACCAAAAGCTGAACTTGATGATGGAAACCACTGTTGGGTATGGAGCAGAGACAGGAGCTGGACGCTTCATGCCAAATATGGACTGCCTGCCTCTCACTTCTTTCACATGAGATGAGAACAAATCACGTGGGTGTCACTTGGTGTTTCTGCTAGGCAAGGCTGTGTGCAGTTGTACTTTATACTGATACTCAAAAAGGACCAGAATTGCAGTTTTTCAACAAGCATGTATGGAGCACATACTGTGGAGTGCCAGTCCGTGTTCTGAGGGCTGGATGGATATGTAAGGAAAACATACTTTCTGTTCTCAAGAAATTAACAGTTTGGCAGAAAGGAGATCACAAAAATCTGTACCGTAAGGCCAAAGGCAGAGTCAGGGGTTAAGGATGAAGGGCTGGTCAAGACAGACTTGATTTCTAAGAGGATGGGACAAAGCTGAATATGGAACAGCCTAATGAGCAGGAACGGGCATTTCAGGCAGAGAAGTACTGGGCAGAAATAACCCATGATGCACAGCAGCAATTCAACAAGCAAACGACTTGCCTTCACCTGGATGCTCGGAATGTCACCTGACCCTTGGGTACAGGAGCCAGTTCTCTCCCTTCCTGCTGTCTCCACCGCCTCTAAGACTGACATCAGCCGTGAGAAGCCCTGACCCCCAGCAGAACCAGGTGGCACCGGGTGAAGCTACCTTGTGCAGCTCAATAAACGACTGAGCGGCAGCCGTGAGGATTCAGGGGGTGACGTCTAAGAGGGAACATCTGGCTCGGGGTGGTGTCGCTCTCTATCCTCCAAAGAGTGCGAGAGCTGGGGTGGAAGGCTGGGGCCCCACCTCTGGCCCAACTGACCTGTCCTGCTCACTCCCCCAGCTGTCCAGGGAAAGAAGAGAGAACCCTGGGGAGGGGGGTCGTCCAGTGGACAGACACCATGGGGCAGGCTGACGGCAGACCTGGCTGGCGCAAAGTTGGCCAGCGCAGTTCATAGGCTGAGCCTGCCCCTCTGCACACTCTATAAGGCCTCTAGTCTCCAGACGTGCAAATATGAGCCTAGTTTCAAATTTAAAGTTCATTTTATAAAATGAACAACACTTCCGAGGGCAGGAATCATGAAATCCAGTCCTGTAAAAACTGTCAATCCATCATAAGATAAGCACATGCGTGGCCGCTTACATCTCTTGACTCAGTAACAGTAAGGGGAAAAATGGGAGGCTCTTACAAATCCTCATTTAGAAACCAACCTTTACTGACAGTCATAGGCTATGTTAGGCTTTTCCATAACACACGACTTCTTTATCCTCATTTATATTTATTTTCACATTTATTTTCATTTTTACAAATTAAGAAAATATCGTTTGCTGCCTTGCTTAAAATCAAATACTAAATTATATAAAAAAAGAACTCAACCAAAGTGCAGAGAATTTCCAAAGTACCTGATATTTTCCACGGGAACTTTGAATTATATTCTGCTTAGGCTCAATGTTAGCGATAAGACATTAAATAGCACTGACTAGTAAAAGGTTTGAAGTCTCTCTCTCTCCCCTTCCTTCCTTCTCTTTTCTTTTGTAGTCCTGGAGGACTGACGGTAGGGCCCCATCCCTACCAGCCAAGTGCTCCATCACTGATCTACTCCCCCAGCCCCCTTTTGACTTACTTTTCAATTTGAGACAGGGCCTCTCTTCAGTTGCACAGGCTGCCTTGGCCTTGAACTTGTGATACTCCTGCCTCAGCCTCCTGAATAGTTGGGATGATAGGTGTGTGCCGCCACACCTGACTCTTTTTTTTTTTTTTTTTTAATTTTCTCAAGTTTGGAAAGGTAAGCTCTTTAGTGCTCAATAACTGAATGCTTACTTATTCAGCCAGTAAAAGTTCTATGATGGATAGATCTGTGTCTTTGTTCTTCACACACTGCTGCAATAGCAGCCATTCGAAGAGAGTTGGTTTTCAGTTTAGAAAAATCTAGCAATCTAGTGATTTTAAGCCCCAAATCCATGTGGCAGTGTGAAGCCACTGCATAGTCCAATAAGCCCAACAACAGAAATGAGTCATTAGCCTGGAGGAAGGCGTCTTCCAGTCCCTCGAAGGCCCCTCAGCAGTTAGTTTCACCCCACTAAACAGTGGCCACATGAAAGAAAGAAACAAACAAACCAACCAGGCTTTCTCAACCACATTTACTGGCTCACATAAATACCTGAAAACACACACATCTATCCTCCCTTTCTGTATCCTTGGCATAATTTATCATAGGTTTTACTAAACAAACTACCATAAATATTCATGAGGCAAAAAGGAATTTTAAAATATGAGGTTAATAAATAGCCAAATATGTTCATCATTGAAAGGACTACCTATTTTTTTAAGCCACTGATTTCTAACTTCTATTAAAATAAGTTTCATCCATAAAAACAAGGTAATTTGTAACTTGATCTCAACTTTTTTGGATAGCAGTTGAATTTTTAGATTCAAAACTTACAGAAGTTCAACTAAAGAAGAATTAAGACATTCAGACATAAGTTTACACTTTAAAAATTCTACCAATTTCAACAAATAAACAATGGCTACATATCAGTTTACGTTAGCCTTGTGGCCCAGAATACACTTTCCACAAAAACATTTTAAATCATGCTTCCACACAGCACGAGCAACTTCTAGTGGGAGTTGGTATACAGTCTGTTCTTAACGAAGACAATACTAGACAGATGCTGCCTGACACCTGGGTAATGCTGGATGTGACAAAACCAGCGAGACACATTAAGGTACTTCTCCTTTTCTTGAACTGTCAGGTCAACCTAAGTAGAGATTAAAAATAAAAACATGTAAGATAGACAGTATGTAAGCATAGATATCAATACCAGAAGACATTTGATAGAAACTGGAAAAACAACAACAACAACAACAACACAACAGAAAAAAAACCCAACATATTTTGACAGGAGTGAAAGTTTCAGTCACGTGGAAAAACCATCCATTCTTAATGCCTTTATGTTACGTTCAAGACCAGATGTGCTTTGCAGGGAAACATCAACTTTTCCACAAATGCAAAATTCACACTAAGCCAGGATTTGGAGGCTCAAAGAATTATTTACTTTATTGCAAAAGAAGATGGGAGATGGGAAGAGAAGATGCTTCCAAAAGACTAAGACATGATTCCTCCTCTGACATTTTTAAAGCACATCTCAGAAAGGAAAGGCTTACTAGTATCTCACATACGTATCGAGGGAACACCGTGTTAAAGGAAAGAAAAATGCATGTGCACGAACGTGCCCACGCACACACACAGCTGATGGACACACGCAGACTACTGCTCCCTCACTACTCCATTCCAAAGGAGACGCATTCAGGAAGACACTGACTGTTTAAGAAAATCTGTTGTTTTTTAAATCAAGACAGGGTCTCATTACGTGGCCCAGGCTGGCCTTGAACTCAGCAATCTTCCTGCCTCAGCCTTGTGAGTGGTGGGATTACAGGCGTGTGCCACAACACCTGGCAATAACTTTAATTTCAAGTGATTATCGCTCAATTCAAGAGGAAAGGCTCTTCCTGGTGGCACAGGACTCAGCTGGAAGAGGCTGGGTAAATACAGAGCAACATATTTTCTAAATTCTGCTTGCGATAAAGCTAAACCCCATGTTTTAGTGGAGGGAGCAGAGGGTCTCGCCATTTACTACCGAACTACAAGAGTTCAGATTTGGTTGGACAGAGGTGCAACCACAGCTACAGGTAACTGTCATTCCACTGGGCTCAAACTCCAAAGCAGGTGATGCGAAGACTTCACAAAGGCTAATTTTGGAATTCTGAAGGGTGGTCGGGTAAAGAGCGAGCTGGCAAGGGCGGCTCCCGCTCCTGCTGTTGATCCAACACTTACCTAGCAGATGCCACAAGTCTCCATAACACAAAGTAAAACAACCAAGTCACCCCACAAGTGGTTCAAACCCATCAGTTCGGCCTTTCAGAATTTATCATATACTTGAGTCTGCAAGCGAAGACTCTCCTAAGTTATGTTGTTGTTGTTGTTAGGTGCCGTCGAGTCGGTATCCGACTCATAGCGACCCTCTGTACAACAGGGGAAACACTATGTCAGTGCTTCTCTGCTGTTCATAGGGTTTTCAATGGCAGATTGATTTTTGGGAGTGGGTTGCCAGGTCCTTCTCCCAAGCCTACAGCTTCTGGTGTTCCCAGGCAGTCTCCCATCCAGGTACTAACCTGGCCTGACCCTGCTTAGCTTCCGAGATCTGATGGGATCGGATGCCACAGGGCTACAGCTGCAGGCCCTCCTAGGTTACAGGACCAATGAAAGTGAAGGACAACTCGCTTTAGTCTGCTAGAGTTATTAATACAACGTCACACTAACAATACATAGGCAGACGGTATCTTCTCCTTAAATGTTTAACTGAACTCATATTTGTTGGTGTGGTTCACTTAAAACTGTTTGCCAGGAGACCCTCGTTGCTTCTGAGTCTTACTGTTTCTAGTTTAGTGATGCCCACTGAAGTCCTACAGGGACGCTCCTGTAGTGAATCATATAGATACGCTCATTGCGTCTGACGGGGTACCAGGGTATATCTAGAGATCAGAAAGATCCACTGTGGCATTCCTCTACCATAGAGTAGGGAATCCGTGACATACAGATAAAAACTAACACTAATGCAGAAGACTGGCCAAGAATGCCCTTTTTTCTTTAGAGTAAAAGCTAAATTTTATTAAAAAAGAATCTGTGGTTTCAAATATTCCTAATTTTCTTAGGTCTGAAATAAAAGGCGCCCCTGCCTGTGCCTTTACATAGGAGGCACTTAAGCAATCGTTTGTGGAACGACCTATCAGTCTGTACTCCGATATATTTTGAGAAATATTTTGTAACAGAGCTATTTTTTTGTTCTTTTTCTAAATCTTTACCGCATGTAAAATTCACAAAGGTCTTCAAGGTCTTTTCTTTTCTTTTGTTTTCTTTGATGATAAAGATTGAACCCAGGGCCTTGTGCACACCAGGCAATCACTCTACCACTGAGCTAAACCCCAGCCCCTCAAAATGTAAGATTTTTAAAAAGCTTGGGAATAGGGAGGTGTGACTCAGTGGTGGAACACTGATGTTATTTTTCAAAATGAACCAAAATACACGGAGCAGAGCTTTCCCAAACTATGAAGTAGTAATAATTACTTGATCTATGTTCAAGTTATGCATGCAGATTTTGAACCAAGTAAAGAGGGCAATGCACATTTAATAGTTACATTTCAGAACAGCATCTGCTAGCACACACAACCAGTGCACGTTGCCACCAGCGATAACACGACAAACATCACACAGCAAAATTATTCTTAAACTTAAAACTTTCACATTTGCAGTCTCTAAATAAGGACTTTGCTGCTGGGATTTAGCTCAGTTAGCAAGTTCGATTCCCAGCACCACAAAAACGGGAGAAAGACTTGGCAACCCACTCCGGAGGCAATCCCAAAACAGTCAGCCATTGAAAAACCTATAAGGGTTGCTATGAGTCGGGCACGACTCAACGGCACCTAACAACAACAACAACAAGAACTAAGGTCTTTAAGCACACAGAAAGTACAAAGTAATTTCTACTCACAGAGCTTCTAACCCTCCTAACATTTCAGATTTATTCCATCAGTTTTTAGCCAGATGATCTATGGTACGGTACCTTTTCTTGATCTATGTAAACTTGTTCATTTTCCCTCAGAAAATGTTGTTAGAAATACACAGGCTTTCTGAAAGGGCTCAGGTACCATTTTACACTCCGTTTACAACTGAAAGCTTGACATTTTGTCCTTTTGAGTCTGACTGTCCTTGCCGTGTTACCTCTGCTACTTTTTGGTCAACATTTTACCTATGAAATTTCTGTACACAAGCTAGGGAACAGGTTGGCCCCTCTCCAAACTTACCACCTTTGTGGGACGCTCTTGCTGGGCTTCCCTGGGCTACTGCACTTGGAACACTGGTTTCCACCACCACTTTTATCTGGCTAATGCATTTCTTTCCTTTCTTACAACAGGAGACACAAAGCGACTGTTCCAGTTACCATTTCCTGCTTCCCATTGGTGCACATGCCAGGGGGTCTCTAGTGGGGCCTGGCTCTTTCTCCCCAGGCTACTCCTTTTGGTTTATACTGGCTGCCCACATTACTTTGAACCTTAAAGCCAGATAATATTCCGAATCACTAATTTTCCACTGGACATGGAGAAACACTTGCAGGGACCCCTCCGGCATCGGCATGCAACGCTGGGCCCCAGGCTGCCTTTGGGCCCTTCTGCGGCCAGTGTTCCTAAACTGTTCTGCTGCACTTTCATTTTTCCTCTCCTCCTGAAAGGACCTCATCTTCCACTGGCACTCCAAACTTCAGAACACAGTCTTATGGTCCAGTAGCACAAGACATCACAAAGGATTTGATAATCTTGAGTCTCAGTCTGTTCACAGGGACCACTGCCCACTAGCAAAATCGCTGCAGGCCGCAGTGAGTCCTGGTGTTGATCAGAGGCACAGAACAAAGGAAGCACAACATGACCTCCTCACAGGGATGAGGACAGACCAGATCTTAGAATAATACCTCGGCCACAACTGAGACAGGGCTGATGATGGAACAAAACACAGGGGAACTATCTGATGAGGTGAAGGTTCCTTGACTGTTACTCTGCATGCTATGATGATTACATATTAAGTATCTGTTGATGTTGTTGTTAGGTGCCATCCAGTTGTGTCCAACTCATAGTGACCCTCGTAGGGTTTTCAATGGCTGATTGTTTTGGGATTGCTTGGGAAGTGGACTGCCACGTCCTTCTCCCAATTAAGTATCTAACAATGTGAAAAAAATAAATGAAGGAATTCAAGAGAGCAAAAATAAATATGGTGCCGAAGCCAAGAACCTAGAAGAACCTGACAAGCATGAGCAGGCTTAGCTGGACTTTGCCTCTCTCTACCTGGATTCTTCTGACGCTTGTGAATATTTGTAACAAACCTCACAGGGGCATCCCTTACCACAACAGTACAGTCCGATCACTGTGTGGGCTTTGGCCTATGAGGCCCATTACGTAAAGTCATTATGTGTCTGATTACTTTGCCTGTACCTGGACTGGGGTGGGAGAGATGCTCTGGCTCATGGTACAAACACAAAGGGATGGTCGATGGAGCAATCTGTCTATTATTCCACTCAATGTCATTTAGAAAAAATATAATGCCTTTAATCATAATGTCCTAATCATTACAAATAAAGAGGATACAAGCTACAAAATGTAAATAAGTACAGATGGTTAAATATTTATAACCCTAATTTCAATATACAGAACTGGAGTAAACACTTCTGACCTGCCTGAAAACCAAATGCCCTCCAAGGGCCCTAGACTCACATTTACACAAGTTTGTAACCGGGGCTAGGAACATTGTGCATTAGGGAATTACGGCTGTGTTCACTCTACTGATAAAGAAATGTCACGAAGCCCCTCCTATTCTTTTCCCTACTGTATGACCTGCATACACCAGCAAGGAAAATTTATGTTTAATTTGCAAGACTTACACTTCATCATCATCTTTTAATTAGAAGGGAGAAATGTTCTCCTTCATAATAACGGCCTGATGCTACCAGAGCCAGACATTGCGAGTGCTAATAGACATGCACCAGCCTGCCGGCAGCCACCACCTATTTCTTCTAATATCAAGCTTTAAAAAGTTAAGTAATGCCAAAATGTGGCGGCATTAAATGTTTTGAAAAAGCCAACAAGTGTGTTGTTATTTCAGATATTACAGGGGGTCCTTGCACCCCCTGTAAGGCACCCCTCATCACAGTAGCACAGTCTTGCTCAAGTCCAGTTCTGGACTCCCCCAGACTGAGCTTGCCACCAGGAGAGGGACGCTCAGATACCGTAACAGCAAACCCTCTTTACCTGAGAGGCTTTTTTCATTTTGAAATGAGGTAAGGTGGGTCACGTCACCATTCTAAATTCAAAAAGCTACTAAAATATATTGAACCTAGAACCGAATGGAAAGAGGCTGGTGTCATCAATGTATTTCATCACCAATTCAACTTTCTTCACATTTAAATAAATTGCTTTGATTTAATTAAACTGAAGAACATAATGTAAGAGTTCACTTTCACTAGATATACAGTCCTAACACAGGAACCATAAATGGGAACGGAATGTTAAATATGGCGACGCTCAACCAGCTGCTGTGCTGAGAGCAGGAAGGGCGCGGGAGAAACACGGCTCCCTCCTGGTCTCCTCACGCTTGAAATGGAGCCATGTTCTCCTAATCTGTAAAATGTGCAGATCATCCAAGTGCCCTCCTCACAGGGCTGCTACCAGGATGGAACGACTCAACATTCACACAGCATGAAGAACAGTGCCAAGGGTCAGGTGCTGTGACTCACGCCTGTAATCCCAGTGACTATGGAGGCTGAGGCAGGAGGACTGTGAGTTTGAGGCCAGAGGAAGCCTGTGCAACTTAGCAAGACCTTGCCTCAAAGAAAGAGGGGGTGTGCGGGGTGTGGCTCAGTGGTGGAGCATGCACAAGGCCCAGTACTACAAAAGGGAGGTGGGCATACTGCATGCCATATAATTGTTTGCAAATAAATTCTAGATGAGATACGATTTAAGATAAAGGGATTGACCAGGGAAATAAGAGGGCAAAACTGAAATTATAAGAAAAAAAGAATGTGACACAAGGTCTAGAAAGGGGGCAGGAAATGAAGGGGGAATTGATGTAAGAAGATGAATGGATCAGCCTGGGATAAACCTAAGACAATCCTTTTTGGGATCAGGAAAAGCAGGCAAGATTATACAAGGACACACAGGCAGGTGTGCTGGAAGCTGAAGGGACTCAGAGAGTTCCGTGTCCTCGGTGAACAGGGAGAAGGCAGAGAGGAGGAAGGGGCGGGGCTTGGGAAAAGTGACAATGGGCCAGAAGCATCCTTGGGAGGACCGAGCTGGTCAGGATGAGTCCAGCTGTGAGCAGACAGTCAGGGTTTCTACTGGCAGCAAACTGTAATACTGTGACTTCTCCAACAGAGCGCCACTTGGAGACAGAAGTGAAGACCTGTATTTGGACTAACCAAGGGCTGCCTGCAGTTGTAGCCCTGTGGCATCCGATCCCGTCAGATCTCGGAAGCTAAACAGGGTTGGGCCTGGTTAGTACCTGGATGGGAGACCGCCTGGGAACACCAGAAGCTGTAGGCTTGGGAGAAGGACCTGGCAACCCACTCCCAAAAGTCAATCTGCCATTGAAAACCCTATGAACAGCAGAGAAGCACTGAAAATAGTGTTTTCCCTATTGTACAGAGGGTCGCTATGAGTCGGATACCGACTCGAGGGCACCTAACAACAACAACAACAACAACCAAGGGCTGGGGATTCACAGGGTTATGGCAGAGATTGCATAGCAGATCAAGAGAGCCAGAGACACTAATAAGACAGCTGAAGTTGGGCAGAAGGGGGCCTGGGCTGGGTGGTGAAGAAAAAGGAGCCAGACAGAGTTAGGGATGAAGAGGTCAAAAGAGCTAGGATCAGAGGGTGCACAGACAGGGTATTAAGACCTGTAAGAGGGAGTGAAGACCGGAAGCGGAGTAGGAGGAAGATGATAAAGTCCAAGGGGTGCCAGGGAAGGAGGAGTTGTTGAAGAAAAGCAGAAGCAAAGGTCGAGAATGAAGCAGGTCAAGAAAGAGGAAGCAACTCAGTTAAATGGATCCTTGCAAGGGATTTCTGCACACGGCACCTTGTCTAAAAGTAACTCCTTTCATTTTTATTTGATAAGTAGAAAACACAAACTTGATTTAAATTGAAGAAAAATTTTAAAATTCATTCTGGACACTGCAGGAAAAAAGCCAAAAACTATCTAAATACTCACTATAAAGCGGTGGAGTCCATAGTACAGTAGGATGTCTGCTAACGTAAAGTTGTATCCCGTGAGGTAGACTTTATCTTCCAGGTATGAATTAAGGTCCTAGGAAAAAACAGTAAGATATTAATTCAAAAAACTGTAACGACAAAGCCAACTACTGTACCACATAGACTTCAAACATTTAGAAGGGTACCAAAAAAATAAAATACTGATACTTAATAAATTTAATCACCAACACTAATGGACACAGGTTCGTTCAAAATCAAAAATTGTATGACCATCATCTCATTTTACAAAAGAACACATTATCAGTCTTACTTTATCTTAAAGAAATAAGAAAATATTAGAAAATGATATTCCAAGTGCTACCTGTGATCATTTCAAGGAATCCAGTTTTTGTTTTTGGAAACACTGTATAAATGGTGCTTATGTTAGATTTCCTTTTTTCCATTAAAATATAAAACACTCCTCAGTAATTTCTATCTCTTTAAAAAATGCTAAGTTATTCGTTTTTGCACCCTATACATGCACACGCACGCGCACGCACACATACATTTTAAAAACTTTAACTGGGGTACAGCATACACAACACAAATTTTAGCATCTTAATTATTTCTGAGTATGCACTTCACTAACAGTTAACTGGTTGGGAATCCAAGATCAAGGCCCTGAGACATTGACAATTGTGTCCTGGTTCCCAAGTGGTTGTCTACCTTTGATAAGGGTTCTAGTCTCATTCATGAGTTCTCCACCATCAGGACCTAATCATTTTTGGTATTTCTGGGGCCATATTCAGTTTATATTTTATACCATACGTTATTTTATTCTAATTTGATGTCTTCGGAAAACAATACAAAATCTTAAAGCGATGATTCCCAAGGGAAGTAAAGGTGGGATTTCTCAGATCCATCATTTTTTTTTTTTTCTAAACATGACCTACAGAGATTCTGATTCCTCTTATCTCCAAGGAAGTATTTTATCCTTTAGGAAACAAGGATTTCTGAGTAGGGAAGATAGATATTAATCCATCACACAGAGAAAAAAATTCATACAGAGCCAGGCGTGGTGGCACATGCCGATCCCAGCACTCGGGACGCTGAGACAGAAGGAGCGCAAGTTTGAGGCCAGCCTGGGCTACACAGTAGGAGTCTGGCTCAAAAAAATCGCCCTGAACTATAACTGGTGACGACGCCAAGTGTCAGGAGGGAGCGCACAGGGCACTGAGTGCGTGGACACCAAGGGCTGCGTCTGGTGGGGGGTGAACTCCAGGAAGTTCCCAGGCAGGGGCATCTGGCTGAGAGCTGAAGGAGGGGGAGAAGAGGCAGCAGGGGTAACCAGCCAACCAGCCAACCAGCTGGGGGCAGAAGGGAAGAGATGAGGCAGGCCAACGATGCAGCCAGCGGACTGAGAGACACCGCTCGGTAGCTCGTGCATACCCGCCCTGCAGACAGTCACGGTACCTTCAGCAGAGTGTGGACGTTGTCCTTGCTGGAGTGGCCGTCTACCTGAGTGACCCTGTATTCCAACCACTGCTGAACCACGGCTTTTTCCTCCGCAGTGCTCCCCAGCAAGTGCTCCTTGTTGGCTTGCTTGACTAGGTGAGTTGCTATAGTGGCCAATCCTGTTAGACTCGGACCGTCGTTTGTTTGAAGAACTGGAATCTGAAAAGAAGCAGAAAACAAAAACAAAGACCATCACGGGCCTAAGTCTGAAGTAGTCGTTGAAGGTTTTTATTCTGAGATACTAAATTATACACAAATGAAAGTGAGGAAACAAGCTATGTAATTGACAATTCGATAATCGATGCTTGATGATGCAAAAAGTCAATGTAATGTCACAACTATACCCAGCTTATAACTATGTAAGCACAATAAGAGAAAATGGAAATCATTATAATATTATATTGATTTCAAGGGTGGCAGCACTGGGGGAGGCTGAGGCAGGAGGATCTAGGCCAGTCTGGGATACATAGCAACACTATGTCTAAAAACAACAACAAGAAATCCCCACACACCCATAAATCAAGCAATGCTTACTGAGACAAACTACATTTATATAGCATGACCAGAATCTAAAATCTTAGTGGCCTAGTACAATATAAGTCAGTCCTTCCTCCCTCCCTCCTTCTTTTTCTTTCTTCTCTTTCTCTCTCCCCCTCTCTCTCTCCTCCACCTCTCTCTCCCTCTCTCTCTCCCTCTCCCTCTCGTAGTGTGGGGGTCAAACCCAGGGCCTTGCACTCTGCCCGAGTCGCACCTCCTGCCCAGCGAAAGTGTATCCCTTCCTCAAGCCAAGTCCACTGAGTTTGCCGGGACTGTGTGGAGTGGTGGTCCAGCGACCCCGGCTTCTTCCGCCTTGCGGCAGCTCTCACAAGGTACCCCTAAGATGGCCACAGCAGGGGAGACAGCTGCACTAGCAGTCAAGTGTTTCCATTCCAGGGCGATGTCCGTCACTCTACCTAACCCTCTGGCTGGAATCAGTCAGGTGCCGCACTGTAAGCCACACCGTGGGAAATGTACTTCCCCTGGGTCAGTACAGATGCTCTACCATGCTGTGGCTGGTTTCACTAAAACCAACCTTGGAATCCTTACACAGGACAAAGGAAATAGATTTTTCTTTCCTGAACGGTATGAATTACATGAGAAAGGAGAATATGTGAAATATGTTTGGTCTTACTGTTTCGAGAAAGGTCTCCCTGTGTAGCCCAGGTTGTCCTTGAATTTACAATCCTTCTGCCTCAGCCTCCCAAGTGCTGGGATTACAGACATTACAGCTATGCACCACCATGTCGGACTTTGAATTTATGTATCCTATTTCCCACATGAGTATCTTGTAATTGTCTGCTTTCCACTTCAAATTTGAAAATTAATCTCTGTAAGTGTGGCTTTATAACCTGGAAATAACAATAGTTTAAAAAAAATTACCTGTACCTTATTTTACAAAGGTGATTGATGTTAAATCTCAACTCTATATTTTCCATATTATAACAGCATGATGAAGCAACAGAAACAGCTGTCAATTAATTTAAAATTTCTCGATGCACAACTAAGCACAAAGCACTATAAGAAATTTAAAAGAAAATGGAAAGAATTGTCTAATGAGAAGACTAACCAACAATGAGCAACAACTACACAATCTAAATGACCTGAGCACACAAACAAACAAGGACTATCTTCTTGGGAAGACTGCTGCTCTTTTCAGCCACGGAACAGTATCTGGCACTTAGGAGTCCACCCGTGGAAATGCGTGACCTAGTGAGGGCACTGACTTTTTGCAGAGTATCTTTGTGCTCACACCTACACCAACAGTACTGCGAAGAAGACAGGAAAACCAGCATTTTACAGATAGAGGCGCAAACATTACCACCTAGAAGGTAAAGACGGTAACTAAAGG
Source organism: Pedetes capensis (assembly GCA_007922755.1). Lineage (NCBI taxonomy): Eukaryota > Metazoa > Chordata > Mammalia > Rodentia > Pedetidae > Pedetes > Pedetes capensis. The sequence continues at coordinate 160,069 of VMDO01000104.1, read as the reverse complement.
TTCATTTCGCTTCCCACTCACTACGTAGTTCCTTGAATTCTCATTTTTGCCACAGTACGCAAATAAAACTCCAGCTTTGGAGGTGAACATAAGCAGTGTACAATGATACACAGGTATGGAAATGTCATAATGAAACCCATTAATATGCATACTAACTAAAAAATTACTAATTAAAAACCCCCCAAAACAAAAGAGAAACTACCTCTAAAATCCTCAGTAACTTCCTTTTAAAAGATGCATTGGGATCACAACTTCAAGGCCAGCCTGGGCTATACAGCCAGACCCTGTCTCCACCAAACCAAAACAAAAAACCCCAAACCACACCAAAACAAAGAAAAACCTCAAAACCAAAAGTCACGCACGCATTGAAAGAAAACAACATGGAAGCCTCTGGGGGTGCTGGCAATGGTGTGTCTTTGACTGGGTGGCTGCCTAGCTGTGTTCACTTTGTGGTAACTCATCTAGATTTGTGTACTTTTCTGAATGTCAGGAAAAAGAAAGTAACTCACAACAGCTGAATGTGTTTCTAAAGAAAACCATTTGTGAAAACAAATTATCCAGGACTCCACCGGGCTAACACAAAAAATTCCCAGTTACTTTCCTATCTAATCACTGCATCTTTTAAGATAAGGTAAAAAAAATCTCAATTTACAGATAAACAAGCAAAGTCATCTGGTTTCTAATGGAAGAATCTGGGTTAGAATAAAGTGCTTTTGACTGGAAAGTCCGTTCTCTTTCCTTTATACAACCTCAAGTATACAATTCGCACCCAGTTGCAGCCATGGAACACATACTACTTTCATGTCCATCTTAGGGTTCGAAGGTCTTCAAAGTAACCACTTTCAATAGCTACAAGTAATATTCCAATGTGTTGATGTACTGTAATTTACCAAACCGTTCTCCTGGAGCTGAATCTCTGGAATGCTTTCAGTTTTTGGTTATGATTGGTGATGTTGCAGAGAATGCCTTCTTGCTGCAGTATGGCTGTCAGTTGCCTACTGGAGAAATGTCTCAATCTCACTTCCTATCTCCATCCCTTTCCCCATACACAAAACAGAAACTTTCAACATCTGCACACCAATACGACACTTTAATAAGGATCCACACTCTGAACTCCAAAGCCCTTATAACTGGGCCTCAAACTGCAACCTTGGGTTTTCCTTCCACTGCACCACTCCTCACACTGGTTCACTTACTGCCTCAAACGTCCCAATCCTTCATCATTTATTGGTTTTCCACACTACAAAGCCCAATACTTTGAACAGCAGCTTTTTGATGAAGCTTGTAAAACCACTTTTATAGTCAGACTTAACTACCTCTTCCACACTCCTCGGGCTGGGATGTAGCTCAGTTGGTAGAGCGCTGCTCTGCAGTCTCAGGTCCCAAGTTCGATTCCCAGCACCACAAAATGGGAGGAGGATGTGGCAACCCACTCCAAGGCAATCCCAAAACAGTCAGCCACTGAAAACCCTATGAGGGTCGCTATGAGTCAGACTTGACTGGACAGCACCTAACAGCAGCAACACCCACACTCCTCACCAATGTTTTCCTCCATTCCTACACATTCTGTTCAGCTTTAACTACTGACAACCGTTTCTCATGCTGGATCATAAGCTCTCAGAAGGCAAGATTCAGGCCTTGGCAGTGTTTCCGAAAGATGTAAGGCAAGCCAGGGAGGACGGAGGAAGACGCACTTTAGCACCAAGGTCTAACCTCTGCTAACTGTGAGAGCGCGGATCTTAGACCAGTCACCCAACCTTAGTTAATTTAGGTGTGAAACTCACAATCCTGCTGGTGTGGAGTAGGATTTTAACATGGGTCAAGTGAAGAAAAAGTTAAGGCCATAATAATAATAATAATAATAATAATAATAATCACCACCACTACTCCACCAACAACAACAACCACCCCCCCCCACCACCAACAACCACTACCCCAAAAGTAATCTGGAAAAAACCTTAAAGGCGCAAACACTGTACACAGCCAAAGCAGTCTTCCTCCACCCATCTCCTCCTCTCTCCACCGCAAAGGTCGACGTTGGCAGGTCAGCGCCGCGGGCGATCTGGGTCCCCAACAACCTCACAGCCTAAGTCGCCCCCATTCTCTGCCCGCTGCACACGGCACCGAGGCCTGGGAAGCCGGCCTGGGCCCTGGGCACCGCGCCAGGCTGCCGGAGCCCCTCCGACGCGGCCCTTCCCACCCGGGAACCCTGGCTCTGCCGGGCGGGGCCCGGCCCCGAGCTCGCGGGCGCAGACACGTGGGGCGCCGCAGCCTCCCGCGCCGGCCGGCCGGCCCCGCAGGCCCCGCTGCAGCCCACGCCGTCCCCCCGCGCCGCCCCCGCCCCGCACCTGCCGCTCGCCCTGGGCGCTGTACTTGTTCCCCTTCTGCAGGCCCAGGGACCGCTCCAGCAGCCTCAGCTCCGCGGCCGCCGCCATCTTCCGGCACCAGCTCCCGGCGGGGGCGGGGCCCGGCAGCCAGGACGCCCGCATTGGTGGAGAAGGAAGCACCGCCCTCCCGTACGTCGCCGGCGATTGGCTGTGCGGAGGGACGCTCAGGGGGCGCGCCTGGGCGCGAGAGGCGTGGCCACGGAAAGGGGCGGGGCCTAGGCGGGGACGCGGACACGTGGGCTGGTAGTGGCCTGGTTCCACCCAGAAGCTCCTGGGGACTTCTTGTGGGCCTGGGGGGGATGGGTAGAAATATTTGTATATATTTGCATAGTTTTCTGTAATTTCTCTTGCTGTTCAGTTCTAATTTGATTCAATTATGGCCTCATAAGATGCATATATTTTGTATTTTTTGTATTTTCTCTATTTTTTAATACTTGATTTATGACCTAAAGTGTGATCTATATTAGAGAAATGTCCACAGCTGCTGCAGTGGTCTGGCTCTGCCAGCTTGCAAAGGACGGGCTGTTGGCTTGGCTGCTGGAGTTAGCTCGTTAGTTCTTTTGGCACACAGAGACTTTTTATATAAAAAAGAACCAAAATTTACCTTAGTTTGGCCCAGGAATCTGAATCTGAACAGACTAGTCAAGAGAGAGTTCACAGTGCCTTAGAAGATTCTAACATCTAGCATAATCCATGGGGGTTTTAATTGTGATGTACTGGTCAACTGGAAAACCTAGCCTTTAATTTGCCTGCCACGGTGCCACCGTGGCGTCCAATCCCCTCAGATCTCGAAAGCTAATCAAGGTTGGCCCTACTTAGTACATCCTTGGATGGGAGACCGCGAGGGCTTGATATAGTTGGGGTCCTTGGTCAGCCTTCCAGAGCACATGAAACATTCATGAAAATTGATGTATCTTAGGGCACAAACAAAACAAACTCTAAAAATTAAAAATATGATATGTTACGCACAATACAATAAAATTAGAAACCAAATAAAATATTTAAAAGGCCCATTTTTAGCTTGAAATAAAAACAAATTCTAATAATCAACTTTTGGGTCAAAGTGGACATCTTGGGTGAAACTGAAGATTCTATAAGATATGAGAGGAAAACTTAACTATGAAATATTTACATTGACAAAAATGAAAAAAGTTAAAGTCCAGGAAAGAATTTAAAAGTGAGCTAAAACAGAGCAGAAGGAAAAAAGTAATATAATTTTGGTGACCTTTGAAGCTACATTTTTCAAAGGGTTTAAAGATTAAGTAATAATGTTTTGCTATACTTATTTTTATCTAAGGAAATTTCTCCAGTAAACGAGATTAAAAAGTGGTCCCAGCACTCTGGAGAATAAAGGAAGATCAGGACCTGAGGCCATCCTGGGCTACACAGCGAGACTATGCTTCAAAAAATTCAAAACCAAAACCAACCAACTAATCAAAGACTTCTGTCCCACTGGCATCAGTTTTATTAGGTTGAGCATTTTTCTAAAAAATTATTCTGAAATTTTTTTCTGAAATACTTCATGGAGTTTACACATTTATTTGCATTCACTAGGGAAAAATAGATCTTTTATGAGTTTTTAAAATTTCCTTTGTTCTGCTGATGTTTTCCTCTTGTCATATCTAATTTTATGTATTTGCATTCTCTCCTTTTTCCATCTTTCTTACATTAGCAAGTGGTTTGTTAATTTTGCATAGTTTTCAACTTTCATACTTAGAATTCATTAGTTCTCTTGCTATTGTTTTCTTATACATTTTATGGATTAGCTTGAGGAACACTGATGTAAGTCTCCTCTAAAGGTCTTTTGAATCCATCTGGTCCTGGGCTTTTTGTTTGGGGACTCTATTGCTTTGATCTTCCTGCTTGTTATAGGTCTGTGTAAATTGTTTATATCCTTTTGACTTAATTTTGTCAGGTCATATTGTCTAGGAATTTATCAATCTCATATAAGTTTTCCAGTTTTTTTGGAATATAATTTTTCAAAGTGTTTTTTAATGATTCTCTGGATTTCATTGGCATCTACTGTAATGTTTCCATCTTCATCTCTAATTTTCTTAAGTTGAGTCTTCTCTTCTTCTCACTCTGTCTTTTGGTTGATTTGACTAAGCATTTGTTAATCTTGTTTATCTTTTCAAAGAACCAGCTCTTTGTTTCATCAATTCTTTCCATTGTTCTTTTGTCTCATAATCATAAACTTCCCTCTTACAACTGGCCCTGCTGTATCTCAAAGGTTCTAGTAGGTTGCAATTTCATTTTTATTCCAGTCTAAGAATTTTTTTTATTTCCTCTATGATTTCTTCAAGTCCCCATTGATAATGTAAGAGTGTACTGGTCACTCTCCATATATTTGCATAGTTTCTGTAATATCTCTTGCTGTTCAGTTCTTATTTGATGCCATTATGGTCTGAGAAGATGCATATAATTATTTTGACTTTTCAGTATTTTTTAAGACTTGATTTATGGCGTAGAGTGTGATCTGTTTTAGAGAAATTTCCACAGGCTGCTGAGAAGAATGTGTATTCTGTAGTTTTTGGATGAAGTATTCTGTAGATTAAGTCCATTTGATCTATTGTGGCATCCATTCCTTCCTATCCTAACTCCTTTGTTTTACCACATCACACAGAGGCTGCCTTTAATCCACCATCTTAAACAGGAAGTCCACCAGTAATTTTATTTTTTATTTTTTATTTTTAAAAAGGCCAAGAGCCAGGGACGTTGGCACATGCTATAATCCCATCAACTTAGAAAATTGAGGGAGGAGGATGGCAAGTTTGAAGCCAGAGGCAACTTGAACAGCTTAGGGAGACCCTGTCTCAAAATAAACCATGTAAAAGGGGCTCAAAGTACAGCTCAGTGGTGGAGCTCTTCTCTAGCATGTGCAAGACCCTGGACTTGAAACTCCAGTACTGAAAAAAAATTATATATAAAGTGAAAAGGACAGGTGGAAAGCTTGGTAATATTTGCAACCTATAATATTATAAAAGTTTAATATCCGTAATGTATGCAAGAACTCCTTTAGAAAGAGAGAGGAGGGTGGGGGATGTAGCTTGGAGGTAGAGCACTTGCCCAACATGCGCAAGGCTTTAGGTTTGATCTCCAGCTTTGCAGGAAAAAAGAAAGTAGAGATGCAGATGGAAGTTTTACAAAAACGTCAAACAAATGTCTCTTTAGGCTATAAAAAAGATGTTCAGATTTTTTCATAATAAGAGAAATGCATTGCTTCCTGGCCTTTTGGGTAAGATCAAGTGTAATAAGAGGAATGCAAAATATAACCACATCTGTACCACTTGTCACCTATCAGATTGGCAACAATCCAAAGGGTGCTGACATAGGTTGGCTACTGTGAAGAAGCAGGTGTTCTTATACATTTCAGACGACAGCAAAGTGATGCAGTCCCCGTGAGGGAGATTGGGTTATGTCTGGCAATATTATGGATATTTTAACTATTTGATCCAAAAATCCTGCTTCCATGCATCTATCCCATGGAATACTGGCAAAAAAAGGTACATGTATAAGGCTATTAGATGTTATCCTGTTTTTGATAACAAAAACTAAATACTCAAATATATTCCTCAATAAGGAGCTGGTTGAAGAAACCTTAGTACATTCACACCGTGGTATTATGCAGCTCTGAAATGGAATAGGGAGCATCTTTATAGAGTGGTATAGAATGATACCCAAGATATGTTGTTAAATGAAAAAAGCAAAGCAGAGCAAATGGTTATGTCCTGCTATAATTCATTCAATAACGTTGGGGGTGGTACGAATATAAACAGTTTTGCTTTTATTTTAAAAATGAATTATATGCCAAAAGCTAAAAAAAATGATTACCTATGAGGGAGGGGAAGTGTGTTAGAAGCAGATACAGAAAGTAGATTTTTGTGACTATACCTTTTCTTACAGGTTGATTTTGAAACAGGTACATAGTTTTTTACATAATGATAAAAGTATTAAGTTAAAAAAGAAACCCCAAAACACTATACAACAAAACATATTGAGCATCAAATTGACATCATGAGCATATGGCGTGAAACTCTTTTAACTGTCTTGATGATAATCATTTAATGGTACATTCTTAGTGAGATATGAGGACAAAAAATTCATGGAAAAATGTTTTGGGTTTTTCTTGTTGTTATTTATTTATCACATTGATAGTGGTAGTGTTGTTGTTTGTGTCCTAATGGGGTTGCATGTGTATAGTGGGGTAAAGCACGAGAAAAATTATGGAGTATTACTGTGAGTTGGGGTTTTGGCACTGCAGAAAAGAGACAAGGATGTAAGATGATGTTGTCATTGTTAGGTGCGATCGAGTCCATATCCCACTCATAATGACCCTACGTACAACAGGCGAAACATGATTGTCAGTGCTTCTCTGCTGTTAATAGGGTTTTCAATGGCTGATTGTTTTTTTGGGAGTGGGTTGCTGGTTCCTTCTCCCAAGCCTACAGCACCTGGTGTTCCCAGGTGGTCTCCCATCCAGGTACTAACCAGGCCTGACCCTGCTTAGCTTCCGAGATCTGATGGGATTGGATGCCACAGGGCTACAGATGCAGGCAAGGATGTAAGATAGGTGAGGTTAAATCAAAACTCTTTAGTCCTGAATTCTAATTGAAATATCAATAGAAACTGCTGATAATTTCATCTTTAGGAAAATAAAAAGCACTTCCTATCTTGCTCTGCTTACTTCAAGGCCTCAACACTCCATAGCAATGAACACCTGTAAGCAACGAGATTCTGACTTCGAATACAAATTTCCCACAAAAGAACAGGGGCTCTTCAGAGATGGGATGGTCCAGTCCTTGGCAGGAAATATGTGAGGGTGAGCCTGGACCACTTTGTCGGAGCAGAGAGTGAAGAAGTAATCTAAGAGCAATTGTTGTGGTTAGGTGTCCTTCAGTCGTGTCCAACTCTTAGCGACCCTCACAGGGTTTTCAATGGCCGATTGTTTTGGGATTGGCTCGGGAGGGGATTGCCACATCGTCCTCCCATTTTTGCAGTGCTGGGGATCGAACTCAGGACCTCAGAGACTGCAAGGGGGCTCTCTACCAACTGGGCTAAATCCCAGCCCCAATAAGTAATAAGAGGTGTCAAAGGATAGGATTGATTTAAGCGGTGTCAAAGGATAAGACTGATCTTTTCCTGGTCAAAAATGTCTTTCGATCTATTACTTTATAATGATACTGAAAAACAAAAACAACGAAGTCAAAGTAACCCAATTGGCAGCTTTCAAACTCATGAAAAATTGGGTTCAGGTTTGGGTGTGGGTTCAGTGTGTTAAATTTTAGAGAGTTCGGGTTGAAGTCTTGTGTTCAAAACTCAGGAGGCTGAGGCAGGAGGCTTGCAAGTTTGAAGTTAGAGGGAGCCTGTACAACTTAGAAAGTTATTTCCTGTCTCAAAATGAAAATTTGAAAGAGGCTACGGTGCAGCTTAGTGATGGAGGACTTGCCTAGCATGCACGAGGGCCTGGGTTCACCTCCCTCTACTGAAAATAAGAGAGTGTCACTCTTTTGCATCTATGGATGAAATAATGGATCTAGGCAATGATTGCCAGTAGATGTTCACATGATAAAAACAGAGACAGATACAATGTGCTTCCGAGAGAGGTACCCATCATCACTCATGAAATGCTCTTGCAGATGGAATCTGATCAAGCCTTTTGATATAACAACAAACTTGTGGCAAATCATAGTGAGAAAAAGGAACATGTCAGATCACCCTAAGGAGATGCAATCATCGAATCCTAGACTGTGGAAAATGCGGCAAGACAAATGATCTGGTTGTTTCAACTAATAAATTGCAAGGCAAGGAAAAAGAAAAGAAAAAACAGAGTAGGGTAAAACCTCTAAATTTGGAGTTATGAAGGACAAAACCAGTTGCAATGTACAGATCTTTTAAGATCAGGTTTGATCTGTTTTCAAGCTTGAGTCTAACAAATGGTTAAAAGAAATTGAAAGCTGAGCATGACGGTGCATGCCTGCAATCCCAGCACTCAGGAGGCTGAGGATGAAGAGTTTGAGGCCAGCCTGTCCTACATAGCAAGCCCAGGTTAGTCCAAGCGACATAGTGCGACCCAATCTCAAAAAAAAAAAAAGGAACAGTCATGTGTATTAGCCAATTTTCCACTATTCAAATGAAATACACAAGACAATTAACTCATGAAAAGGTTTGTTTTGGTTCACAGTTTTGGAAGTTTCAATCCACTATTCAATTGTCTGCCTGCTGCTGTACCACTGTGGCGTCCAATCCCATCAGATCTCGGAAGCTAAGCAGGGTCAGGCCTGGTTAGTACCTGGATGGGACACTGCCTAGGAACACCAGGTGCTGTAGGCTTGGGAGAAGGACCTGGCAACCCACTCCCAAATACAATCAGCCATTGAAAACCCTATGAATAGCAGAGAAGCACTGAGAATGGTGTTTCACCTGTTGTACTTAGGGTCACTATGAGTTGGACACTGACTCCACAGCATCTAACAACAACAACAATATTGAATGGTCTTACTTGCTTTGGGCCTCTAGCAAAATAGCACATCGTGGCAGAAATGTATGGCAGAGCAAACCATGCACCTTGCAAGCCAAGAAGCAGACCCTCTATGATAGATGGAGCATCGATGAACTCAAAATTTCACCTCAATTTTCTGATTCTCAGACCCGCAGAATTCCTGTTTCTGGAGCCATTTCCCTGGGTGAGAGGGCGCACACTCTTCTTCACTCAGCATTAGGCATCAGAAAGGAAGAAAGCTTCTATCTTATTTGAAAGAATCAATAATGTATTTTTAGATGATCCGTGTTTTCGATTTGAAGATATCTGTATCAAGACAGCCTTGCTCGTAACAAGAATAACTTGAGGAATCGATTTTGTCAAGTAGAACACTTCTCTAATCTGCTGTTATCATAGTCAAGCCTGAAATCCGCGGGACCTGAGGACACAAATTAAACGTCAGATGAAATTAATTTGGCAAGTGGAACATGAACGCGATGGCTTTTCTTTTCAGAGCAGATTTGACAGCTTTCTGCATGTCAGCCTGGCATCTGTTAAAATGAGCTGCATATGCCAGAAACTGTTACTGTATCAGATTGCTCTTAGCCACGCCATCCTTTGAAAACGCTCAGCTTTTGCAGAATTATGTATCCACTTCAGGTTGTGTTGGGGTTGTAAACTTAGGCTGAAGTGACCGTCCCAGGGGTGGTACTGAGAGATGACACAGGGGCTGTGCAGGCTCTGATTTCTCTGTCATAGAGACACCTTTCGAGTCTGGGCAGGTCCTGTGTTTCTCCCACCTGTTTCTGGAGCCATTTCCGTACACCAGGGACTGTGGCCTCTCCTGCTGGGCCACCCAGCCGTCCGGTCCCATCTGATCTCAGAAGCTAAGCTAAGGGTTGGGGCTGGTTAGTCCTCAGAGAGAAGCCCTTGGATAGGTGGCATCTGGGGGGGTCTTAGATCACTGATTGCATGCCCTTGCAGGGTTTGTGGGACTCCAGCCGCCCTCCCCCTTTCTGCTTCTCTGAGATAGGGTCTCGTGTAGCTTAGGCTGGCCTGGAACTCACCATTCTTCTGCCTCAGCCTCCCGAGTGCTAGGATTACAGGCGTGACCACTACGACAGGCCACCAATCGGGCTTCTCTGTCTCCTTTGATTCCCAGCAGAGGCGGCTGGACCTCTCCCACCATGCATTCCCACCGTAACGTTCTGTCCTGCCATAGCCCCAAAGCAATGAGACCAGTCAGGGACTGGACCCTCCAAAACTGTCCCCTGAATCAACCTTTTCTCTGTATAAGTTGATTATCTCAGGTGTTCTCCTTTGTACTGACGGTTGAACCCAGGCCTTGAGCGTGCTAGTCACGTGCTCTACCACTGAGCTGCAGTCGAAGCCTCCTCATTTTTTGAGGCAGGGTCTTGTAGGTTGCAAAAGCTGCCTCTGGCCTTGAACATGCGACCCCCTGTCTCAGCCTCCCACATTGCTGTTATTACAGATGTGTGCCCCAGTGCCTGGCTAAAGCCCCTTTGCAGCCACCTCTACCACCCTCAAGGCTCATGCCTTAGCACAGGCATCATCCTGGACCACGTGAAATCCTTCTGTGTTCTCTTCCCGGGGTCCCCATTTCCATCTTGCTCCCCTCCCATCTATCCTCCAGCAAGCAGCTCCAAATAGCTTTCCAAGCTGCCAACCTATGGTGCCACTCTCTTGCGGAAAATATGCCCAAAACTCCCCACAGGACTTAGAATTTGTTTCAGACTCCTTAGCCTTGCAACTCAGGTCCTGCATAATCTGACCTCTGTTGACCTTACTTCCTGCCTGGCACTCTCTGCCCCAGCCCTGCTTGTCGTCTTGCAGTTCCTGGAGGTCCTCTGTCCTCTCTTGCCTTCAGGCCTTTTAGTCTGGGGTGTTTTGCACTAGGAACACCCTCCCCCCTTCCTTTCTTGGGGCTGAGTCTCTGCACTCCGATGGCAGCCTTTGGAAAAGCTCATACACAACATACTCCTTTTATTAGTCAGCTGTTGCCACTGAAGCAGAAAAACAAACCCAAACAGACTTAGGGGAAGAGGTTTATCAGGAGCTCACAGTTAGAGGATCTGTCCACAATGGCAGCAGTGGCAGCAGAGCTTGTGTTAGAAAACCTCACGGCATGGCAGGAACAGAGAGAGCAACCTGAGCCACAGGTCCAGGGTAGAAACCTCCAAAGGCCCACGCCCAATGGCATCACTTCTGCAAAGCTATGACTTGCATCCCAAAGTTTCATGACCCCCACAAACAGCGCCATCATCTGGGGACTAAAAGTGAAAGCACATGATCTGTATGGGCACTTTATATTCAAAACATAACCCGTATATATATATATATATATATATATATATATATGTTGTTGTTGTTGTTAGCTGCCATGGAGTCAGGTCTGACTCGTAGTGACCCCATATACCACAGAATGAAAACCTCCCCAACACTGTGCCATGCTCAGCACTATGTCAGTGCTTCTCTGCTATTCATAGGGTCTTCAATGGCTGATTATTTCAGGATTGTATCAGGAGTGGGCTGCCAGGTCTTTCTCCCACTTTTGCAGGGCTAGGGACTGAACCCAGGACCTCAGAGAGTGCACAGCAATCACACACACACACACATATATATACACATACATACATATACATATACACATACATACACATACATATATATATATATATATGTATATATACATGTATATATATATATGTATATATATATATATATATATGTATGTATGTATGTATGTGTCTCCCCACCGTGGTGCTAAGGATTGAACTTGACCACAGTGTGACACCTCTAATTCCTTACACAGGTATATTGAACCTGCCTTAATGTCTCTCTGCCCCTGGCCTGCAAGCTTTCTGAGGACACAGCCTGCATCTTGTTTATTACTGAGTGATGGGCACCTGACACCAGGCTCAGAACAATGTGGGAACTCAACACGTGCATTTAGTTAGCTTTGAATTTTTAAATATATTATTTTTTTGCTGTACTGAGGGTACAGCGCCTCAAAAGAACACTTACCTAGCATGTGCAAGGCCCTGGATATTTTTGCTCCATACCATTGATTATACATGTGTATACTATCATATATACTATTGTGGCTGCTGCTGTACCACCGTGGCATCTGATCCCATCATGTAGGGAAAAATTCGGAGGAAATTGACAAAAAAACCCAAACTGGGAAAACGGCTTTTGAATATCCGGTTTGTAAATTAGAAATCTAGGGAAAATGAAAGTAACTTGGTTGCACGTTTGTACAAAACCCTTCCCTGATTGGACAATTAGACTCAGCTGATTGGCTCAGGCCATTCCACGGGCGAGCTATATAAGGAGCTGCTCTGCGGTAGCTCAACCCTTTTCACCCTTTTCGCCCAGACCATCAGCTAAGCAAGACCTTTTCCGCCTTCCTCTCCCCTGGACCTTCGATGAGGAAAGCACACTCTCCCGCCACGACCATCAACAAGGAAGGAACCCGTTTTCCATCTGATCACTGACGAAGTAAGAATTGTCTCCTTGTGACCACTGAGACCACTAACACGGGTGTTTGCCCCTGGAAGGCAAAAGTGCCTGAGGCTTTTCCTTTCTCCCATCTCCTCCGGGGTCCCGAGGGCTGCAGGAGCCCGTGCCCCTCACCCAAGAGTCCCGAGTGAATTGTGTTTAGTATCTGTGTGCGTGGCAGTGCCACCCATCTGAACCTCCAGGCCAGACTGGGAGGCACATGCCCCACACCATCGGACCTCAGAAGCTAAGCAGGGCCAGGCATCTAAGGGAAAAAAAATGTGTGCCGATGTGATTGAACTAAGTGTTGCTAGGTGCTGTCGAGTTGGTGTCCGACCTGCTTAGCTTCCGAGATCAGATAGGATCAGATGCCAGGGTTGTGGGCTTTAGACTTGCGTGGGAATTAGGCAACTGAAGCTTGTATTCCTATCCTTTATTTGATTTCATATCAAGCATCCTCCAAAGTGAGGGGCATTTTTCAAATTCCCATAAAGTCTGTGAACAAGCATCTCCGAGGAGGCTCCGCCATCTCCCTGCTCCTGATTTGTGAGTGCTTGCTAGCTCGCAACTCTTTCTAGTCTCTCTGGCGTTAAATTAATAACAGCTGATGTGGTACTGACAGGGGGTGAAGATGTAGAGATTCACGATATTAAAGGAACCTCAATCTATTATGTAGCACAGTGCGCAACACTTTGTCGGGTTTTGCCTGTAGGTACCCTAATTTTACTTAAACATTTTGCTCACATCGTTTTAACCCAGAGGATGGAAACACAGCCCTTGGCATCTCTCCAGCAGACTCTGCGGCAATGTCAGTATGTATGGCACAGGATGCTAGACTTTGCCAGTTATTTGGACTTATTTGAAAAGGCACTGGACAAAATAAAAATGATAAGCATACTTTATTTTCATAGGGTAGGAATCATCTCATTCCCACTTGCGGGGTGAGATCAATATAAACGTTATTTTCTCACGCACGCAGCCGTCCAGCTATGACTGCCTCGAAATTAATGTGCTCCCTTGCGCTGTAAGCATTAAGCCATCGCAAATCATCTGCCAAGAGTTCCTTGGAAATGGTTCTTAGCAAGTATGCAGAAGAATCGCTTGGCAGTTTTTAAACTATGTGCATGATATCTGTTTTATATGTGAAATCTCAATGTGATATTTCTTTAAAAATATTCACTGTGGAAAATTTCAAACATATATACAAGAACAGGGAATACTATAATGAACCCCTAGTTTCAACAATTATAAAATTTCTTTTGACAAGAGTGGCTCCTGCTTGGAATAGATTTAGGCACTGCTGGATTGGAGGAGGTCTGAATCCCTACAACTCAATTTTATAGGCTCTAGAGTCAGTTTTCCCATCTTGAAGGATCACTTTTTAAAATGAACATTTACTAATTGTACTTACTTATGGGGGACAGTGTGATTATTCAACACGTGTATACAATGTGTAATGGTCAAGTCAGGGTAATTAGCGTTTCCCTCTCCTTACACATTTATCACTTCCTCGTCTCCGTAGGCTTCAAGCTCCTCTCACCCACTTCTGAAAATACCTGGTAGGTTATTGTGAACCACAGTCAACCTGCTGCAAACACTAGAACTTATTCCTCCCACCTGTGGGCCTTTTTTCTTGTTTGTTTTTTGAAACAGTGTCTCACTGGGTAACCCAGGCTGGTCTCGAACTCATGACCCTCCTCCCTCTGCCTCCAGAGTCTTGGAATTGCTGGCGTGCACCACCTCCTGCTTGAAAGGGGTTCTGATTTGTTTCCCTCCTCACAGGTCCCCCGGGCACTGCTCTTCTTACTCTCCATGCCCAGCGTAGCTGCGGACACCTCCTCGTTTCTGTCCGGGTTACCACCCGGAAGTCCTGTTTACAGTTTCTGGGTGAATATTGTTTCTTTGCTGCGGGACTTGTGGAGGGGGTCAAGGGGCCGGTTCCACGCCACTTTTCTGTTCTCTTTGCTGCTTCTACGTCACTAGACTTTACCGATGAGCCCAGCCAACTGCAACAAATTATAACAAAAGGAAGAAGCCTGAGACAAGGTTTCAGGTTCAAGGCAGGTGCCCACTCCAGATGTTACACCTTTCCCCTGGGAGGAAGGATATTGCCAGATCGTAATCTCGTTTCTTCTGTGCACAGGTTTACACAATTTCACAAGGGTGCCCTTTTCCTCTAACCTGCACCACGTGTGACCCTGCCATCTTTTGGAGAAGCCGGCTTACGCTTGCTGAGATTGGGCCCTCCCATCCGATCCATACGTTTCTCCGAGTCTGAATCCTTCCATTTAGGAAGTCACTCTGGGAGGGCCCCGGGGTGACAGTCAGGCTGGGCCTTGCACTGTGGATACCATGGAGTGGTTTGAAGAAGGTGGGCTCCCTCTCCAGGGCGGCCTCTGCTCCCCTTCCCTCTCTGGCCCAACATCACCCTCATCCTCTAACATGCCTACATCTGATGCAGACAAATTAATTACTGTCTTTTCTCTTGCACTAGGCCATTTATACTATTTCTTTCTTCCTTGGCCCAGCAGGCACTTGAATTTGTGATTCCTGATTTAAACCCATAAACAGGAGAGCAATATTTTCCTGACCACCTGTTAACTCCTTAATGTAGTTCTCTGTTTATTATGCAGAGAATTGTTGGTCCATCTTTATGTTCTCCCCCCTATGCATTCAAATTTGTCTCCCCTGGTCCTGCGGGATGGTTTTTAAAAGACTCATTACTGAACCTTCACCTCTGTATAACTCACTTCTGTGAATCCCCAAATGAGTGACAGCTTTGAAATGACTTCCTTAGCTAAGGTGTGTTCTCAGCCCCCAGTCTGGGGGAGGAAAGAGGAAAGGGTGACTTCGTCTTTTAGCAGTGTGTGACTCAAAACCTTGACCATCTGTTACCCCAGCTCTGTCCATGAATCCGTTGCTTCTGGTGTCTCAGAAATGGAGCAAGTTAATATTTCCATTTAATTTCAATCTCAAAAGGGTAATTTCACCTGTGTGTCATTGTCTTCTGCTTCTGTAGAGGCAATGAGGCAAACAGTAAATAATTCACTGATTTCAATGGTGATAGGTGCTGTTAAAACCAGGGATATGCGAGGGCGTGGGTGAGGAAGAGCCTCGTGTATGAAATGAGCCCTGAATGATAGAGAGGAGCTTGGAGGGGCTGTGGTGTGGCAAACACAACGTCCCCAAGTACAGCAGAGCTTCCCTGGGCGGAGTTAGCAGAGAACCTAGCGGAGAGCGGAGAGACCGGAGACGTGGTTGGAGTGGAGCGTGAGGACCAGGGCGGGACAGGCCATGTGGGGCTTTGGGTTTTATTCCCAGACCCCTGGGGAGCCCTGGGAAGCTTTAAGGAAGTCTGCAATGCAGTCTGACCTTCACCTTTAAAGGTCTCCCTGGCAGCCTCGTGCAAAGGCACCATGGGAGCAGGGAGGTGCGTTTGGAGGCCAGTGCATCATTCAGGAGCAGTTTATAGAAGGGGGGTCTATCATTTCGGATTGCACTTGGCTGATTATATCACAAACCCAACCGCGCTGGCTGCTCCAACAGGGTTCCTTATGCAGTAAGAAGGCTGGGGCTGGGCCGCCCATGGTGGGTCATGGTTCTTTTCCACCCCCAGAGGGCACAGGCTCTTCTGTTTCCTGTTCTGTGGTTTTAACAGGCTGCCCTTGTTTTCCTGGTGGAAAGATGGCGGCTGCTTTCCACTGCCTGTGTTGCAGGTGGGAGTAAGAGCAGAAGGAAGAAGGTATTGCTGGCTGAAGCTGTCCCTTTTATCAGGAAAGTGTGTTGTTTACCGCTACCTGTAGGAAACAGGACTTAGGCGATGTCCCTAGGCTCCCTCGATGCTCAGGACCAGGTGTGAAAAAGCCCCTCGACCCTTACTCCTGGAAGGTCTAGCTCAGGCCGAGACCCCAGTGTCTCCCTTCTCGGGATCTCTTCCCCTGCTTTAGTTCTAGAACCTCCGATTCGCAGGACAGAATGAAGACTCCATTTCCCAGTGTCCTGAGCACCTGGGTGAGGCCCTGGGGCTAAGTTATCATCAGGAGGCGTTAGGCCTAAGTGTTATGTGAGTTTCTTCCTTCTGTTGGCTGGAATGCAGGTGTGAAGGCTTGAACTGGAGCAGTCATCTTGGACCATGAGGAAGGAGCTGCACAGGCAGAGAAACAAGAGAATCTTGACTCGCTGATTAGTTGCCAGGTCAGCTCCAGAAGCCTCTATGGGAGAGAAAAATAGACTGTGTTTTGTTTAAGCCATTTTTGTTGGTTTTATTTGTCTATTTAATCTTTCACCTCTGTACCAAAACCTAGTTCTATTAATTTAAATGTTTCCTACCTACCTGGCAAATTCTTCGTTATTTTTCAACACTTAAATATTTACAACAGCAACAACTCAGATATAACCTTTGTGTAAATATTTGCTGTCTTCTCCACAATAGAATTATTTGCTTTCATATTTCTTACGCGAAGTATTATATAAAACCCTCTTTTCTAGTATTTGTTGCTTTATGCCATGTTGACGCATCTCCTCTGTCTGCTAGTGAGCTACATGAAGAGATTACTTGTTTATCCGTGTTTGTCCGCTGTTATCACAGTGCCGGGTAAACGGTTGCTATCCAATGTTGACTTGAACACGTCCTTTCTTTTTGCTTCTTTTATAATCCAAACAATGGTCACAGGGGTGCGTTTTAATTTCTTATTTCTGGTGGGGATTCCTGGAAGAATCTTAAAGCTGTTTGCATGACAAGAGAGTTGCTGCTTTCATATAGATCAATGACATTTTCAAAAATATCCTTCTAAAATCACTGACTGGGAAGTCTCACAGTGACATTTCCATCATATCCTATTTATCAAGGCC
The DNA here is from genome assembly GCA_007922755.1 of Pedetes capensis. Taxonomy (NCBI): domain Eukaryota; kingdom Metazoa; phylum Chordata; class Mammalia; order Rodentia; family Pedetidae; genus Pedetes; species Pedetes capensis. The sequence continues at coordinate 142,831 of VMDO01000104.1, read as the reverse complement.
ACTGAGGTGCAAGGAGAGAGGAACAGACTCTACCTCTTGAAGTGATAGTGGCAAGGTTCTGGGACTGACATTGTCGCAGCCTTTCTGGACAAGGCAATCTGCTACTAAAAGATATTTTATGTTTTGTTTTTTAGGGAGTACTTCAAAGTCTTTACAGAGTAATATGGAAAGGCCTCATGTACTCACTTGTAAGGCCTGATGTTAATAGTACAGGTATTAAAAGATTAGAGTTTGAAATACAGTCTTTCTTGCTTGAGATTGCTGAGTCAAATCCAAATTCCCAGAGGCTTCCCCTGTCCTCTGTGATCTGACCCCTACCTCATTTGGTCCATGGTTGCCCGTGACTTCCCAGTACTCAGCTGGGTCTCCACCAAGCTGTGTTGTAATTGCCCATTAAAATTTCTCATCCCACCTTCAGTTTCTGGTCACCTCCCACTTGGTGGTTGTTGTTGTTAGATGCCATCAAGTTGTGTCCGACTCATAGCAACCCTCATAGGGTTTTCAATGGCAGATTGTTTCGGGAGTGGGTTGCCATGTCCTTCTCCCATTTTTTTGGTGCTGGGAATCGCACTCGGGACCTCAGACTGCAGAGCGGTGCTCTACCTACTGAGCTAAATCCCAGCCCCACTTGGTTAGATACTTCTTTTTACCTCTTGCCCATAATTTTCTAGCTCTAGTTCAAACTCACTTCCTCAACGAAGCATTCCCACATTGCTCCAGTTCTTTAATGATGTCTGTCTTTCCCTGTTGAATCTCCAGGCTACTATGTATATGATGGGGATTTAGCTCAGTGGGTAGAGCGCTGCGCTGCAGCCTCTGAGGTCCCGAGTTCAATTCCCAGCACCGCAAAAATGGGAGAAGGGCCTGGCAATCCACTCCCAAGGCAATCCTGAAACAGTCAGCCATTGAAAACCCTATGAGGGTCGCTATGAGTCAGATACTGACTAGACAGCAACTAACAATCAAAAATCAACAATGTATATGATCCTGATCATGCCATTTGGTCATTAGTTACACCCTGCACCATTGAATAGTTGTATCATGTACTCCTGTGTTTCCTTGATTGAACAGGAAGTTCCTGGAAGACTTTCTATCTTGTCCCTGTATGTGCCACAGCCCAAAGTACAGTGCTAAGCACATAGTGTTGTCAGATGCTGTTAATCAGATCCAACTCACAGCGACCCCACGTACAACAGAATTAAACATTCCCGACACTGTGCCATGCACACCATCTTTTTGTGTTTGAGCCCATTGTCACAGCCACTATGTTTCTTCTCATTTTGAGTCATGCCACATCAGCAAAGGAGGTCCAAGCAGCTCGCTTCCCTAGTCATTTCTTGAATGCCTTCCAACGCGGGGGGCTCATTTTTCAGCACTATATTTGACAGTGCTTGTCTGCTATGCATAGGGTTTTCAATGGCTAATTGTTTTGAGAGCGGGTTGCTGGGTCCTTCTCCCTAGTCTGTCTTAGTCTGGAAGCTTAGCTGAAACCAGTCACCATGGGTGGCCCTGTGGTATCTGAGATACCTATGGCATAGTGTTCAGCATCACAGCAACATGGAAGCCCCCACAGCACAAGCTGGAAGACCCATGGGGTAATCATATAGTGTCTAATGATTATACCAGTATATACACCAGCGTTATAGGTATGGATCCCAGTTTTCTGGTGTTTATACAATTCTGGGGACTCTCTTCAAGGAAAAGATTATGATTCTGAGCAGAAGTGAATGTTCATGCAAAGTCGTTCCTAGGACCCTTTCAAGAAGGGGCTCTGGAGATCAGGGGTCCTGAGAGAGATGGACAAGCCTGGATATATTTTTGGTCTTCCCCATCTACCTTCTTTGTTACACACAACCAAGCCACCAGCCACGCTCTCTTGCTCACAGCCGCACCTTCCCCACATGGCTAAATTAACAAGGAACTTTAGTCCAGCTGATAGATCTTGGTGTACAATTTCCGGGGAGAGAAAGGTTGGTTGCCAATCAAGCATCAATAATGCCTCCGATTTTTCGGGATGAAAAGAGGAGCCCATGAGAACCCAAACATCGCTGCATTTATGTAAATATCATGTTTATTGTAAACATATGGACATATTTATGCCATACACGGCACTTATTTAAGTCAGAACAGGCTGAGCCAAGAGAGCCGGCTGGTACGCCCACAAAGGCTGCAAGTGTGTCACTCTGAGCGTGGTGCACACAGCTGGGCCACTTCCTCCCTGCCGAGACTGTTGTTTGGGATCTGACCAGCGGATGTCACTATGGGACCGTAAATGCAGGCACACCCAGGGCAATTGGCTCAGAAGAACCGTGGATTGGTGTGGGAGCTCTGGGAAAGACCATCTCCCTCTCACCCAGTGCCGGCCTCCGCTCGCCTGACCTCGTCTTTACCCAGCCTGCAGAGTTTATAAAATTGGGAACTAGCTGGTGGGTTTAATTTTGATGGACAATTACCTGTAGGCAAGGGGGCAATCGAAGCCCTACTGTTCAGAAGGGCCAGGTAATGAGTCTATTATCTACGTTAAGCAAACGGAGAGTGTCAGGCTAATGATCTGTCAGTTTCCTTCCCAGACACTATAAACTTTCATTTCTATCTTGTTAGGTACAGCGAACCCAGAACTATTTATAAGGGGGCTGATTAATCAAGTGTCATATTTTCCAGGCTTCTGATTTCCTTCTCTATTTTTCATCTCTATTTGGATCATCAAATGGTCCTAGCTGGAGTTAAGATTTCCAGTGAGGCACTGGGTGTGGTGGCGCACGCCCATAATCCCAGCGGCTCAGGAGGCAGAGGCAGGGGGATCGCAAGTTCGAGACCAGAGGCAGTCTGCGTAATTTAGCAAGACCCTGTCTCAAAAAGTAAAAAAATAGGATGGGGGTGCAGATCAGTGGTCCAGCACCTGTAGAGCATGCAGGTGCGAGGTCCTGGGTTCAACCCCCAGTACCACAAAAAAAAAAAAAAAAAAGATTTCCAGTCAGTCTCTGGGCATAAAGTTTTAGCAATTGTGGGAGTTTGGGGGAAGGAGCTAAGAAGTTTTTGAATTAACTCGGTAGAAGGCACTTCTGCCTCCCTATCTTATCCCTTTTGCAAGTTATGCACAGAGTTTTGCGGGCTACAGGGAGCAGGTAAAGCTTTCTGAGTTGAGAGTTCTGCCCTCAGGGTCACTAACTGTGCATCTCTGTATTAGTCAGTTAGGGCTGTGTAACAAAGTACCGCACATGGTGCGTCTTGAACAGGAGACTGATTTCCTCCCAGTTCTGGAGCCTGCGAGTCTAAGGTCCAGGTGCCAGTGGGGTTAATTTCTCCTGAAGCCTCTCCTTGGCTTCCCCACTGTGTCCACATGTGGCCTCCCTCTGTGCGTGTGTGGTGTCCCAATTTCCTCTTCTTAAAAGGACACCATGAGATCGGGTTACGTCCAACCCCAGTGGCGTCATTTTAACTTAATTCCTTCTTCAAAGACCTGACTGTCAAATAGACTCACATTCTGAAGTACTAAGTGTTTGACTTCAATATGAAATTTGGAGAACACCCTTTTATCCATCACCCCCTTCCCCCTCCCTCACTGGTCTGGACTGGAGTTAACCAGTCTGAGATGCTAATTATTTTCCAATTTTTTGAGTTTGGCTCTGCTGTGCTGAGTAGCACAGTACAGGCAGCTGCCAGCAGCCTGTGACACCCCTTGTCAGAGCCACGAGATCAGAGAGCATTTCTTCTTGATGCCCAGGGAGGCTCTCTGTGGACCACAGGACCCAGGAGAACAGAGGGACTTGCTTGAACACCCACCCTGCGGGTCTGTTTGTGAAGAGCTTTTGGATCATCTCAAAGCACTCTAACTTGGTCTCCATCTATTTATTTTTGGACTTTAGATATGCATTTTAAAGTAGCCCGTATACCAACATGCTCAGAAAATTAATTTTTTGAAAAGAGTCAATGCAAAAATAATCAGATGCTTTGAATTCAATGAATTGAATGCAAAAATAATTGAAAACACTGCATAGTGCAAGCATATTATGGAGAGCTTTAAGCTTTCACTACATAAAATATAAGGCAACATGCATTAAAATAATGTGCACATCATATGCTCTTATAAAATAGCAAGTAATGTGCATGTTAGAAAATTCAGAAAATTATACAAGAGGAAAAAATCAGAAGTCTCAAAGTAGAGTTATTTATCTTTTTTTTTTTTTTTTCCTCTGGGTATAAATGGGGCTGGGATTTAGCTCAGTTGGTAGAGCGCTGTGCTGCAGTCCCTGAGGTCCCGAGTTCAGTCCCCAGCACCCCAAAAATGGGAGAAGGGCCTGGCAATCCACTCCCAAGGCAATCCCGAAAGAGTCAGCCATTGAAAACCCTATGAGGGTCACTATGAGTTGGATACTGACTCGACAGCACCTAACAAACCTGGGTATAAACATATTTTACAAAAAAGAGAGAGACCATACTTATAAATACTGCTATTTCCTCATCTTTTCCTCATTTTTTTCTTCTTCCTCCTGCTCCTTCTCTTCCTCCTCTTCTTCCTCCTCCTCCTCTTCCTCTTCTTTCTTCCTCGTTTTCTTATTCATTGTGCTGCTGATTGAACCCAGGGCTTTGTATATGCTAAGCATGTGCCCTACCACTGAGCTATAGTCTTAACCCCAAACACTGTATTTTAACAAAGAGATGAAATTTTAACTAAAAAGAAATAGTCCCCCAAATTAGCAACTTAGTGGAATTTATGATTTAATTCTGTCGTATATTCAGTAAGTGTTGGTTGATTGCCTAACATCTAGCACTGTTCTGGGGCTGAAGACACAGTAGTGAACAAAATAGACAAAACCCCTGTATTTGCATTCTAGTGGGGAGACACCGATAGCAAATAGCAGATCCATCTCATTGATACTACTTTGTACTATGTTGTACCTATGATAAAGTTTAAGTTTAGTAAGAGATTAGCCATTATAACTAATGGTAAAGCTGAACAATTATAATAATCTATTGTAATAACATTTAGGTGAATCTGGTCTGTCTCAAGAATCTCTCTTGCAAAATACCTCATCCCATAGGTCTTAGTAACCTCAGCCTACGATTTTTTTCCAGTCCGTAGTAAGTCAAGAATTGCCACCTTTTCACTTTACAGGAAGCACCCTCTGACCTCTCTTTGGCATATCTGAATTGCCAGCATCACTACTTTTGTGCTTGGGGACCATTATTAAGTAAAATAAAGGTTCCGTGAACGCAGCCCTGTAATTCCATGACAGTGATAACAGAGACAGCTATGAAGTGACTAGCGGGTGAGCAGCACACAGTGTGGATACACAGGACAAGGGGACAATTTAGGTTCTGGGTAAGATGGAGTGGCTGGCGTGAGCCTGCCTCATGTGGCTGTAAGCCTGTCAACTGCTTATCTCTAAGTTTTCACTTAATATTTTAGAACAAGGGCCAACCACGAGTAACTGACACTATGGGGGGTAAAATCACACATGAGTGGGGGTCGCTGTGAGAGTACCCAAAGGCAGGACTGTTTGTTGTTGTTTCATTTTTGAGAAACTGGAAGGCAGGGGTCAGGCACGTATGGGTAGAGTTGGGAGCATCAAAGGGTGAGGCTGGATGAGGAAACTGGGACCGAGTCGGGAGGGGCCGTGGTAACCATGGCAACCGTGGCTACTATAGGCTGGCACTTCTAGGAGCGCTGGAATGTTGGGAAGCAGAGGTTTGCTCTGTGGGCTGATGACTTGGCTGCTCTGGAGAGGGTGGGTCGGAGGGGCTTCCGCCCTAGTCGAGAGATGTGTTGGAAGAATCGTGTGAGTGTCCCATCTTCCTCCATCACTTGTCCCCTTTCCCTCCATGACAGCTAGTGGAATCTGTACGCATTCCCTGGAGAGGAGGACAGAGGCTCGGGGTGGGCGTACGCTTTCCAAAACACTTTTTCATAGCAGTCACTGTGAATTCTCTCCTAGACACTCAGTCTAGGACAGACAGGACTAGACTAGACACGAAGAGCCTTGGTGGGCTTCCTTAGGAAGTGTAGAGGAAAGGGCTGTAGAAAATTAAAAGAGGGGTGTTAGAAGAGCAAAACAAACAGCTGGTTCTGTAATTTGAATCATAAAAGAAGCCTTGGAGAGTTTGAGTCTTTTCTCTCTCTCTCTTGCCTCTGGTTAGTAACTTTGCTATTTTTTCCCCTTTGGAGTTTGGTGTGGAAAAGCTTATGCAATTTAATTTAGTGTTGTTGTTGTTAGGTGCCATCGAGTCGTGTCCGACCCATAGCGACACTTATAGGGTTTTCAATGGCTGACTGTTTTGGGATTGCCTCTGGAGTGGGTTGCTATGTCCTTCTCCCGTTTTTGTGGTGCTGGGAATCGAACTTGGGACCTCAGACTGCAGAGCGGTGCTCTACCAACTGATGTGGTGTTAGGTTAGGAAATTCCTACTTCTTTTGAGGCCTGGTACCTCAGAGATAATATAAGCTGCCTCTTAGAATTTTTGTGGGGGTTAAATTAGTTAATGTGTGAAAAAATGAGCATCATATCCAGTATATAGTAGCCTTTTCTCTTCTCTGAACTACTCTTTCCTTAAGGAAAATCTTACACTGGCCTCTTGGTCAATGAGATAGCCAGAAAGAGGATGGAAAAAGGGGGGAAGAAAGAAGACAGAAAAGAGCAAAGGAATGATATCAACATAGCATGGAAATTAGCTCAAACACAACTTTAGTTAGTTAAAACGATCATGTATCATGCCGCCTTAAGCAATCAATTCAAACTTTAAAGAAAAGTTGGCTGTGCAATGTTTATTCAGCACCAGCTAAGTGCTAGGTACCGGGATGTTGTTGTTAGGTGCCATCGAGTCGTGTCCAACTCATAGTGACCATTATAGGGTTTTCCATGGCTGACTGTTTTGGGATTGCCTTGGGAGTGGATTGCCAGGTCCTTCTCCCATTTTTGCGGTGCTGGGAATCGAACTTGGGACCTCAGAGACTGCAAAGCAGCGCTCTACCAACTGAGCTAAACCCCAGCCCAGGTACTGGAATAGGTGGTAGGAACTAAAAGGTGAGCAGCCTGCGTCCAGCCTCCAGAAATTCAATTTTACCTGGCGGGACAGACCCCAAACCAGCCGTCTCTAATGAGCTGTGCTGAATCCCATGACAGAGAGCAGGCTGCGTGTCAGTGGGAGGTGCCCAATGCTGCTGTCACAATGAAAGGATGATTTAGGTTTGGCTCTTGGGCTGGGGTTTAGCTCAGTTGGTAGAGTGATGCTCTGTATTCTCTGAGGCCCCGGGGTTTGATCCCCAGCATCACAAAAATGGAAGAAGGACATGGCAATCCACTCTGGAAACAATCAGCCACTGACAACCTTATGAATAGCAGCTAAGCACTGGCATAGTACCAGGTATGGCACTGTGTCGGGGAGTGTTTCACTCTGTTGTATGTTGGGTAGATATGAGTCGGACCTGACTTGACAGCACCCAGCAACAATAACAACAACAACAATGTTTGCTTCTGTGAGCTCTACCATCTCTAGCACATTACAGAGATTTTATACGATGCTTTTTCCCCTGTGAAAATGCCCTGCCATTGGAGGGACAGTTGGGATAACTTGTTGTTCAGAGTCAAAAATGACTTAGTTTGGTTTCTTTGAAAATCATCTGAACAAAGAGGCAAAATACTTAATGTATTAAGCAAAGCCGTGGACGTCCAGTTTTGTCAAAGGTTAAAAACTTTTGCCTTTTATTTGTAGCAAAACAAACTAACGTGTAAAAGACCCCAATGAAGCATCTCACTGCCAAGCCTTCTAAAGCCAGTCAGCATATCTGGCGAGGAGGTATAGGTTGGAAAGAAGCCCCCATCCCTTATCGCCTTCAGTAGACTGGATAGTTTCTTATTTAGAGAGAGTGTACTCCTTAGCAGACACGGTGTGTCCTGATGACACATGGCTAATTATGCGCTACTTTCTGGAAGAGTTGAATCCACAGCACAATTCTGGGTGACATGTTTCCCCTCTTGCTCTTATCCGTCTCCGCTAGCCAGTCAGCACATGGGGTTGACCTGCAAATACAAAGTTCCCTAACATTTAATGAGACCTTGGTCTGCGGCCAACTCAGGAGCCCCTGTCCGGCCATGTTCCATCTTTTCCTCCAATCAGCAGCGACAACACATAACGCTTCCATGAGAACAGATGTGTCTTTGTCAGGGATGTCAGGTTTAGGGGTGCCTGGCCTCTGAAGCTGGCTAAGGCATGAGTCTCGTGCTAGACAAGGTAAAGGGCTTGCTGGGATGATTAGAGCAATTATTCAGAGCTACCTGTCACGCGTGATCAGCTTCTGTGGATCAGATGGGAAGAGGCGACCTAGACCTGCCTTTTCAGGCTGAGCGTCGATACTGGATGGCGCCCTTGCCTTCAGCATCCTCTTAGACAGGCTCAAGTCTTCCACGTCTGCTGGCAAAGCTTCACTTTCTTCCATTTACTTTTGTTATATTTTGATAGCCCTCCTACTCAGACAAGGTTGACCGAGGCTGGTTATGATTTATTTTCCTTCTGCAATTTCTCTTTTATCCCACTTGACATATTTCCTTGCTGAGTTCTCTTGTGATAAAACAGGCGTCCTTGTGAGTTATGGAAAACTTATTTTCTTTCATCCTATCAAGTCATCCCGAAGAGCAGACAAAAGCCTTCTAGTGAATCTTCATCCGACCGAGGACGGAAGGAAACGTGAGAGCCGCAGGAATGTGGCTCACACTGGTGCGGAGGTCTCCGACGGGCAGAGTTTTTCGTGGATCCCCGTGAGGCCGGCCATCAGGCTCCTCATCCTAATTAACACCTCTTTCCTTACTGTCATCCTTCTTTCGCCACCCCGGGGACTGTGAGCAACAACCCGCGGTTTCCATACCACAAAAATGAAGTAAGCAGACCCTATTCCCATCGGCCTGAGCCCTGCAGTTTAAGGCAGGCGAGGCTCAAACGTACGCTCGAGTAGAGAACAAACGAGAGCTTGTCCTGCAAAAGTAATTGAAACACTTTCTTTACAGGGAGCGCTTCGTAAAGAGTGAGAAGTGGGGCGGTCGAGGTGAGGCACCCCTGGGGTGCTACGGTGCCCTGGGTGAACGCTCACATGTATGGTCAGGGAAGGCTGACTCATTTCTGACAGGATCTTTCTGGGGGCTTAGCGCTCAGGCTGGGGAGTTACTTCCAAATGCGAGGTCATCCTCAGCCCTAGATCCAACTTACGGGTCTGGTACACTCTAGGGGGAGGCAGATCAGCAGGCAAAGGTCAGAGCTCAAGTCTGCGGCAGAGGAGTGGGAAGTGGAGAGCGGACAGACAGGCGTGTGCAGAGCTGTCGTGGTCGGTATGGAGTGGCATGCTAGCAGGCACATGCGGAGTTCTTCAGTCTGCGTCAGGGCTTGGGGATCTGTGGGCACTCCTTCCACATGAGGCTTGTCTGTTGTGGCTGGCCTGGGCTAACCCTAAGGGTCGAGGTGGCCGCCCATTTGTTTTCATCTGTTTTATGTCACTATGAGAAAAAGCCTGCAGCCAAAGCACTGTGGTGTCCAATCCAGTCAGATCTTGGAAGCAGGGTCAGGCCTGGTTAGTCCTTGGATGGGAGACCACTTGGGAACACCTGGTGCTGTAGGCTTGGGAGACGGACCCAGCAACCCACTTCCAAAAATCAATCCACCATTGAAAACCCTAACTTACTCATTAAATTACACAGGGTACCTCTGGTCTTGAACTTGTGATCCTCGGGCTTCTGTCTGCTGAGCCACTGGGGTTAGGTGTGTGCCACTGCGTCGGCTTCATCTCATTTTTCTTATTTGTAAAATACCCAGATTAGGCGCAATCCACACAATCTCAAAGGCCCCTTCTGAACTGCGAATCTTGTACTTAGCACACAATTGGCTGCTACCCTGAGAGCAGGGATGGAAGCTCTTCTTTGAGTTCCCAGTCTAAATGTGGACCCGAAACACAGGAGAGGGGGCTGAGGGAAAAGTGCACTTGTCATTGCCGTGTGAGAAGTTTGTGTTTCACTGGGGTCTTGAGTTTGAAGAATATGGGAGTTCTTTTAGCTTTTTGATATGTAGAAATAATGAGCTTCTTATGCCTCATTTGGAATAAATTTCCTCCAAAGTAATTTCTTCAAACCTCTATTATTTTGCTTTGATCTTCTGTCCAAAATGTAGCATAAAGATTTTTGAAAACAAATTGATTTCTCTCCAGAGTTAATAAAAGTACATTCTACAGAAACACCTGACACCCTATGAGATAGTAATTGTTAGTTTATAACTTGTAAGCTCTTGGTTTCATAGCTCAAGGCTAAAAAAACAAGCAGATTCTTTCATCATTTGGTTTTGAATCCAATGACAATATGTACCAAGAATGTTGGTTTACATTTTGAGTGCTTTTATATTAAAACTTCAGCATGAATCACAATAGGATTTATAGTACACAGACCGGAAGGCACATTTCCTATTGCCGTTTTCTTTCCCAGAGAAAGCAAAAAACCTTCCGCTCAGTGACAAGACTGGTAACTTGGTAACTTCACACTTGAAACTCAATCCCCGTCACTTTTCACCCAGCCCAGGGTGTCAGCGACAGAGATGGAGGCTATCGATCAAGATCCTTTTGGAATCGCTCACACATTCTTCACGGAAACATGGCCAACAGAGTGACGATGTCATATGTTTTCACAATGACACAGAGATTGAAAATGGAAAAGTTAAATATAAATCTTCGTGGAAGTTTCAGTAATTTTTAATAATTTGTTCTTTTGTGGCATGCATATGTGAATGATATATTTGACCTAGAGCAATATGAATTCATTTCCACACATCTGTAATATCTGCAGTAAGCTAAATTAAAAATGCATTTGTACTTGTACAGTTAAATGATCATATTTAATGAAATGTCAGAGATGAATCTTAGCAAATAGTCAGGAAATTATTTTAGAGAGTGCAGCATTTCATTACTAGCAGTCAGGGAAAAGCAAAGTGATTAAACAAATGGTTTACCACTCTAAGATGGTGGCCGCCCCAGGAGAGTAGCGGGGCATGTGGAGCCGGGCAATGGATGCTGCCCATTCTCTCTATGAACTCTCTCCCCTCAGGCTCTGCTCTGCCTATATAAGATCTTGAGTCTCCCAGTAGCTCACACTGAGAGGGTTGGAGACATGGGCATCAACAACTAGGCTTGTATCAGTCCATCTTTTGTTACTGTAATGAAATACCTGAGGGTGGATAACTTATAAAGGAAAGGTGTTTGTTTAGCTCTCAGTTTTGGATGCTAAAATTCCAAGACCAGGTAGCCCCATTTGTTTGGCCCCTGGTAAGAGCCTGGCTGCAGACAGCATCATTGCCAGAGCCTGTGTGAAGGATGTCATGGTGAGACGGGGGTCAGAGAGCTGGGGGGCCGGTTGCTCTTGTGTAACAACTCTCATGAGAAAAACTCTGAGAGACCATCATCAATCCTTCCACGGCAACCTCATTGCCTTGCCCTAAGCTCCACCTCTTAAAGGTCCCACCACCTCCCAACATCACTGCAGGGAGCGCCAAGCTTCCCACACATGACCACAAGGGGAAATCTCTTGAGTCATACAGGAACCAAGGCCAGGCTCTGGCAAGGTTCAGGCAGGTGAGCGGAACAAGAGTTGGATCAGTTGGGTAAGAGCAGGAAGGAGCTGGTCCAAGCGTGATGGGCTACGTAGGGCGTAAGCTCTTCACCCATCGTGGGCAGCTGGAGGTGAGTGGCCAGCAAAACGAAGCTGGGCAGACGGAGATTGGTGGCTGTGCTGTGGGCGGGAATGAGGTGAAAGGGGGCAGGTGAGGGTGGGCAGCCAGCAGGGCAGGGAGAGGAGAGGAGGATCAAGTGATGAAGGGGGAGCCAGGAAGGAGGGCGTGGCCAGCTGAAAAGGCAGCACGTGACAGGAGGTGGCCAGTGAGACTTTCATTAGTCAGCAGGCCAGGAACATGTCCCATGATGCCATACAGCGGTTCGAATGAGTAGGATCCCTGCCTGGGGTACTGCGATCTGTTGAACTGCCTTCCCTAGGGTGACAGATTGCAGTCCTAACCCTTCGTGCCTTGTAGTGTGCCCTGATATGGAAATGGGGCCATTGCAGATGTAACAAGTTATGAAGAGAAGGTTCTGGAATAGGGTGCGATCTTCGTGCAATGCGCCTGGTGTCTTCATAGGATGACGTGAGACGAACGAGCCAGAGCCTGGAGGGGTAAAGCTGAGGCCAGACAGGCCCGAAGATTCCCAGCCACCACTGAGGCTAGAGGAGGCCAGGAGCCTCCTCCCCTGGTGCCTCTGGTGGCGTCGCCTGCTGCCACCTGTGCTCACTGCTTCTGGGACTGGGCAGCACATTTCCATCTCTTTGAGCCTCCTTGTTCACGGTACTTTGTCCCAGAAGAGCAGGAACCTGGGGTAAAACACGGTTGGAAGAAGCGGAACTAGTAAGTCGTATTTGTCCATATGTTGACTTTGTTCTTAAAGAAATTACATTATGTTCCTTTTAGAGTTTTTGTACCATCACTTATAATGAGGGTGAGGTGAGTGAGGGATAGTTAAAGCAGCTGCCAGAAAACTCAGCCATTGAGACCATAAAGATCAATTTAGGGCAATATGTTAACAATTAAAGTTAATGCAAAAAATCAATGATGAAGATAAACGTTTGACTTTGTGTGTGTGTGTGTGTGTGTGAGAGAGAGAGAGAGAGAGAGAGAGAGAGAGAGACAGACAGACAGACAGACAGACAGACAGACAGACAGACAGACATTGTCTTGCTATGTATCCCAGACTGGCCTTGATTTACAATCTTCCTGCTTCAGCCTCTGGAGTGCTATGATTACTGCTGTGTACCACCATATCTGACCTATGATCATCCTGAATAAAAGATCAATATTATCTACTTTTTTCTCTTGCCTGAATGTAGCCTGGCTTAGCACTGTCAACATCTATAAATAACACAAGTTCTAAAGTGCATGTGATGTAGGATGGGGCTGGGGTTTGGCTCAGTTGGTAGAGTCTTGCTTTGTGTTCTCTGAGGCCCTAGGTTTGATCCCCAGTACCACCAAAAACAAACAAACAAACAAACAAACCAGAAGGACCCAGCAGCCCACTCCTGAAACAATCAGTTGTTGAGAATCCTATGAATATAAGACATAGTCCTGGGCAAGGCCCAGTGTCGGGGAGTGTTGTACATAGAGTCACTATGAGTTGGACTGACTCCCTAGCACCTAACAGCATAATGGAGAACATAGATGTAAGCATAGTCATATACAATATATGCCAAATTTGATTTTATTTCAAGCAGACACCCCAAAGAAATGACACGGTAAAACAAGATGACTTGGATTGAATTCAGTTCTCTCTGGGTTAGAGCTCAGACCGCGTGTAGACAATGGAAAGACCAGGTCTGTGAGATCAGGTCACAGTGGGACCCCAGCCAAGCATTGTTCAAATCTGGAATCTGCATAAAAGAAGACAAGCTGCTATAATCTCGGCAGTGAAGGGAATTAGATTCTTTGGCCTTTACCACCGGACAGTAAATGACAGCATAATAAATAAAGCAAAAATGATTTCTGACTTATACGTTTTACACCCTACCCCGGAGGCACTTTGCTATTGTTACAAGTATATTAAATGTAGGTCTGATCATTTCCTGGGAGAGCTGACAGGAGGCGTATTGTGCAACAGGGGGCTGCTGGCCTATGTCTGGTGGTTAATATTTATTGGGTGCCCACTTCTAGAGCTAGGGGGAGATCCGCAGTGGAACTGGGAGATACTGAGAGGGGAATGCCGCATCACACATTCAATTCAGATTCACCTTCTTTCAGCTGCTGAAAGATAGTGTTGAGTGTTTGCTTAATACTTGAAGGTGGCTGTCTGCTGGTTATTGCCCCTCACTCTCTGAAAGGACAGGCAGCACTGTCATGGCCAAAAGAGTATGATGTGGATTTTTTTTATTGTGGTACTGGGGATTAAACCCAGGGCCTCACGCCTGCATGCTCTGCAAGTGCTGGACCACTGAACTGCACCCCCAGCCCATTTTTTTACTTTTTGAGACAGGGTCTCGCTAAATTACGCAGACTGCCTCTGGTCTCGAACTTGTGATCCTCCTGCTTCTGCCTCCTGAGCAGCTGGGATTACAGGTGTGCGCCACCGCGCCTGGCTTCTATATCTTTTTGATGTCAACTTTTGTGTCTTCCACATGTGAGTAAACACACTCAGCACTTGCCTTTCTGTGTTTGGTTTATGTCACTTAACATAATGTCTTCCAGTTCCTTCCATGTTGCTGCAAATGACAGAATTTCAATCTTTTTGTCGCGAAATGATGTCCCATTGTGTGTATATACGTTTTCCTTATCCGTTTATCTGTGGATATACACTTAAGTTGGTCAAATGTGCTTTTTTTTCTGCATTAATTCTTTGACTGGTTTCCAGAGTTTTTAATATTATTTATTTATTGGTACTGGGGGACTGAACTCAGGTCCTCATGCAAACTTTGCAAGTGCTCTACCGCTGGGCTGCACCCCCATCCCATTTTTAATTTTTCATTCTGAGTCATGACCTCGCTGAGTTGTGCAGTCTGCCTCTGGCCTCCATCTCAATCTTCCTCCCTCTGCCTCCTCAATCACTGGGATTATAGGGGTGCTCCACAGAGCCCAGCTCCCAGAGTTTTTCAAAGGTATTTTAATTAGTCTCTATTGTTTTTGGACCTTTTTTTGTTTTTAAATGTATGCCTCCACAGAGGAATGAGGGTCTGGAGTGTCCTACCCTAATCTTTCCTGATTTCACTCTCCTCTTTTATGACTTACTAGTGAATATAAAGACGATGTGAAAGGATTGGACTTAATAACGGTGTGGTGTAACCTTGTGATCTATCATGTTCAGTTATCTACTACATTGTTATCAAATGGGCTTAGCAGGAAACATTTTCATCACTAAAATGTCCTGGAGAATGGTATTGATAAACTAATATTAGCTATTAATCTCTCAGAGGTTTGTCAATAAGAAGTCACTTTCTTTTAAAATATTGCATATTTTTAAAAAAGATCAGCTTTCACAAGCTTCTTATAAAATGGAGAAAATTTAATGCCCCGAATTTTGAGAGGCGCTATCAGGCACAAGGATTAGAGGTTGTGGAACAAGACAAGGTTAAATTTCCAGGTGGTAGTATTTTCATTATCAGATTGTGACACCCTCCCCATGTGCAGGACACAGAAATCATATACCTGTGAAGAACCCCACAGTTTAGTGATTTGCTATCAATGGTCCCAAACACCATGGGGACCAGAGCGATAATGCACAAGGTTCAGTGCCTGCGTTCCAAGACCCTCACAGCATGGCGAAGATAACATTTTACGCCGGGGCGAAAGAACAGGAAATATTGACCTTGCGCACAACTGGGCTTGATCTTCACCTTGTACTTAGTGTAACAGAGTAAGCAGAGTCCCCGCTGAGAGACAGCGCTGGGGCCAGGCAGTGACGGAGGGGAATCCACACAGCTCTGATAAGGAGGAAGAACTGGTCCCCTGGGGAAAACCTGGCTCTGATAACCCATCCATTTCACAGGGCATTTTCCTAAATTCCAAAGAGAGACACTTGGCCCTTTTCTTTGACTCCCAGATTTTCAGCTTTTTTTTTTTTTTAGCTTGCTAATTATAGGGCTTCAGACTGAACCCAAAATGAACACTGAAACCAATCTGGCTCAAGAATGTTTTAAAATTTTTTTCTGAGCCCAAACTTGAACCCAAAGGTAGATAATAGGCTTTCAAACTAAACTTGAACCTAAACCCTGAGCCTGTTGTGGTTTGGGCATTTTTAAAAATTAAAAAAAACCAAAAAAACAAAAGCAAGTTTCAGGGTTTGGCGTCAGGTCTGACCTGAAGCTCTGCTTGCAGGGTTAATGTGCTTACTAGGTACCATGGAGTCCAGCTTGAAGCTGACCTCTGAAGAAAAGAGAACAGTGCGTACACCTGCCGGAGGGAAGCTGCGAGGAGTCAGGGAGGGACTTTCCACCCACCATCCCATAAACAATTCGGAGACTTTTCCCCTTGACTGAGCCTCTCCCCCATTTTCCTCACGCCTGGACCTGCATAGCAAACTCCTACACCAGTCTCCTGCACCAGTCTTTGTTGCCCATGTTCATGGATGCAGCAGGTAGCAGAGCCTCTGGGTTCCGGCAACTGAAGTAAAGAGTTTCCCGGTCAGGCTCACGCTGGTACAATGGGGTGGAGGGGTGTGGTTCTGTCAGCAGCACTGGGAGAGGTGGCCCATGCTGTCATCTGTAACCTGAGGAGTCCCCCCCTTGGGGACCTCCACTCATGTGAAGCCTGGTGCCTGGCTACATTGCAGAAAAGTGTTTGTGGAATGAAACAATATTAGCGAGTTTATTAAGTAGAGATAAAATATTGTTAGGTTAGGTGCTGTGAGTTGGGTCTGACTCATAGCTGCCCGAAGTACAACAGAAGGAAACACTCCCGACACTGTGCCATGCCTGGCACTATGTCAGTGCTTCTCTGCTATTCATAGGGTTTTCAATGGCTGTTTCAGGAGTAGGCTGCCAGGTCCTTCTCCCATTTTTGGAGTGTTGTGGATGGAACTCAGGGCTTCAGAGAGCACAGAGCAGTGCTCTACCACCTGAGCCAAACCCCAGCCCCAGAGAGAAGCTATAGTACATGCTTTAGTTTTAAGATGAGGTGGAGAGATAGCTAGAGAGAGGGATCTAGGAATAATGGCACATATCCAGGACAAAGGTGCAGGTTCTCCAGAGAGAAAGCCACACTTAAATGTCTTAACAATAGCTGTGTATATAATCTTTGTGGATTTTGAAGTTCCATTGTTTAGAGGATTTAAGGAACTTCTCAGCAAATGAGTGCTAATAGATGCGTAGGTCAAAAGGGTACAAGGAATTCTTCCGGAGGAAGTCAAGGCCAGTGCTCTGGAGTATACACAGGCTCTGTTGTGAGTTTTTCTTGATTCTCAGCCAGCTGGGGTGAGGCCTCCCATCCCTTCCCATGTCCTCTTAGTTTTCTCTGTCTTTCTATCCTGCCTTAGTTCCACTTACACAAGATGACTGCAAATGCCTTTCTACTGTGATCGTTGAAATTAGCTGGTCGGCTCAGTTTCTTGATCTTGGAGTATTTTAAAGGAGAAATATTGTTTCTCATCTACAACTTAAAAATACACATTAATTCATTTTTATTAAAGTGCTAGAGATTTGTTTTTAAGTTAAAGCAAAATTTAAAAGGTTCATAGGGACAAATTTCCAGGAAACTGAATAAATTGGTTGTATTTGATGTGTTTATATGACTCCAAACAAAAGAGAAAAAATTTAGTTGGTTCACTAGTGTACACAGACACAAATTTTTGACACATCTCCCACCATGGAATTAGTGAAATAACTGATTCATTTCTCACACACAAAGCCTCACAGCTGTCAAATGCTCTAAGGTAGCACAATTAAATTCATTTGCTGTTTACAGGAAACGAAAGGCTATAAAATGTTTGGAAAATTGAAGGCAGGCATTGAAAACCTTAAATTTGCTGCTAAATACACAGGGATTCTCTGATTTACATAGATAAAATAAAAGGGAAGACAGTATTTCTGACCTCCAAAGAAAAGAAGCAGATAGTTAATCTTCGGAGGTGAGCAGATAGCTAATCTAAACTTATTTGTTATTTGAGGAGAAATATTTCACATGAGATTTTCTTTAAATGCATATAATTTGTTGTGTACAACAAATACTTTCTAAGCATTGAGGTGTACCTGCCCTGGTAGGCTCCAGTTATGGAAGAAGTTGTAAATGGAGATTGTGCCCCTGGGGAATTTACATAGGATTTGGAGTAATGACTGTACACACAATGGGAAGGGTTATGTTGTTGTTGGGTGTCATCGAGTTGGTATCCGACTCATAGTGACCCTATGTACAACAGGGAAAACACTATTGTCAGTGCTTCTCTGCTGTTCATAGGGTTTTCGATGGCGGATTGTTTTTTGGGAGGGGGTTGCCAGGTCCTTCTCCCAAGCCTGGTGTTCCCAGCACCTGGTGTTCCCAGGCAGTCTCCCATCCAGGTACTAACCAGGCCTGACCCTCCGAGATCTGACGGGATCGGATGCCACAGGGCTATGGCTGCAGGCTGGGAAGGGTTATAAGACAAGGGTTTGGAAGCCAGATGGAGGAGGATCATTTCTGCCGGGGGACTGTTAATGATTTGAGTCTAAGATGTCCCCCAAATGTCGTGCGTTCCAGTGTTTGGTTCCCGGGTGGTGGTGCTGTGTGTGGAGGTGATAGAACTTTGTGGGGTGGGATTCTAGCTCTGTCAGTGGGTCCTTGGGGTGGCCTTGGGAGTTCACTCTGGACCCATGGTGAGGGTCAATCTCTCTGCTTCCTGAGGGCCGAGATATGAGGTTTTCTGCAACAAGCCCCAGCATGGCAGCCCTGCTACCACGTCTTCCTGCTTCTGCAGACTTTGATCCTCTACCTGTGAGCTCCAATCAATGATTTCTCCCATAAGTTTGTTTTGGTTCGTTTCTCTGCCGTGGCAACCCCATTGGCCAATTAATAGAGTGGAGAAGTTTTTTGGGACAGATGGCATTAAACTGGAGTCTTAAAGAGCCGGTTGTTTGTTGTTAGGTGCCCTTAAGTCTAATAGTGTCCGACTCATAGGGACCCTCGTAGGGTTTTCAATGGTTAATTGTTTCTAGATTGCTTCGGGAGTGGCTTGCCAAGCCCTTCTCCCTTTTTGTGGTGCTGGGGAGCAAACTCAGGTCCTCAGTGTAGCGCAGAGCTCCACCCACTGAGCTAAACCCCAGCCCTTAAAGAGCAGGAAGCATTTGGAAGCTTATGATTGGTGAGAGGCACTCCAGGAAGAGTGCACAGTGTGAACCACATCAGGGAGAGGTGCTTTGCTTAATTACACAGGCAAGGAATCTTTTTCCAAATAACACCACGCACATAAGATTCAGGGTGGGGTATGGCCACGTCATTTGGGAGGAATGCCCTTCAGTCTCCCATACTGGCTTTCAGATTTACTTAGAACCACAGGAAGGAGTACGTTTTGCCCCTTAGCCTAGCCCCACTGTACACAGGAAATAAGGAATTTCACAAGGCCATCTCCTTTTCTTACCATGGAAGCAACAATCTGTCCCACCCCACTCTAACCATAGAGTTGTGTTAGCACAAAACCCTGTGTACCAACCTGTTACATTGAACTCATGATCCACTAATGGTGTTGTCAACCATGGCTCCAGATCCCAGATGGTCCTGGTTGTGTCAGGATGTCTGGGTCATCCTGACTGGGGACCTTGCTTAGCTTAGATTCCACAGGGCCAGCTGGACTGAGTTGCTTTCGGAGGAGCGGCTGGGGAGACTAAGGTTGTGATCGGAATCCTACATTATTCGATGATCTCTTAGTCATGTTTAATGCAAATTAGCAATATTTATCTTTTCACGGATCAGGGATTGTGTTGGGAGAACACCAGCAACAAAAAAAAATCACACAAACTCACCCCCAGGCATTCCCTACTTTTTCTTCTATGTTGCATAATGCAAATTGAATATACATTGAATGTACATTTTAATCAGAATTTTCTCTGCCAAGGCAAATGGCCATAAAGGTCCACTTATTAACTTTTCATATTTTCTTAAGTACTTGAAGTATGGTGTCCCACTGAAAGCATCTAAATTCACACTTTATAAATTGTTTTAAGAGGATTTTTTGGATAATTAGAGGAAAGCTATTTCAGAGAAAATGGTAATCTGAATTTCTCATAATCGTGCAGGCATTTTAAACACTTCGCAAGAGAGACCATAAATGTAAAAGCAGTGACAAAAAAAATTTCTGCTTCCATTTCAAGCAGGTGACGTAAGAGAACTAAAATCCATGATTAAGAAAAATGAAATTGTATAAATTATAGCAGAAATGCCTGTCATCACCCGTATTAGCTGGTAAAATGCCTCCAGGGGGTTAGATTAGAAAAAGAAAATTACTTATCTGTAATTCTTACTCTCTTTAGGTAGCAATTATAATAGATATACACTCCTGGGTGTAAGCCATTGGTGTGAGAGCCAGGAGAAGGCTTGGAGCCAGCTAAAGAATTATAACCCTCAAGGAAGGGGCACTCTGGGACATCAAGGGCAAAATGTATATGGAATGTCATTGCCCCTGCATATCACTCCTATCTGACCACCGGAAAGAGCAGGCGAATTTGGTCCCTTGGAAGAAAAGAATGACTGAATGGATGTATTATTATTATCATCGTATATTAAATGTATAAAGGTCTAGCCTGAGGCAAAATTTGTGAATTGGGTCTACTCATTTTCTTTCTGTGCCTCTCTACCTACTTCAGGAATCCAATACCCCATTCCTAGCTGTCTCTCTCGCTCTGCTCCTAGGAAATGCCTCATTAAATTTATTTACACCGAAGCCAAAACATTTACAGCAGAAAGCGCCTTGGAGAGGATATCAGGAGCCACAGACCTGGTCCTGGCTTGGCCACCAACTGGCCTATGACACCAGGTAAGTCATGCCACCTCTTTGGGTCCAAAGTCCTCATTTGTACCATGACAGTGTTACACTTGTTGTCCGGTGCTGTAGAGTCCTGCCCGACTCATAGTGACCCTCACAGGGTTTTCAATGGCTGATTGTTTCAGGAGTGAGCTGCCACTTCCTTCTCCCATTGTTGCGATGCTGGGGATCGAACCCAGGGTCTCAGAGAGGGCAGAGCAGCGCTCCACCAACTGGGCCAAACCCCAGCATTAAACTTCTTGTTAGGTGCCATCGAGTTGTGTCCGACTCATAGCAACCCTCACAGGGTTTTCAATGGCTGATTATTTCAGGATTGCCTTGGGAGTGGATTGCCATATCCTTCTCCCATTTTTGCCGTGCTGACAATCGAACTTGGGACCTCAAAGACTTGCACAGCAGTGCTCTACCAACTGAACTAAATCCCAGCCCAGCGTCAAACTAGGCACTATGATTTCTACAGCACTTTCATGATTCTGTGTGAAAGAGAGGCTAAAAACAGGCTAATTTTAGGCTGAACTCCAGGATGGCCTTTAGACTTAGCAGAATGGAGTAGATTTCTCACCCACAGAAAGGAAGACCAGTGGGCAGACACTGGGACATAGGGAAGGATTTGGGGTGCCATGTTCATTTGGCCAGAACCCCCTATGTGTGAGTGGCCACTACACCGTATCCCAGGACGTCTTAATGTCACTCGAGTTGGGACACAGGATGTGGTAGGGCCTGGGGTGAGGGATCACCTTCCCAAGCTGGGAGGAGTCACCCGGGAAGGGTCACGCCAGCATCAGAAGGAGCGAGGGCCAGTGCCAGGAGCGCTGCTCAGGGCCGTTTCTCTCTGGTGCCTTTTGGAAGTGCCCAGGTGTGGGCTGCCTTTGCCTTTGACTTTGGGGCGCATGGGAGGGACCCCTGGAGTCCGCTCCTGAGCCCCATTGGGCCTGGGACTGCCATAGGCACCTCCCTGAGCATAGCCACAGCGAGGCTTTTTCTTCCTTCTCAGTCCCTTCCGCCAGTCCACGCCTCTCCTTTGAGGCCATGGTGAGCCAGACAGAAAGGAAGAGAGGAGGCTGCGTCCAGCTTCCGAAAGGTTTGCTTGCTTGCGTTTTTTTTGTTTTGTTTTGTTTTTGGCGGTACTGGGGGTTGAACCCAGGGCCTCGCACCTGCATGCTCTGTGAGTGCTGGACCACTGAGCTGCACCCCAGCCCCCTTTTTTTTTTTTACTTTTTGAGACAGAGTCTCGCTAAGTTACGCAGACGGCCTCTGGTCTCGAACTTGCGATCCTCCCGCCTCCGCCTCCCGAGCCGCTGGGATTACAGGCGTGGGCCACCGCACCCGGCCGCCTTGCTTGCGTTTTAAAGACAGGGTTTCACCATGTAGCCCAGGCTGGCCTCAAGCCGTCACCTCCGAGTGCTGGGATCACAGGCACAGGACACCACCCCAAATCTTGCTACAGGAAGGAAAGAGGCCTCTCATCTCAGGTGGGTGTGTTGGGCTGTGCATGGTGCCGCGGTTTCTATGTGGCATTTCTGCCCCAGGTTCGTGTGCTGGAAGCCGCCCTCCAAGCAATAGTATTGAGAGGGGATGGAACTTGTAAGAGAAGGGTCCGACTGGGAGGTGACTTGATTGTGGGGCCCCTCCCTCATCAGTGGATTACTGTCTTTCTAAGAGATTGGGTTAGCTCTCTTGAGCCTGGGTTAGCTCTCTTGAGCCTGGGTTAGCTCTCTTGAGCCTGGGTTAGCTCTCTTGAGACTGGATTCAGTTTCACAGGATCTGACTGGTTACCTTGAGATTGGGTTGTTATAAAGTGGCTCAGCTTCCTCTCTGTCTCTCTCTCCCATGTGCCCACTTCTCCTTTCTGCTGACACAGTATGGGGCCTTCATCAGAAGCCAACATGGTGCAACCACCCAGTTGTGCACAGAACCACTGGCCAAAATAGACTTTTCTCTGCCACTTACCCAACCTGCAGCATCTTGTTATAGCAACACAGAGTAGAATAAGACCTATAGGTGACGTGCTCACATGAGCCTGTCACCTGCTCTGGCTAGATGCCAACCAGTTCTTGGACCTGGGCCTTCCCGAGGGGCGCTCTCAACATGGAGAAAAGTTCCTCCTATAAGGACAGGGGTCCTTTTCACTGAGGTATTAATGTGTACGGTACAGCTGGGTCTACCCTGAGCTGACATCCTAAGAGTTCAACTCTGTGGCCTAAAACTTGTGATCTTGTCCCCAGAGGCCAGAGGAATCTGCTTGTGACCCAGGGGAGTTTTGCTTTTTTATTCTATTTATCACTCAATTTGGCCTGCAGCCGTAGCCCTGTGGCATCCAATCCCTTCAGATCTCGGAAGCTAAGCAGGGTCGGGCCTGGTTAGCACTTGGATGGGAGACCGCCTGGGAACACCAGGTGCCCAGGTGCTGCAGGCTTGGGAGACAGACCTGGCAACCCACTCCCCCAAATCAATCTGCTATTGAAAACCCTATGAACAGCAGAGAAGCACTGACAATGGTGTTTCACCTGTTGTACGCAGGGTCACTATGAGTTGGATACTGACTCGATGGCACCCAACAACAACAACATCACTCAATTTAAATGACAAACACTGCTACTAGCTAAAGGGGCTAAAGAGGCAACAGAAAATAAGATACTGTACCTGTCACCAAAACGTTGATTGCATGGTGAGGTGGGCCCACCTCTAATTCAGAAACCCCCAAGATTCTGAGTCAACCCATAGACTTTTAGGGGTCATTGCCTGGCACCATACTGCTCTTTTCAGGGTTTCCAGCATCCCTCATGAGCTAACACTCAAAGCATGTCCATGTCTAGAGAGTGGGATCAGCTACAATTTTGGAAGGCTCTGAAGCAGTTATTTAATAGTTAAGAAAACTGCTCTGGGTACTTAGAAATCCAGAGTCATACCTAAGGCACAACCATTTGGAGCATCAATGCTGGACCTTATACTCTAACAGCGAGGGCACCGGAGGCGGCAGGCAGGGATGAGTGGTGGGAGGTGGGCATTTACCGGCGCCTTGAGTTGTCCGGAGGCCACCTGACCCAGTGAGTCTGTTCTCGTTGCTCTTTTTCTTTACTGCTTTTTGTTTTTTATTTCAAGTGATCTGGAAATGGCTTCTTAGTGATGCTGACCCTATGTTCTTTTCACCTATATATTTGTATTTATTGATCAATTTATTTTTGCAGCCCCAGGGCGTGAACCCAACGCCTCAAACATGCTAGGAAACTTCTCCACCACTGAGCCATCCCCCGCCCTGGCTTGAATGTCCTGTGTTTATCTGGGAAGAAAATGATTAAGCAGCCTCTCTCTAATCCAGTCACTCCTCTTGGTACCAGGCTATAGGGACAGAGCAATGGCCCTGTGAAAGCAAAAAGTCAGGTCATACTGTCTACTTTTCTTTTCTTTTTTTTTTTTTTTTGTGGTACTGGGGGTTGAACCCAGGGCCTTGTACCTGCATGCTCTGCAAGTGCTGGACCACTGAGCTGCACCCCCAGCCCATTTTTTTTTACACTTTTTGAGACAGGGTCTCTAAGTTACACAGACTGCTTCTGGTCTCGAACTTGTGATCCTCCCTCCACTGCTTCCTGAGCCACTGGGATTACAGACGTGCACCACCACGCCTGGCTATACTGTCTACTTTTCTTAGGAACCTGGTAATTATATATCTCCTGGGAAACAAACTGGTGGAATTTGCTGGAAGGTAAGTTCTTATCTATGGATCGTATTTACAGGATATATCTGGTTGCCTCAGATTGCCTACCATACACTAATACGAAATGTTTGTTTTTGGGGAGCATAGCTCCCAGAAAACCCCACACTAATAGCTGAGTGAGAAGGAGCATCTTGTGTAGGAGGCGGAATTCTGCAGGCTGCTTAGAGGCATCGTATGTTAATCTAAGCCAGTGAGCCTGGGGTGCGGTAAGAGGGCCCCGGGGAGCTTGTGCCATGATTCTAGGCCTTTCCAAGCTCCACCTGTGCCTCCTGATTCCTTCTGTGCCCAGAATGGCCAGTCAAGCTTGGTACCGATGAGGGCCTCGCGTTCACTTGAGAACGTTTGTTGAATGGTCCTCCCTGCTACATCTGTGATCCGCACGGTTCCCTCAGTGGCAGCTCCTCTTCACTCTCTTCCCCAAACTGCATTTCCAAATGTGTTCCACTCGCTCCCACGTTCCCTTGTTTTCTCAGCAGATCTTCCTGTCACCTGCTCTTGCCAAGCTCTTCCAAGGTGGCGGACACAGCAGTGAGCCAAAAGGATGGACACGCCTGCCTTCCAGCAGGGTGATGTGCAGTAAACAGTCATGGAAAGGCGAATTGTGGTGTGGGGGCCAGGTCAGGAGAGCAACAGGGGAAGAAGTAGGGGTTAGTGGGGTGTGGCGGGGAGCCTCAGCTGTCCTGGGTGGAGGGCTGGGGTGAGCTGCTGTGGGAAGGGGTCACTACTTCAAGTCCCCAGAGGAGATGGGCCTTGTGACCCGTGGGGAGGAGAGTTCTGGGGACCGAGGGAGCGGCTAGAAAGGTGGGAATGGGCAGGGCCAGCGTGGATCACTGCAGCTGGGGGAGAGGCGCCCAAGGCTGAGCTGGGTTTGGTGCTCAAGCCACCCAAGGCGTGAGGGCCTGTGGGAGGCACGGGTTGTCCTCGGAGTCACCCGGGGGCCTCGGGGGCCTTTCAGTGGAGGAGTAAAGTGACTCTGCACATTTTAAAATCATCTAAATTAGAAAAATTTTCCATTTCCATTTCCCATTTGATCTACAATACTATGGAGCCTACTTTGTGTGTGAGTCAGAGTCAGAGGCACATCCGTCTGTCCCCTCCCCACCTCCAATTACTTTTGTGTTGCTGTAAAAGTACCTGACATGAACGCCTAGGGGAGGAAAGAGGATTTCAGCTCAGAGGGTTGAGAATAGCACAGTGGGGAAGGCAGGACAGAGAAACCCACATCATGGCAGCAAAGGGAGGAGGGAGGGCAGGAGAGAGGGAGAGAGAGAGACAGAGGGGGGGGAGAGACAGAGGCACAGAGACAAAGGCAGAAAGAGACAGACAGAGACAAAGAGACAAAGGGAGAGAGAGACAGAGACAGAGAGAGAGACAGAGACAGACAGACAGGATGAGAGAGAGAGGCAGAGAGAAAAAGGCAGAGAGAGACAGAGATATGGAGAGAGACAGAGACACAGAGGCAGAGAAAGAGAGACAGAGAGAGAGACAGAGAGATAGAGGCAGATAGAAAGAGAGAGACAGACAGACAGACAGGATGAGAGAGGCAGAGAAAAAGGCAGAGAGAGAGACAGATATGGAG
Organism: Pedetes capensis; assembly: GCA_007922755.1. Classification (NCBI taxonomy): domain Eukaryota; kingdom Metazoa; phylum Chordata; class Mammalia; order Rodentia; family Pedetidae; genus Pedetes; species Pedetes capensis. The sequence continues at coordinate 117,037 of VMDO01000104.1, read as the reverse complement.
AGAGAGGCAGAGAGAGAGAGTCAGAGAGAGAGGCAGGCAGAGAGAGAGGTAGGCAGAGAGAGAGAGATGTGGAAAGAGAGACAGACAGAGACACAGAGACAGAGAGACAGAGACAGAGAGAGAGACAGAGATAGAGGCAGATAGAAACAGAGAGAGACAGACAGACAGGATGAGAGAGGCAGAGAGAAAAAGGCAGAGAGACAGAGATGGAGAGACAGACAGAGACACAGAGACAGAAAGACAGAGACAGAGAGACAGAGGCAGATAGAAACAGAGACAGACAGGATGAGAGAGGCAGAGAGAAAAAGGCAGAGAGAGACAGAGATGGAGAGAGAGACAGAGACACCGAGGCAGAGAAAGAGAGATAGAGAGGCAGAGAGAGACAAAGGGAGACAGAGAGAGAGAGAATGAATACATGCCTGGCTCGGAGCTTTTAAACTTCCCCTGTGAATCCATCTGGGCCCCAGCCCACCTTCAGGGAGGGTCTCCTGTCTTAGTGAAACCTCTCTGCGAGTACCTCAGAGGTGGGCTTTACTTTATCTCTCGGTATTTCTCAGTCCAATCCAGTTGATGGTCAAGATTAGCCGTCCCACTGGGTGACTTGTATTTTTATTTTCTGAATTCACAACTCTCGTTACTGTGAAGTTATTCCTCACACATTAACCTTGTTAGAGATGATATCTGCCCTTCTCCGTCACACCACGGGGCTGTGCAGTGTGGCTCTTGCGGGTCAATTTCTTTGTGCCTTCGGCTGCCTGCACGCCTCTGGTTGTTGTGTGAAACAAACACTCAAAACTAGAACGCTCATTGTCATCACAAAAAAACCCCAGGTACCCTCATAGGGTGCCCAACTTCAGCAGGCAAATTTAGGAATAAGCAATGGGAATATTTTAGGAGATTTTCATGGAAAAATGAAAGATTGAGAGATTAATTTCACAAGAATGTATACATTGTGCTATTAAAACTGAAGGAGAGGAACATGAGCCCACGCATTTTCATCTTTTTCCAGCCAGACAGAATGAAGGATTGAACTTGTTGACTGATCTGTGGAGAGAATAGATCAAAGATGGCAGTTTGTGAAAACAGACTGAGGGTCTCTCCTTTCCTTCCCACACCTGCAGGGGCACAAATGCCTGAGTCCCTACCTCCACCTCACCTCTCAGCTTTGCAGGAATTGCTCTTAGTTACCTTGGAAGGTTCTAGAAGGAAAAGACCCCTCATTTCTCCGCTTAGGTGGTCCCAGTGTGTAAGAACAAGGTTTAGAACCCAATCGCCTCTGCAGTTTTGCTTCTGATTGCCATATTATTGGGAAATCATTTCTAGGTTTTTTGGAGATTCCTGACTATTGCTGAGTGCTGAAATGCCCAGCTGTCACAGCCTTCAGAGGGTTGGGTCGGAGCCAGGGGAAGGTACGTAGTTGCTTAGTTAGGCACTTCTGGTTGCTGGCCGTTGGCACCTTTCCTGCTCACGGTCACTTCCTTATCGCTCTGCATTTGACCTTGACAACAACGCTGTGAAGTCAGTAGGGCAGGTGCAAATCTTATTGCTTCTCAGATGAGAAGCAAGCTCAGTACAGCCAATGACTGCCGAGAGATGCACGTCTAGTAAATGACAGAGAGCCGAACTCAGGACTTCGGACCTCCGATTTCCTGTTTCCTCTTGTCCTGTCTCTCTCAGAGAGCCACTGAGCACTCTGGATCCTAGCACCTGCCCTGAGATCCTGTTAAAAGTGCACAGATTCCTCCACCCTGTTCCTGCCAATCATGAGGCAGTGGGTGTGGGGTAGGATCCAGGAGTTCGCAGTTTAGAGACCAGCCTTGGAGAATTAGCAGAGGCGGTGGCATCTGAAATCCAACATCGGAATTCTTGGTCACAGTCCTTTGCCGTCTCAGCCACTTTCGGGAGTGGCACAGATGGGCGTAAGTGGAAATACTTGGTGCCTCCTCTGTAAATGTTGGTATTAATTGTAGTTTACTTTAAACAATTAAGTTGGCCTCCTTAGCACAGGAAAATTTGCCAGGTGAGAATTTAGCAGGGAGCTAATGGTAGGGAGTTTGCCTCCACTGCTTCTGGTGGCAGTGGGGACTGAGGAAGGCTCTCCTTCATTTGGTCATCGTTCAGTTTAATCATCTTGTTGGGCATTTGCTGAATATCTATAGTATATCAGGCACGAAGCTCAGCACCGGAGATAAAACTGTGGGTGACATGCAGTCTGTCTTTGAGTGGCTCACAATCTGTTGGGAAGACAGAGATGCAAATCTGTAGATGGTAGATTACTAAGTATCATTTCTGTCGGGCACAGTGGCGCACAACTGTAACCCCAGCGGCTCGGGAGGCAGAGGCAGGAGGATCACAAGTTCGAGACTAGAGGCAGTCTGCATAACTTAGTGACACCCTGTCTCAAAAAAGTAAAAAAAAAAAAAAAAAGTGCTGGGGGTGCAGCTCAGTGGTCCAGCACTTGCAGAGCATGCAAGCACAAGGCCCTGGGTTCAACTCCCAGAACCCCCCCAAAAATAAGTATCATTGATGGGGTAGTAAGGGTGAGCGATGCGTGTCATGGGAGCACAGAAGAGGGGAATTCCTGCTCTGTGGGGCTCAGACTCTGGGAGATGAGGCCGAGTCCGGCCTGTGGCTTTGCTGGCTGCGGTGAGTTTTCAGCCTCTACTTCATGACGCATGGACTTCAGGGCGATCGGCACTTTGTGCAAGATTGGGTGGGAAGATAGCAGATGAAAAGATGGGGTGCCTGTCTCCAGAAGGCCCCCACAGGCTGGGGAAGTTCCGAAAGCAAAGTCAACGTGCAACGCCCTGGGCTCTGGGCTTGTCTGGAGGAGGAGGAAGACAGTCATCCGTCAGGCCAGAAGCCCCGGGTGAGTTCCCCGCCCTCCTCGCGTTTACAGGAGGCCGTGGGGGTTTACGGATCTGGCTTCAAGTGTGGGGAGGTCAGGGCAATCGATGGCATCTTGAGTGACCTGTGGCTGCATAGCCGGGTAGGAATTCCTCTCTCCTCCTTGCTCAACAGTCACCCCAAACTGAGAACTGGGGAAAAGGCCCCAGGGCCACACGGATTCTGCTTAGTGTCTGACCTCAGCTACTCCTCAGCTGTGGTCGCTGTCACTGTCCCTCACCCAACGCTCAACCCTTTGGTTTGAGGGCAGCCGTTGTCAATCAAGGCAGGATGGCGGCAGGTGTCCCCAGCGAGGGCTGAGGTCCTGGCAGCTGCCCTGGGGAGCCCTGTGGGGCTGTGTGAAGGCAGAGGGCCGGCCTGCCCGTGCCCAGCTCCCCAGGGCTATCCTGCCCTCACGTAGTGTGTGCTTTCTCTGTGGTTCTGCTTCCTGGAATGCTGAGCTCCGAGCCCAGCGGGCAGGCTGGGAACTGGCTAACTGTGAGGCGGACGGTGGATGAGGGGGAGTCTAGAGGGAAAACGAGTGCTGCTGCTACTGGAAATAAAGACGGCGGGAAGAAAAGTTACTTCATTTTGATGAGACATTAGAACAGACGGTACTGCCTTGTCAGGGCTGCGTATGCTTCCATGCAAGGGTAACTTTCCTCTTCTCCCCACTTCCTCCAATGTGGGAGGACTTGGTTGAAAGGGGGATTCTTTGTCCTTAACTAGTATCAGGTCTTACTCAGGTGGTTGGGTCAAACAGTCAAAATGTTTTTATAATAGCTCTAAATGGCCTTGGGGCTGGGATTTAGCTCAGTTGGTAGAGTGCTGCGCTGCAGTCTCTGAGGTCCTGAGTTCAATTCCCAGCACCACAAAAATGGGAGAAGGACCTGGCAATCCACTCCCAAGGCAATCCCGAAACAGCCATTGAAAACCCTATGAGGGTCACTATGAGTCGGATACCGACTCGATGGCACCTAACAACAACAAATGGCCTTAGGATGCACTTGCTATTTATGAGGGAGGCTGACGTGTTGGGGAGTTTTCACGGCTGTGACGGGACACACAGCAGAACCACTGGAATTTCTTACGGGGTTTTACTAAAACGTGTTAATGCTGGTCACAACGCTGAGTATAAAATTTTAGTGGCTTCTGAAACGGTGCTCCTTTTCATGTCCTCTCTCTGAAGCGCTCTGGAAACCAATGGAATCCCACGGAGCTGAGCTATTTGCTTCTGTGAACTGTGTTAATGAGGCTGTGTTTGCTGATGGGCAGAGGGAAGAGGACAAAGGGAGAGAAAATGCAAATATCACCTTTTCAATACTCATCGCAGTGAAATTAAACATGACTAGTGTTTGGGGTAACTTTTTCATTCAAGTTGAAGGTTCCTTCCCATCCCCCCCTGCTGAGTCAAATAGCATCTTTTTAAATAGAAAAAAGCAACAATTGAAAAAAATAATTGAAGATAAGGATGTCTGGTTTTTAAAAGGCAAGAATGAAGCTACAGTGAAACGGAGCAACTTCTTTTGCAGGATCAGGAAGTAGGTTTAAGTTATTAGAATCCTCTTTAATAGCGCATAGCAAATAACATCGCTTAATGACCTGCATGATATAAAATCTTTGAGAATTAACGTTGTGCTAGAAAATTATAAAGAGCATCCCGTTAAATGGACATTTATGACCAATACCAAGAGATGATCATGTTTGAGCAGAAGTTCTCCAAAAAGCTACTGTGACGTGTGCCTCCACCAATTCCTTTCTTAGGTGGGTTAAGGATAATGTGTAAATCCTGAGTGACGGAGGTACAAATGATACCCTGGAATGGAAAATTTGATTTCCTACTCTACGTTCAGGGCTGGGATTTAGCTCAGTTTGTAGAGTGCCACTCTGCAGTCTCTGAGGTCCTGAGTTCAATTCCCAGCACCACAAAAATGGGAGAAGGACGTGGCAACCCACTCCCCAGGCAATCCCGAAACAGCCATTGAAAACCCTATGAGGGTCTCTGAGTCAGATACTGACTTGATGGCACCTAACAACAACAACAACTCTACGTTCAGAAGAAAAGTGTTCCTGAGCGTTCACCTCTGAGCTCTTTATGACATTAAACAGACCGTAAGGAAAGGAAAGGTGAATGAGAAAGTTTAACTTGCCCAAAAGGCAAGTCACAGTTACTTTCTGCTCATTTCACATTACCAAGTCGCTTTGTTTTCCCATCAGATCTGAAATTTTAAAAAGGAAAAATAATTTTAGGCATCCTTCAAATTGCTATGGTATGTCACTAACTTATGCAGCAACCTTAGAAAGTTCCCCTTTTATAGAGTGGTGGTTGTTGTTAGGTGCCATCGAGTTGGTGTCTGACTCTTCTCTGCTGTTCATAGGGTTTTCAATGGCAGATTGATTTGTGGGAGTGGGTTGCCAGGTCCGTCTCCCAAGCCTACAGCACCTGGTGTTCCCAGGCGGTCTCCCATCCAAGTACTAACCAGGTCTGACCCTGCTTAGCTTCCAAGATCTGACGGGATCGGATGCCACAGAGCTATGGCTGCAGGCTTCCTTAGGAAGAGCAGATGGAAATGTGCAGCTGATATTTCCTTTTGCTTTAAGTTGTTCAGATCGGGGCACAAAATTGGCATCCTTAAATCATCGATCTTTAATAACTTTATATGGAAGACTCCTTGAAGAGTTCCCTCCTGCATGCGAGTTCCTTCTCTGAGACCGTAATTATGGTCCTTTGAAGCTTAAAAAATAAGCCTCGGAATGACCTACTTCATTTCCCCTGACATTCTGGTGATCTTTTTCTTAGCCTGGCCCCAGGCCCCAGTGATGTGGTGGTGTGAAGGGTACGGAAGAGTGGGTGTGGAAAGGTGACCTGGAGGAGGGCAAGGTTTTAGGTGAATGTGAGGTGAGAGGCTCTTCCAAGTGCTGTGATTGCTTCTCCTGGCCAGTGAGGAGCAGGAAAGGCAACTGATTTTCCAGACACTTCCTGCTATAGCTTGGATCTAGAATGTCTCCCAAAGGCCCTTGTCTTGAAGATTCGGTTGGTCCTCTGCTCATGGTACTATTGTGGGTGGGACCTTTAGGAGGTGGGGCTTAGTTGAAGGAAGTGAGGTCACTTCTAGGGGTGTGTCCTGAAGGGAACTGTGGGACCCCAGCCTCTTCCTCGCTTTCTTTTTGCTTCCTGGCTACTGTATGCTCCTACCACGATGCTCTTCCTTGCTATGGGCCCAAAGTTAGTGAGGCCAATTGAATGTGGGCTGAAATCTCTGAGAGCATGAGCCAAATAAGCCTTTCCTTCTTGTAAGCTGAGAGCCAATGGATCCATCTTAGAAGAAGTGCAACCAGAGTGCTCCGTGGAAGCTAGGATGGCTACACTGCATCTGACATATTTTGAATATGTTAGGATGGACCAATCCCTGTAGAAGGACATCATGTTTGGGAGAGTGGTGGGCCAACGAAAAAAAGGAAGACCCTCCACTAGATGGGTTGACACAGTGGCTGCAGCAATGGGTCTAAATATAAGAAAGATCGCATGCCCGGCACAGTATCAAGGAGAGTTTTGTTCTGTTCTACACAGGGTTGCTATGAGTCAGACCCAACTCGAGGTCACCTGACAACAACATCTCCCTTACTTTGTCACAGTGACGGAAAGCTGGGTAGCACACCTCCGGAAGGCTGGACATCCCAACTTTTGAAGGCCCATAGTGAACACTCGTGAAGACTCCTAGCCAGAGAGTAAACCTCCATGGCGCTGGTGGAGAGCTGAGTATACCATGATCTGCCTGCCTACACGTGAGGGCTGGTGACGTTCTATAGATGCAAATTCAGCGGGGTCTCAGTTCTTTAATATTGGCAAATGGGGAGAGTCTAAAGTCCAGAGAAGAGAATCCTGATCCAGTGGAGGATGGATCAAACAGGCATGACATAAATAATGCTGCAAAATCAAAGATGATTTTATCCAGAGTCGTCGTTGTTGTTAGGTGCTGTCAAGTCGGCGTCCGACTCATAGCGACCCTGCGTACAACAGGTGAAACACTGTATCAGTGCTCTTCTGCTGTTCATAGGGTTTTCAATGGAGGGTTGATTTTTTGGGAGTGGGTTGCCAGGTCCTTCTCCCAACCAGAGTGTTTAGACTTAGCAAATAAAAAGGCCTGTGTTTTACCTGGCGACTATGCCTTTATATTGTTAGTAATGTTATCATCCACCCCCCCCCCTGCCTAAAGATGTCATGTTTATTTTTTAAAAACAGCTTTATGGCCAGGCATGGCAGGTCACACCTGTGATCCCAGTGACTCAGGAGGCAGAGGCAGGAGGATCAAAGTTTGAGGTCAGAGGCAGCCTGTGTAACTTAGCAAGACCCTGTCCGAAGATGAAAAATAAGAAGGGGTTGGGGTGTGGCTTAGTGGTAAAGCACTTGTAAAGTATGTGTGAAGCCCTGGGGTCAGTCCCCCAGGACCACAAAACAAGCCAACAAAAAAAAGCTTTATGGAAATATGATTCACACATTATATAATCTACCCATTTCAAGTGCATAATTTAATAGCTTTTCATATAGTGAGAGCCTGCAGCTGTAGCCCTGTGCCATCCGATCCCGTCAGATCTCGGAAGCTAAGCAGGGTCAGGCCTGGTTAGTACCTGGATGGGAGACCGCCTGGGAACACCAGAAGCTGTAGGCTTGGGAGAAAGACCTGGCAACCCCCTCCCAAAAATCAATCTGCCATTGAAAACCCTATGAACAGCAGAGAAGCACTGACAATAGTGTTTCCCCTGTTGTACAGAGGGTCGCTATGAGTCGGATACCGACTCGACGGCACCTAACAACAACATAGTGAGAGTTGCGCATCCATCATTATAATCCATTTTAGAATGTTTTCACTAGCCCAAGATGGTACCCTGTGCCCATGAACCATCATCTCCCAGATTAGCTTCCTGCCCCCAGCCCTGGGTGACCATTGACCTGCCTCTGTCACTGTAGATCTCACCATTTCTGGGAATCACACAGCATTTATCATTTTGTGACCGGATTATTTCACTTTGTGTGATGTCCTCAAGGTTCACCGATGCTGTGGTATGTGTCAGGCTTTCCTTCCTTTTCAGGGCTGAATAATATTCTATTCTACATGGAGACTATTTGATTTACCCATTTATCTATTGATGAACCTGTCAGTGCGTTCTACCGTTTGACTCTTGTCCGTGCTGCTATGAATGTGGGTGTACAGGAATCTGCTTGCATCCCCGCTTTCAGTTTTCTTGGGTGTATACCTAGAAATGGAATTGTGCAGCCAGGTGATTCCTCTATTTTTAGCCATTAGAGGCTCCGCCACGCTTACTTTTAAAGCAACATATTTTTGGTATGACTTTTATTGTGAAGGAACAAGCAGAACCGTCTTTCACATCTGTGCGCATTCCTCTTTCTTTCCCGTTTGAGCAGCGGTCATATCCTGTTGTGGGAAGCCTCCCTGCTTTTACCCTGCCATCCCAACAAAAGGAAGAAAAAATTCAGAAATTACTTTTGTGTGATAAAAACCAAAATGAGAGAGAAATTTCTACATAATTGCATTAAAAACCGAGTGTGTTTTTGAAGAATACGGAAGACTCCTTCAAGCCCAGGAATATGTATACATTTTAAAGGCTTTTCTTGCTTCTTAATAACAAAACACAGCAACACAAATTCTTTTTGATAGTTTAGAAACAGAAACTCCAAAGCCCTTCGTGTAAATCTCACCAGTAAGCCAGCTTTCCCTCGTCCTGCCCCTTGAATCATTTATTTAAGGGGGCAATAATAAAAGGTGTCAGCAATTCAGTCGTAAGCTCCGGAAGATTTCTGTGCGCGTTGACCTTTACGCTCTTGCATCCTGACTTGCGAGTGGTGCCCACCGTTTCCCGTGAGATATGGCGCGGCCAAGGGGTCAGGCATGCTAATGATAAAATTATCATTTACCTTTTACCTGGCAGGCCCACGCCTGACATTATAAATGTAGGTAACCTTTCACCTGAAGCTCTCTTCTCCTCTGCAGGAGAGAGATTGTGTCAGAGGAGCGGGCTCACAGTGGAAGGAGCCTCAGGGAGGGGGAGAAAGACCAAATCTGATGCGTTTTCCCCTCTGGGCTTCACCGAGGGGTGCTTTTCCTGCAGTCATCTGCATAAAATATTATCTGTGGCAGTGGAGCGGGTTGGCGTGGGGTGGGGAGGAAGGAGGTGCCAACGTCGCTCTGGGTTCTTAGCACGGTTGAAGCACGGCTGCTTTGGTTCTTCCTCTAAAGCTGCAGGAATGAGTCGTCACCATGGCTTAGCTGGTTAAAGTGCCTGTCTAGTAAACAGGAGATCCTGGGTTCAAGTCCCAGGGGTGCCTGAACTAGTAGAAAGGAGTATATTATGGGCTGGGATTTAGCTCAGTTGGTAGAGCACTGCGCTGCAGTCTGTGAGGTCCTGAGTTCAATTCCCAGCACTGCAAAAATGGGAACCTGGCAACCCACCCCCAAGGCAATCCCGAAACAGTCAGCCATTGAAAACCCTAGAAGTGTCGCTCTGTAACCATAGTCTTCCTCGTGCCTGCCCATTCTAGCCGATGGCATTTCAGTGCCTCTGAGTATAGGACACGGTTAAGTAATTAGGAGACCTGGTGGCAATTTACAGAGAGACAAGCTTGAAGTTAGTGCAGAAAGAAAAGAAATCACAGTGGAGCACTGGTCACAGAAAGGGTCTGAAGAGGCGGACAGCAGTTTGGCCAAGTCTTACAAGGTCCATGAGAAATGATGTCCAGGGCAATTTTCTAGAAGGACCAGTGCATGCTGTATAGGCAGGGTTTTTAATGTATTTACCAGTTTATCTTTAAGGGATGATGTGATTGTCGGTGAATAACACTTAGCTAAGTCTCCTGAGGGTTGGGATTTAGCTCAGTTGGTAGAGCGCTGCGCTGCAGTCTCTGAGGCCCCGAGTTCAATTCCCAGCACTGCAAAAATGGGAGAAGGGCCTGGCAATCCACTCCCAAGGCAATCCCGAAACGGTCAGCTATTGAAAACCCGATGAGGGTCGCTATGAGTCAGATACCGACTCGACAGCACCTAACAACAAGTCTCCTGAGGCCTGCAGCCGTAGCCCTGTGGCATCTGATTCTGACAGCTCTTGGGAACTAAGCAGGGTTGGGACTGGTTAGCACTTGGATGGGAGACCGCCTGGGAACACCAGGTGCTGCAGGCTTGGGAGACGGACCCAGCAACCCACTACCAAAAATCAATCTGCCATTGAAAACCCTATGAACAGCAGAGAAGCACTGACAATAGTGTTTCTTTCGCCTGTTGTACATAGAGTCTCTATGAGTTGGATACCAACTCGAGGGCACCTAATAAAAGTCTCCTGAGGGTGGACTGGGCTAAAATTGAAAGGATAATGCTTTCGTTATTACCTAGGAAGATTCTGCATTGAATATTTATTTTCTGGTGTGTATTGAGAGTGGACAACAACAACAATTGAGAGTGGGGACTGTGAAGCTGGACAGAAGTGAGGGAAGAGAGGAGGAAGGAGGGGAGATGGAGGGAGGAGGTGGTAGAGGAGAGGGAGAGAGAGGAAGGGGAGGAAAGAGAGGAGCGACGTCGGGGGGATGTTGTGGTTTGGGTATGAAGTGCCCCCCAAAAGGCCCCCAGAAAGCGTGCTAAAGGCTTAGTCTCCAGCAGGCAGATTCAGTCATCGACAGGTCATTGGCTCACGTGGGCTGTGATCTAATCAATGGGCCAATCCACCGATAGACTCATCATTTGATGGCACTTCTGGGAGACGGTGGATATGGAGGAGGCGGGGCCTGTGGAGGAGGCGGGGCCTGTGGAGGAGGCGGGGCCTATGGAGGTGCCCCCAGCACTGGTTCTGGTCCTGAGCTCCCCTCTGACCTCCTCCCTGCTTCCTGCCCGCCATGAGGTGAGCCGCTCCTCCTCCACCCCACCCTCCGCCATGAAGCTCTGCCTCACCGCAGGCGCAGAAACAGGGAGCCGGTGACCACAGGCTGAGACCCCGGAGCCGTGAGCCAAAGTAAGTCCTTCCTCCTCTAAATTGCTCCTCTCGGGTACGTTACAGGGATGGAAAGCCGACCAGAACGGGGTCGGGTGTGGAAGAAGAAGGGAGGAATTAGCTGGGTGCGGTGGCGCACGCCTGTCATCCCAGCGGCTTGGGAGGCAGAGGCAGGAGGATCGCAAGATCGAGACCAGAGGCAGCTGCATAACTTAGCAAAACCCTGTCTCAAAAACTGAAAAAAATGGGCTGGGGGCACAGCTCAGTGGTCCAACACTTGCAGAGCATGCAGGTGCGAGGCCCTGGGTGCAACCCCCAGTACCTCAAAAAAAAAAAAAAAAGGGAGGAATTGAGGACCGACGGAGGGTCAGAGGGAATGGAAGGAGGATGGAGGACGAGAGGAGCAAGGAAAGGCTGAAGGGAGGGAGTAAAGAGGGAGAGGAAAGGGTGGGTGGGGGGAGGGAGACCTTAGTTTCTGCCTTTGCTCACATTTTATTTGAAGCTCATCCAAAGCAGGTGGGTCAGCAGCCCAATAAGACAGGGCAAGAGCAGGCGGGGGGCGCTCTGGGCTCAGCCAGCATCTCCACTCCTCCACCTCTCCACCCTGGCGGAGATGATGATTAATCAGGCGCCAGAACCCAGGTGCCCCTGGGCTCTGCAGAGCTGTCTCAGACCCTCTCTGTAATGTTATACACAGAACTGTCATGACACTTTCCTGGCGCCTGTAATAGTATTTTGTAACTACTCGTGCCTGCAGCCCCAGTGACTTGGGAGGCAGAGGCAGGAGGATCATGAGTTTGAGGCCAGAGGCAGCCTGTGTAATTTAGTGAGCCCCTGAATCAAAATAAAACAAAACTAAAAAAGGGTCTGGGAGTGTGGCTCAGTGGTGGAGCCCTGGCTTAGCATGTGTCAGGCCCTGGGTACAGCCACTTATAGGCTTCTAATAGAAGAGCTTAGGGATGGATAGGTCAGGGCTCAAATTTCCATGTCTACCTTTTAACTGGTTGCATTACCTGAGCAGGTGTTCTGGTCTTGGAAAATCTCCATTCAGGTGTGAAAAGGAATCAGGGAGGGGTGAGTTTGGGTGGTGGAGAAGAGGAAAGAAAAAAGAAGGAAGAAAAGAATACTTTGTAAATAACGATAATTAACAAACCCAAGACACACTGCCCACTTGCTATTTAATGTGTTCCTTCAGCTCGAAATTCGGTGCATTGTAGTTGTCAAGTGGAATAAATCTTCAGCCACCAGCTCTCGTTACGTGTTCGAGTAGGGAGGTATAAATTTTTTGACCATTTGCAGCATACTCCAATGAAAGCTGGTGCTAATGAAATTATTCTCATGTAATTAGATATATTAAATAACTTCCCAGGTTGGCTTCATGGCATGGTTGGACTGCTAATTTTTATTCTCTCCCAGCAGAGAGAATCCTTTCCGAAGATTTCTGCCACAAATAGCCCTGGAATCTGGCTGATTTTTGCAACTGTTGCTGTGCTAAAGCCACAGCTCACTGAGGCCTCTGCTTTAAGAAAATTCAGTCTTCCCACTTTTCCTCCGAAAGCTGTTGGTCCAGAATGGGTGCACAGGAAAAGTGTTTCCTAGGGAAGCTGGAGCTGAGATGCAATGTGTAGACAAGGCCCCTGTGGGTCCTCAGTCAGCCTGAATGGGTCAGCCATCTTTGCTAAGGGTAGGGGATCGCGTTCCCCTTGTCTGGATTTATGTTGTGACTGAGCCCCCACTCAGGAGACCAGAATCCCAGTGAGATTTCCTTTTCTCATGGACAGAGGGTTTGGCAGTGCATTTAGTCACCGCGTTTTCCTCACCCTTCCCTGGGTCTGCAGCTGTATGCGGTGTGACAATGGTTCCGTACGTGATGTTACCCAGAGCCGGACCCCCTTATCAGTCCTTGGCACCAACGGAGGAGCAGTGAGCAGGTGGAAGAAGGAGGTCCTGGGGGGCTGAGAGTCCTGACTCTTGCTTTCAAATGGTTCCATTTGTTTTCCTGGGAGAAAATAAAACGAATGAAATAATTTGCCAGGAGCTCAACCTTGCCAGGTATTGAAGTCATGGCTTTACCCTTGATGACAGCCTACCTAATGGCATGGATGGAGAGAGGCAGCCGTGGGAACCACTCTTTTCTCTCCTCCGCCTGTGCTGCCCCGAGCCCCCTGCTTGCTTTCCTGCTCTTGTGTGTTGGACACAGCTGCATTTGTGTTGGACACAGCTGCGTTTGTAAACTGCAAATCCTTCCCCTGTTGAGACGGGAGAGCTGACTTACATGGCCTCAGTAGAGATGGAAGTCTTGTCTATCTTAGCAAATGATGTCTCTTGGAACAGATCTGTTCCATAGAATCCTGTATAGGGTGTGTGTGTGTGTGTGTGTGTGTGTGTGTGTGTGTGAGAGAGAGAGAGAGAGAGAGAGGGAGAGAGGGAGAGAGAGAGAGCTGAGATTTTCTTACATTATTACTCTCTTAAGAACTCTATCAATATAAGCAGCATCCAGGGTTGGTCCTTGGCAATGTTTAACTTGGGTCCTTCCAGGGATGAGGCCACCAGGGAGGCTGTTTGTACCCCTAGATGTAGGACTTTGCACAATAAAGGGACCCAGAAGCCTGAACAGAATTCCTGATTCTCATCAACCAGCCGTGCCTGACCCTTTCACTCCGAAGGGTAATGCATTTTGTAGACCGAATGTGAAACTAAATAGGCAGCCCTCTTTAGGGATGTAGATATCTCTGCTTCGGAAAATGTTTATTGATTCTTCAGATTCAGACCAACATTAATCATGCAAAAAGGCAGACGTGCGACTCAGAATCCCCATGTCGGGGGACGGGGGCTGGTTTTGTTTTTACAGGAAGACTTATATCAACACATTTCTGAAAATTAATCAATAGTTAAATAACTCAAGTGACAGATTGATCATTACTAACGTCCGTAAGATGCCACACAGTTAAGACGGCAGCAACACACGAGGCATTTTATTTGACACGACTCAAGCTTCTGTTGAGCCCTATCGTACTTAATTCCGCTTTTCCAATCAGTCTCTGGAGACTGGAAGGTAAAAGTAACAGGGAAAATGGAGTTTACCCATTACGTTAGAAATATGAACTTGAATGGCAACTTTCTACTCTTCATCTACAATTTTCGAACAGAGGATTAGGTGGTACATTCCATATCAGTTGAAAATAGGCTAATAGGTATATTTGTGTTGTCTTTTTGTAGATTATACAATGGTTTAAAAAAACGTTGCTGGAAATATAATTGGATTTTGTGTCAGCTGTTTTTTCTTGAAAAGAACTTTTATGAGGTGCTGGATTTGATGGTTTCCTCTCATAAAATGGGCTGTCTTCTACTTTCCGGTCAGAGCAGTATTTCTTTTCGCTTTTCTTTCTCTTTCTTACTGAATGCTACTGTGGCATCTTACAGACTTCTAATGGAAGAGCTCAGGGGTGGATAGGTCAGGGCTCAAATTTCCATGTCTGCCTTTTAACTGGTTCCATGACCTGAGCAGGTTTTCTGGTCTCGGAAAACCTCCATTCAGGTGTGAAAAGGAATCAGGGAGGAGTGAGTTCGGGTGGTGGAGGAGAGGAAATGAATTCTATGCCTGACCTACAGGTTGCCCCTCCTTACACCATGCTCACTGTGATTACTGCTATTATTCTTACACAAAAGCTCCTTAATTCAGCAGTGTTCATATAGAAATCTTTATCACAGAAAAATGAAAAATCCTTAAGATAAATGATGTTCAAAATCACAAGCAAAAGGCATTGGAGACTCCTAAATTATCTCATCATTAAAGAAAAATATATCTTGGACAGTGTGGCTTGAGATCCTAAGGAGTATTTGCTCAAATAAATTCTCTAATGAAGAAAATTCAGGGAATATGACGGATGATGGAGGAGACGATTTGGGGCTCACAGTGGCCTTAGTTGTTGTTGTTGTTATTAGGTGCCATTGAGTTGGATCTGACTCATGGAAATCTTATATACAGCAGAATGAAACACTACCTGACACTATGCCATGCCCAGCACTATGTCAGTGCTTCTCTGCTATTCATAGGGTTTTCTATGGCTGATTGTTTTGGGAGTGGGATGCCGAGTCCGTCTCCCAAGCCTACAGCACCTAGTGTTCCCAAGTGGTCTCCCATCCAAGCACTAACCAGGCCCAACCCTGCTTAGCTTCCCAGATCTGACAGGATTGGGTGCTAGGGTGGTATACCCTTAGTAGTACCCCCAAAATCACAATATAGCAGAACAGTATTGTTATTCTTTATACTAGAGTTCTCTGTAGTGACACTGATGAAGGATCATGATGCTGAATAAAAAGATTGGGGTGAATGGTGGCTAAGGATCTGATTATTTTACAGTATTGGTTGAGCCAGACTTGCTCGTTTCAGTTAGTAATTCAAGGACTTACCTGGCAGTGGCTGCAGGTATACTTTTTTCCAGGGCATGGGCAGTGGGCAAAGAGAAGAATGCAGACAGGAGACACTGACGTCACTAAGGTGGAAACCATATGTGTATTCTGGCTCAAATGAGCCACTGGATGAAAGATCAGGCTTGCAATATGTCCTCAAGGAGTGATTTGATAGACTTTTCTTCATTAAAACTTTCTAGAGGTACAAGCTTTGGGTCTGTGGGACTAACAAAGACCAACTAAATGAGAAGGGGCAGTGAGCCTTCTTTCCGAGTTTGCTATAGCGAAGGTGTTGGCCACCATCTCTTGGGTTCTGGCAGAGACTCAAAGGCAGGCAGAGGAGTGGGAGGGCTTCCTGTTCTTGTTGTTGTCATTGTTAGGAGCTGTTGAGTTGGATCTGACTCATAGAGATCCTGTGTACAGCAGAATGAAACACTTGCTGATTCTGTACCAGGTACACGATCTTATTTATGTTTAAGCCCATTGTTGCAGACACTGTGTCAACCCATCTGGTGGAGGGTTTTCTGGTTTTCATTGACCTGCCACTCTCCCAATCATGATGTCCTTCTCCAGGGATTGGTCCCTCCTGACAACATGTCCAAAATACGTAAGATGCAGTCTATCCATCCTTGCTTCCAAGGAGTGCTTTGGTTATACTTCTTCTAGGACAGATCTGTTGGTTCTTTTGGCAGTTCATGGTATATTCAATAGTCATCTCCAGCACCACAATTCGGAAGCATCCATTCTTCTCCCGTCTCCCTTGTTCAATGTCCAGCATCATATGGTCGTGAAAGCTGGACATTGAGGACTTCCTAGTGGATGAAGAAGGAAGGCTATTGGTGTGGGGACGCTGGAGGCTGGCTAATGAGAAGCCAGGAGCTCTGATCTGGACATGTCTTTCCAAGATTCCTAAGTTGAAATAATGACCAATGTGACAGTATTAAGACGAGGGCTCTTTAGGAGGTGATTCAGTGTTGAGAGCACAGCACCCATCAGTGGGCTTATTACCCTTATAAAAGAAGTCAAACGGAGTCCTTCTGCCCTCCCAGCACTTGGGCCAAGTGCGGGTCCTGCAGCAGGTGCCATCCTTGAAGCAGACAGGGAACCCTCAGCAGACACCACACCTGCTGTGGCCCAGGTCTTGAACTTCCCAGACTTGAGAACTGGGAGGAACAAATGCTTGTTGTTCATAGATTGACAGGTCTGGGTTTTCATAACGGCAGACTGAACGCTCCAGGGCATGACATATGTTTGGTTTGGTGTATGGTACGTTTGGCTTTGTCCAGTGGGTCCTAAGTTGGAAGTGTGGACAGAACCCGGTGACTGTTGGTTATTAATCAAGTCCTGGACATTTTGGGCCACTTGTTACAGGAGTCATTATCTGGTTTCCTGAGTTGATTGCTGGAAGTTATGGTCTGATTTCCTATAGGTCTGACTTGTGGATAGATAGTAGGCTCTCTGGGTTGGGTTCCTGTGTTGGTCCTTATACAGGGGAGGGGCTGGGCTTCCTAGGCTGGATGCTGCAGATGGTGGTTGGGTATCTGCGTTATGTGGGTCTGGCATTGTCCCTTTGTGCGTCCATCTCTCCAGCATTGGCCTCCATGGCAGACACACCTGCCTGAGAGGACCTCAGTGTGCCCATAGGAGGCCCTGGCTGTTTATGAGCCTGAGCTTTAGAATATCAAGACATATTTCTTGGTATTTTCTATTTATTCCACCCAGGAAAGATACTACAATTGAGATATAAAGGAATCCACTGAGAAACTGCCCCTGAATTTCTTCTGGTTATATGCCCTTTGAAATATTGGGTGATTTCCTTTCCTTACTTTTTCTTTTCTTTTCCTTACCTTTTATTTTTTTTCCTTTCTTTTGTTTTGTTTTGTTTTTCTTTTACAATAGTGAATTAGCGCAGGGCATTAGAACAAAAATACACAACCCAAACCCAAAGAGTTTCTCCTCCTGATATTTTCCAAATTTCAGAATTAACAGATATTACTTTTGGAATTAGGAAAATATAAGATTGTATTTACAATTGTCATTGTTGGGATTAGAACAGAGAGGGAAAGAAAGAGAAATGCAAAAAAAAAAAAAGAAAAAGAAAGAGAAAAAAGGGAGGACATGAGGGCAGAAGGGAAAGGATGCATTTTGCATAAAGCCTGAAGGTACTTTAAGATCCTGTGTTCCAACTAGGGCTTCTGATTTTCCAAGCAGCCTGGTACTCGATGAGAAAGACTACGAAAAGGTCTCTCTTGTACAGTTTCCTGGTATCCTTTACGGTGATGTGGGGGATTGGCTTCTTTTACCATCAGTATTAAAAACAGGGACAGGTACCTGGACATCACTTCTAAGTCATTTGCGTATCGATCAATGAGTCACTAGGTGGCAAAGCTCCAGGGTGTTGGGAAACATCTCCTCATACCCTTCCGCTTCTCTCTACCGTCTGAAGTCCTCTCGAGTCGGTCACGGGGATATGGAGCTCCAACCCTGAGGACTAGGCTGTCCCTTTGTCCCCACCCTGATCCCGTGTGGTCCTTTGGAGGGGCTCTGCTCGCTGACAGATTGGCAGGTGGATCAGGCCATGAATATGCAGGGCGCGGGACGGAGGCAATGATCCCCCCAGTCTGTAATGACTGAATTACAATTTTAAAATGGAATGAGTTAGATAGTTATTATCAGTGTAATTATTCATAAACGTGGCTAATTATTCATAATTATTCAGAAGCATATTACTTCCCTGATTGCTGAGAGTAATCTCGGAGGCCAATTACAACTGGATTCTGGTCACGGGACTCGGTGACTGTTCCCCCTTCTGTTTTGGTGGACCCAGAGCTTAGTCTCTGGCCTGACAGCACCGGGGGTCCTTTGTGCCATGCGGCCCTTTAAATACAACAAACCCGTGGCTTCAAACCCCGCTGATTTCGAAGCCCGCATTGTCTTTCTCCCCTTTCCAGTCCCAGGCTCCTCTTGTTTGGGTTCAGGCTGCTCCTCCGAGGGCTGACGCCGCTGTTTAATTAGGGCTCTTGTTGTCATTCCCACGTTTGATGTCTTAATAGCATCCGCATGCAGGAAAACAGGCAAGCGGGGAAGGACCCTCGTGCACGGAGAAGCCGGAGCCCTGGAAGGAGCCAACAATCAGGGGTGGGCGCTGCTCAGTCGACAGGTTGAGGTTTCCCGAGCACCCAGACACTCTCAGATGCAATGTGCCTGACCCAGCACCACCCCGCTGCACTCTTGGCCTCCCATCCAGGACTTTCAGAGCAGGGCAGCCTCAGAGAGAGCTTCCCGTGTTTCCAGAACGGCTTTACTCTCGCCTCCACGTGGCCGGCCGTGGCACACGCACTCAGGCCTTTGTGCGAAGTCCTCACCGATGCGTGGGCTCCGGTGATGGAGTCGCTGCTCAGTTTCTGCTGCACCCCCCCTTCTCCCTGAAAAACATTACAGCAATTACCATATTGCAGGGAGGCACGATCAAGTGCGAATTAGCATATAGATTAGTTCTGGGCGGCAGGGAGGAGAGTGGGTTGAGATCTTTGAAATCATGTACAGTTGTGCTACGGAGTGGTGTGCTGAATTCTTCCCAGTCCTGATCAAACCAGCCTGCGTGTCAGTGGATCAGAGGGTCGTTTCTGTCTGGCCATTTCTGAGGGAACAAAGACAACTTGTTCTGGTTTCAGCTGAGACATACCCGGGAAGCAGAAGCACAGAAGTCGCAAATATGTGCCCTGCATTTCAGGATTTTCACCAGCTTTTTATTCCTGAATAAAAAAAATCCCTGATCTGGTTATTAAGAACCAGTGTGTGTGTGGGGGGGTGTTTCGTTCTGTTGTACATAGGGTTACTATGAGTCAGACCCGACTCAATGGCACCTAACAGCAGCAACAACATAATGAATTGGAATCTCCAACTTCAGGTTTTAGCACTTGGCTCAGGAAGTGAAAATGGATCCAATTTTTGTAACTATGCAAAAAAGGCCAGAGAATAGAAAAGATTATAACCTAGAATTGAGATTTGATTTTGGCAAGTGTGTCAAAAGGCAAGTGCAAAAACCAGGTGGATTCATCCATGACCCTCCAGAAGAAGACTTTAAACAGATTTGTTCAAAGACACATCTATAGGACTGACTTTCTCTTTGTAGGCTCCCTACCAATGCAGTGCTGACAGCTGTACCACACTGGCATCTGAGCCCACCAAATCTCAGATGATGAGCAGGGTTCGGCCTGGTTATTCCTTGGATAGGAGACAGCCTAGGAATGCTGGGTGCTGTAGGCTTGAAAAAAGGACCCAGCAGCCCACTCCCCCAAAATAATCAGCCATCAGAAACCCTACGAATAGCAGGGAAGCACTGGCATAGCGCTAGGCATGGCACAGTGTTGGGGAGTGTTTCATTCTGTTGTACCTAGCGTCGACACGAGTGGGACCTGACTCAATGGCACCTAACAAGAAGTATCTGCTACATGAACGTACTTAATTTTCAGTTTGTTTGCATATTAAGTTAGGTTACAGTTCATCAAGTATACAAGCAGCTTTAGGCCAAATTTTATTACCCAAATATGGAAATAGGCCAAACTCAATAATTTAACACAGGACAAGGACTTTTGTTCTTGTCTTCCTCCAAGGCATCTGGTGCCAGGCTTTGTTCAGTAACTGTATGTGCAGAGTCACGACCCTGGAGGGCATCTGAGGTCTGATAGGATGGACACTCCGTCAGGAATCAGAAAATGTCTCTCTGTGCTTGGCAGGTAGCCTGAGCGAGAGCCAGCTATGATCTCTCTGAGCCTCAGTCTGATCATACGTAAAGTACTGGTAATAATTCCCACCATATTTGTATAATGGGATCAGACAAATGATGTTTGTAAGCATCAAATAAATTGCTGCATGCTATGGTATTCTGGCAAAACCTTTTTAAATTCAGCTGTGGCAATACTGCCGGTACATTGTCACTTCTGTTTTTGAGGCATTCCTATTCATGAGAAGAATGGATCCTCAGATGCATTGATGATGAGCAGGCACTGCCTTTTGGTTTGTTTGCAAATGGAATCAGAGTAGTACAAAACCGGGATGACTTGTCTTTCCTGCTGATATTGTGTGGTAAGTGAGATAGTTGGTTCCAAGACAGACAGACTTGAGGAGAAGAAGCCAAATGATAGCTGGGCACTGTGGCACAGGTTTATAATCTCAGCAACTCGGGAGGCAGAGGCAGGGAGATTGCCAGATTGAGGTCAGAGATAGACTGTGCAACTTAGTGAGACCCTGATTCAAAATTTAAAATGGGGTGTGGAGATCGTAGGGGTGCCGCTCAGTGGTACAGCCCTTGTTCAGTAAGGCATTTGTTCAACCCCTAGTCCTGAAAAAATAAAAGAGCCAAATTATGGAGTCAGCCTGTTTGCCCATCAACAGATGAATGAAGAAAACGTAGTATATAATCACACTGGAGTTCTGCTTAGACATTAGGAATAGAATTGGGTCATTTGCAGGAAGATGGATGGAACCAGAGATTGCCATGTCCAGCGAAGCAAGCCAGATACAAAGACAAACACCGTGTTTTCTCTCATGGGTGGCGACTGTTGTCAGGTGCCATCCAGTCGTGTCCGACTCATAGCAACCCTCATAGGGTTTTCAATGGCGGATTGTTTTGGGATTGTTTTCGGGAGTGGATTGCCAGGCCCTGCTCCCATTTGTGCGGTGCTGGGGATCAAACCTGGGTCCTCAAAAAGTGCAGAAGAGCATTCTACCAACTGAGCTAAACCTCAGCCCCATATGGTAGCCAGAGGGGAGGAGGGAAAAGACATGAAACTACACAGGGAAATAGTAGAGATTTAGAAGAAGGGGAAAAGGGACAGGGGGAAGGAATAAGATAGAATAATGTAGAGGCTAAATATGGTCAAATACATTGCATGCCAGGAAATGTCATAACGAATCCTTTATTTTGTACAATTAATATATGCTAAATATTGAAGAAAAAAAATACTTGAATAAGAAAAATACGGATGCAAGAAATAGATATTTATGAACCCTGCTCACCACCGTTTCCATTTGAATAAGGGTTGATGCTCAGAACAGAGATAAACATCAGGCAAACAAAGCTGACAAGGAAGCAAATCCTATGAAGCCCAGGTCTGCAGGGCAGGAGGTTCCTCAGAAGAGAGAAGGCTCTGGCCAAGGAGTTTTTGGTGTCATTGGTAACAGGAAGCGTGTCAGCATGATGGGGAAGGTGCAGTTGAAAATGCCCCGCTCGTTTGTTACCCCAGAGGATGATTTTCCAGTGTTATTAGGGAAGCTGGCCCAGACCTTGCCATGATATCCATTTCCCCTCATTCCTCATATTTTTCTAGTAGGTCCCTAATTCATCACTGACTCGCCATTGGCAAACCCACCACAGGTCACAGTTCCAGACTTTTTTTTCCCTGGTCTTTTCATTTTCTTGGCAGCATCATTAACAAGTTGATAGATTAAATGTCTGATGATAGGAGAAGGCAGACTGTCCATTTGGAAAGGACTCAATAATAGACTCTCAACCTTAAAAGTGGATCAAGTGCCCGGCGCAGTGGTACATGCCTGTAATCCCAGTGGCTCGGGAGGCGGAGGCAGGAGGATTGCAAGTTTGAGACCAGAGGCAGTCTGCGTAACTTAGCGAGACCCTGTCTCAAAAAAGTAAAAAAGATGGGCTGGGGGCCCAGCTCGGTGGTCCAGCATTTGCAGAGCATGCAAGCGCGAGGGCCTGGGTTCAACCCCCAGTACCGGGGGGAAAAAAAAAAAGTGGATCAAGTAATGTACAAGTGCGTGGAGTATGATTTGAAGGTTCTGTTTCACCGGTCCTGATTTAGTTCCTGCCCCAAAGGGACATCAGTTTGGCCTGACAATCTTCTCATCGCATTTCTGCGTGTCTCTGTGGCTTTGTTCTGGCATCTGATGACTTATGTCAGGCAGCGTGTATGGAATGTGGATCACATTTGGTTCTCCCATCTATCCAGTGTTTAGAGGGAGCAGGTGTTTCTTTATAGAAGTGGGTGACCTGGCTGAGATGTCAGAATAAATGGGAAAAGGAGAATTTCAAGCCAGTCTTATTTTCAAGTGTGTTGTTGTTCTTGCTGTTAGGTGCCCTCAAGTTGAGTCCAACTCATAGTAACCCTATGTACAACAGAATGAAACTCTCCTGACGCTGTGCCATGCACACCATCTTTTCATGTTTGAGCCCACTGTTGTAGCCACTGTGTTTCTTCTCACACCAGCAAAAGGAGGTCCCAGAGGCTTTACTGCATTCTCATCATTAAGATCAACTCTACTTCGAGGAGGCAACTCTTCCGCAGTCATCTCTTGAATGCCTTCCAGCCTGAGTGGCTCATTTTCCAGCACTATATCTGACAGTGTGTCTCTCTGCTTTTCATATGGTTTTCAATGGCTGATTGGGGAGTGGGCTGCTGGGTCCCTCTCCCTAGTCTGTCTTAGTCTGGAAGCTCAGCTGAAACCTGTCCACCATGGGTGGCCCTGCTGGTATCTGAGATACAGGTGGCACAGCTTTTAGTATCACAGCAACACGCAAGCCCCACAGCATGGCAAGCTGATAGATACAGGGTCAGAGCAGTCTCTGGCTGCTCTTGCTGTCAAGAGAGAAGAGAGGACGGGTGGAGGCCTCTCCTGGGCAGATGAAAACGCCCCGCTTGGATCCTAAATGTTTCCCAGGGGCTCTTGTGTGGCCCAGGAAGGTGGTGCTATCTAGGGTGGTAGAAACCTCAGGAGTGGGCAGAGTTGGGGAACCCAGTCACATGGGGAAGGCCTCTGAAGGGGTTTTGGAAGCCCAGCCCCTCCATCCCTCCCTCCCTCCCCCACACTCCCTACCTGATATTCTGCCACAGACCCACAGCAATGGGGCCAGGTGACCACACACTGAAAACCCCGAAGCCACAGGCGGAAAGCAGCCCCTCCTTTAAGCCGATCATCTCAGGTGTCGCCTCCCAGCGAGGCAAAACTGGCACTTTACTCCTTCCCCAA
This sequence comes from Pedetes capensis, assembly GCA_007922755.1. Classification (NCBI taxonomy): domain Eukaryota; kingdom Metazoa; phylum Chordata; class Mammalia; order Rodentia; family Pedetidae; genus Pedetes; species Pedetes capensis. Next base: position 93,754 of record VMDO01000104.1, on the reverse strand, counting down.
GCGAACTTTAGGTTTAACCTCGTTACCTCACAGATTTTAAGGATCCTTAAGCGGAGCTCAGATGAAAGGGTTCCTTGCAGAATGACAATAACTATTAGCTGCACAACTTGTAGCTAACACAACCTATTTTACTAAAATGATAATTCAGCCGTTTGTTCAACGATGCCTTTAAATGAGCTGAATTTAAGTTGAAAAGATCAAGCCTGGGGTCCGTCAGTCAGAAGTCTGGGGAAGGAATCAGGCTTCTTAATTCTTCCAGGCTTCATGTAGGTGATTGTATTTAACGTTGAACATACTGTGACTTCCATTATAATTTAATTTCTCCGCAGCAGACACCTCCCTACTTAGCATGGCTGTTTAAATTTATCCAAACAATATGGTAATCTGATGAGTTACCCTGGCAATCTTAGAGGAGTTCTCAGTTTGAGCCTTAGCAATACTCTTGAAAACAGTAGTTCACTGTCCCTCCATCCTGGATGCATTTAAAAGTTACCTGGGAAGTTTGAGCCCCTGGTTTGGGGTAGATCCTGGGGGTAATTATTTTTCAAGTACTTTCCAGATGATTATATTTGCAGCTGAAGCTTAGAAACAGACTATTGGATAAGTAGAAATTCTTCAGCCATATTATTGAAATGCATTTGGTGCTTGAAGGAAGATGACATTGACCCTTTTGTAATGCAAATAATTAGCACTTCCAATTTTACAGCATTTTAATTTCCTATTTGGAAGTCTCTCTCTCTCTCTCTCTCTCTCTCTCTCTCTCTCTGTTGTTGTTAGGGGACGTCGAGTCGGTATCTGACTCATAGTGACCCTCATAGGGTTTTCAATGGCTGACTGTTTTGGGATTGCTTTGGGAGTGGATTGCCAGGCCTTTCTCCCATTTTTGTGGTGCTGGGAATTGAACTCGGGACCTCAGAGATTGCAGTGCAGCGCTCTACCAACTGAGCTAAATCCCAGGCCCCCCCACCCTCTTTCTCTGTGTGTGTGTGTGTGTGTGTGTGTGTGTATATATATATATATATATATATATATATATATATATATATATATATATATATTTGTGTGGTGTGAATAGGACATGAATAGCACATATCTGTAGGCCTCATTGCATAAGAGAACTTCTTTAATGCACTGAGAAGGTGCCTTACCTCAGTATTGACAGTTAGTTTCCATTAATACTGATTAGTTGACCTACCATCTTATAGTAGTTATCCTATAATATTCACTCACATTGACATTTAATATGTAACAGCTACAAATTCTATGAGTTTCCAGAATCCTTATTTTCCCATCATAGTACTTTTGGTGGTATTGCCTTTGTAAACTTTTTTGTTTGTTTGTTTGTTTTCTGGTACTGGGAGTTGAACCCAGGGCCTCACGCTTGCATGCTTTGCAAGTGCTGGACCACTGAGCTGCACCCTCAGCCCATTTTTTTAGTTTTCAAGACAGGGTCTCACTAAGTTACGCAGACTGCCTCTGGTCTCGAACTTGCGATCCTCCTGCCTCCGCCTCCAGAGCCCGCTGGGATTACAGGCGTGTGCCGCCGCTCCCGGTTACCTTTGTAAACTTAAAAACTCTGTTAGTGAAATTGTCAAACACATGCAAAAACAGAATAGTCCACTCCGTCCTCATTTGTGTCCTAATCATCCAGCTTTAGCAGTGACCAAGGTTTTGCCCCTCTGTCTTTTCCTTACCCTTTGCCTTCTCACAGAGACAAACTGAGCTTTGTAGTTCTTTCACTTTCCTTTAAAGTTCTTAACAATTACTTAATATCACATTGCCAACAACCCTCACTCTTTCCTTGACTGGAGACGCAGGTTGTAATTCTGTCTCTGGTTTGCAAGATTTCCTGCTGAGCCTAAACCCTTAAGCTATGTTCTCGCAGACTGGGACATTAGCAAGATCTCTCGATTGAATTACAGAATTGCATTCCACCAAGGACCCGGCTTCGCAGAGTACTTAATGTTGAACTACGGGAGGAGGCAGAGTAATGGGTCTTTGCAGCAATACCATCTTTCTTTCCTTCCGTAAATCAAAGGTGGTATTATGGGACTTCTAGTTAGCTGGCATGAATGGGGAGTCAGAAGAACACGGAGGTGAGCCGTCCCCCCCAGATTAAAGCATTTCTGTCATCTCCTGGAGGTTTATTCTTTTACTTGTAGTTATTAATATGAATAATTTAAAAACATGAGATCTGTTCTGTGATTGGAAACTTTTTTGGGGGTATAGATTCCACAGTTCCTACTGACCTAAAAGCCGAAACAAGAAATTGCCTAACTCGTTTCTGCCTTCTGCCAGTGACTTATCTGGGGCCTCTCTGATGCGGTCCCTAGCGGCTGGTTGCTGATGTGGCAGGAGCTAGAGCTCCACGGGTCATGGGAGTGACGGAGCGGGTGTAAGTACAAATGATGCTGGTCTGTCCCAGCGACCCCTGCCCTGGGCAGCAAAGATGGGTGTTTGCAGAGCGGCTGTGTGCACACTCACTGCTGTGGGTGGGTCCGATCCTGGAGGAAGAGGCAGGGCAGAGAGACCAAGGATGCTGGTCATGGGTGGGCTGTGTATGTCCAGGTCATATTTCCATATGGGACCCAAACGTACAACAAAGACTATGTGACTTTCCATCACTGGATGAGCCCCTCGTATGGAACCTGTACGGCCAGCTGGCGTTCCCTGTGGCTGGTAGGACCGCGTCCGCATGCTTTAACTGTGCAGACAAAATTCCAGCAGAGAAGTCAGTTCACGTCAAACGCGAGATTACTTCCATCATACATTTTTCTTTTTAATTAATATTTCATGACCGGGTAACTAGCCGTCTGTTGTCCTTCTAATAAAGAAGGAGGTATTATAACCAATAAAACGTATTTATGGCCCTCGTTTTAAAGTCTTAATTAAGGACCCATCCCTCGTGAAAGTCTTTTTAAAAGCAGTCAGAAGCGTACAGCAGAGAGGTAGAGAAACCTCTGTTAAGGAAGCCACACACCCTGTCGTGGTTAGTCCAGCAAGCGTTTCTGGGATGCTTTTGTAAATCCATGTAGTCATTAGCTTCCAGAGGTTAGAAAAATATGGAAGTTGTTTACTCGATGTAGGGTTTCTGTATAGTGTGGGCATGTATTGCCTCGTTCTCAAATTTGAGCAATTCAGAAAACTCTGCTTTCGCAACCTCAGTAAAATAGATACAACACTGCTCAGACATAAGGAAAGAATCCAGGTTTTCATCCTGTAAATGTGAGAAAAGGGGTTTAGTACCTATAGGACCAGTTTTTAAAACTCAGTGCTGTGGGTTGAACCCAGGGCCTTGCAACAAGCTAGGCAAGTGCCCTACCATTGAGCAGGACCCGGACCCCTTTCTAAGTTAATTGATTTGGTTTCTTTGAGACAGGGTCTCACCACTTGCCATCCTCCTGCCTCAGCCTCCCTGGTGCTGGGCTTACAGGCACGCACCACCCCACGGGCTTCCCAGCCTCTGACCTTGAACTTGTAATCCTTCTGTCTCGGTCTCCTGAGTCAGTGGGATTGTGGGTGGGTGCCACGGTGCCCAGTGTATAGGACCAATTTAAATGGGCATAATATATACAGGCGGGCTGGGGTTTAGCTCACTTGGTAGAGGGCCTCGCTGCACTCTCTGAGGCCCTGGGTTCGATCCCCAGCATGCCAAAAATGGGAGAAGGACCTCCCAGCCCACTCCTGAGACAATCAGCCTTTGAAAACCCCATGAATAGCAGAGAAGCACTGACATAGAGCCAGGCACAGCACAGTGTCGGGGAGTGTTTTGTTCTATTGTACATAGAGTCGCTATTAGTCAGACCCTACTCCATGGCACATAACAATAACAATAACAATATATACAGTTATGTGTCGTTTATTGATGGGGAGACATTCTGAGAAATGTGTCATTGGGTGATTTTGTTGCTGTGAGAACATCACAGAGGCACTTACACAAGGATGGTTACATCACCAGGCCTTATGGTTTAAGGGACCACTGTCTTCTGTGCAGCCCAGCACGGCCTGGAGTGTTGCTGTGAGCTGCACCCCTGTATTTCTAACACTATGGGTTCATTCTCATGGGCAGCTTAAGTTGTGGATTCTAGGAGTTGCAGTCTGCTGAGATCTATGCTATTGAAGGTTCTCTGCAAGGCAGCTATGGAAAGAGCACAGGGAGGTGGCTGACCATCACCTAGCCAGAGCAAGCCAGCAAATTCTAAAGCATGGGGTTCATCCACAGCTCTCCCTTTGTGCGCCCAGATCTCTTGGCTCTACTCACCAGGAAAAATGGGAAAAGAACAGGAGGCATCCACCCACTGTGGCCATTGCTGTCCATCATCGAGTTTGGGGTTTTTCCTAGCTTCTATTTTGTTAATCACCTAGACATACCTCACTATGCTCTGTGATATTAGACTCGAGTGTAAAAGTGAAATCACACAGAGTCTTGTTGCTGTTGTTGCCAGGTGCCGTCGAGTCAGTATCCGACGCATAGCAACCCTCATAGGGTTTCAATGGCTGATTGTTTCAGGATTGCCCCACACAGAGTCTTAGAGATGGTCTATTCTATCTCGCGTGTCATTTGAAGGAAAGGAGGTTAAAAGAGTTTGAATAATTTGACCAAGGTGTCACGGCGAGGTGGGGGTAAAACTGGGACTGGAATTCACCTCATTCTGCTTTGTGATTCTAGAGGTAAAGGAAGCTAAATTCCCACTTGTGTAGCTCATTTGATCAATAGACGTTAAAAGTTCTGTGTAAAGTGCCGGTTAACTTACTGATTGCCAGTATTTAGTCAAAATGGGTTTGATATACCCCAGTAAACAAAAAGGGCACCTTCCCCAGGAGGTTGAAGTTAAAGCCATATTTACTTTCAGGCAGAAGAATCATTTCTAAAGCATCATGACAACCTCTGAATCTAAAATATAAGTGGATAATTCTTATTCTAACTTATATTTTACATTTATTTTATTTATATTTATATTATTATAATTCTAACTTATATTTTATATTTATATGTTAAAGTATTTAAAATATTGGGCTATTTTGATTACTTTGGCAATAAAGTTATTTAATAGATTTGGTAAAACCTAAAATTTGTGCAATGTTCGGAATTCTAATTATGTTATGTAAAACTTTTCTTCTATTCGTGTGGTAATTATTTATACATTTTTAGTAACATATCTGGAAAATATGAAATGCAAGTGTAGATTACTAAGTGGAAGTAGTACTGGCTTGAGTTTTCTGAAAGATAAAATTATTTCTTCAGTTGTTTCTTCTTACAGGTAAAAAGTGATCAATGGACTTAGTTTTATTTATTTATTATTTTGCAGTACCTGGGGGTTGAGCCCAGGGCCTCACACATGCTTTGCAAGTGTTCTACCACTGGGCTGCAGCCTCCAGCCCATTTTTAAATTTTTTATCTTGAGACAGAGTCTTGCTAAGTTAAATGAGGCTGCCTCTGGCCTCAAACCTGTGATCCTCCTGCCTCCACCTCCCGAGTTGCTGGGATTACAGATGTGCACCATCTCACCCAGCCGGACTTATTTTTATTGACATTTCTGTTCAGTGGTATACCTTGATTAAAAGCTCAAAGAAAAGGCAAAATAAAATAGTAATATCAAGCTGATAGCGAAAAATCCTAAAAAGAAAATGCAGTCATGGATTTCTATTTTTATGTTGCTAAATTGGCTTTGGTGAGTTTTCTGCATGAGCAAAACAAAGCAAAACAAAAAAACCAAATCCAGTGTATTCCAGTGACATTTGCTTTTTCTGGACTTGGATAGTGGGTAAGAAGGCAGTCGTGCGCCACCTGATGGTTTTCCATTGATCGGCACGAGAGGGTCACCGATTCTGTTGTAACTGAATTTAAGGCATCCCAACATTTCTTTCACTGCCAACTCCTCCTTGAAGATATGTATTTTTCTCACTCTGAAGAATACTCGCCAGGTACCATTACCCTGTTTGAAGATCAAAAGTAAAATTTAAAATAAGCAATCCCTTCTGCTGTGCTTCTTGTCGTTAGGTGCTGTGGACTCAGGTCCGACTCACTGTGGCCCTGTGTACAACAGAATGAAACACTTCTCTGCTGTTCATAGAGTTTTCAATGGCTGATTATTTCTGGGTGCGCTGCCATGTCCTTCTCCCAGTTTTGTGGTGCTGGGGATCAAACTCAGGTCCTCAGACCGCAGAAAGCAAGTACTCGGCCAACTGATCAGAATCCCTAGCCCGCTGTGCTTCTTAGGTATCCATGCACATATGCCAGTAAGTTACCCCGATGATATTTAGTTATATTCAGGCACCACTAAGGGCTGTAAGGAAGAGTAATATCATCTCCAGCTGCAGAATTGTGAGAGTCTGTTATGAAGATGGTAGAAAAGATTTCACCTGTGGGGACTCCTGGTTCCGTTTTTGGAGTGTACACTGATTTCTGTAACTTAGTGTTTAATTACTCTAGTTGTTCAGAATACATTTTTGTGTGCTTGAAAGACTACCCCAACAGTGATGATTCACTTTCCACAGTTAGCCTCGTGTTTCTCAAGTCTAGATAAGATTTTGTATTCTAGACTGCGGTGTGGCCATTGTGTGTGTTGACTGCGGATCCATCATTGAATCTATTTTTGCCTTGTCGAGCTGATTGTGATTTGAAGCGTAAAGGAGTTCTACGATAGTTACAACATCCAATTCCGAGGTCCACTTTTTACATTTTTTTCATTTTCTTGGGGGTTTGGAGTTTGAGAAGGGGAATCACTGTGTAGCTCCCGCTGGCTTTGAACTCACTATGTAGCCCAGGCCAGCCTTGAACTCGTAATCCTCCTGCTGCCCGCTTGTGAATGCTGGAATCACAGTGTGTGCCATGAAGCCCTGCTTCCTGAGGTCCACGTTCAGCAGGAAGTGAGTCAGTTAAGGAAAGAGCCTTTCTGTGCCCCTGTCATGACCAACACTCCTCATGGAGCTGACACGGTCAGAGGGGACGAGGCCATTAGAATGGATGTAGAAACAGAAGACGGGCCGGGTCCGGATCCGGCAGGGGCTGCAGGTCCCCGTGGCCTGTCTAGTGAGGAAAGCCGGCAGCCCACCTCCAGCAGAGTGTGGCGGAGGGACCCAGACTCTCCCCAAATCCACCCCTGGTCCTGAGCATAACACTCGAGAGCAAAGGCCAAGAACAATTCTGTGGCTGGCAATGTAGTTCAGTGGTAGGAAGCCTGCCTTGCCTGTGCAAGGCTCTGGGTTCCATCTCTGGCACCCCAAAAGCAGTTCTGTGGGGGGAAATAGGTGGTGGGAAGGGCACACTCAGAGAGAAACAGCAAGAGGCGGAAGAGGATCCAGATTCCTTCCGAAATGCACATGCTCTTTGACTTATGATGGGGTCTGGCCTGCCAAGCCCAGGGTGAACTGAAAACATCCTGAGTGGAAAACACACTCACTGCGCTGCCCCCGCCAGCACCCCAGCTTAGCACTGCAACCCCCTGCAGAGTGTCAGCGGTGTCTCCTCATGGTGGTGACCGCAGGAAGAAATCCAAATTCAGCCAGGTGCAGTGGCGCACGCCTGTCATCCCAGTGACTCGGGAGGCGGAGGCAGGAGGATCGCAAGTTTGAGACCAGAGGCAGTCTGCGTAACTTAGCAAGACCTTGTCTCAAAAAGTAAAAAAAAAAAAAAAAAAAAAAAGTGGGCTCAGGGTGCAGCTCAGTGGTCCAGCACTTGCAGGGCATGCATGCACAAGGCCCTGGGTTCAACCCCCAGTACCACAAAAACAAACAAACCAAACAAAAAAAGAAATCCAAGTTCAAAATTCCAAGTATGTTTTCCACTGAATGCATACTGCTTTTGTGCTCCTGTAAAGTTGAAAAACTGCAAGCCCAGGTTTTCTAACTCAGGGACCCTGCATACTTCTCATCAAAAGAGCTTGAGGGTTATCACTTGTACCTGAGGGAGGGTACACTAATGAGTAGGTCTCATCCATTTTTAATTTTTTTACTTTGTTGTGTTGAGACACAGGCTCTGTGTATCCCAGGCTGCCTGGAACTCGTGGTGATCCTCCTGCCTCTGCCTCCCAAGTGCTGGGACCACAGGCGTGTGTCACCATGCATGGCTTTCACAGGCCATGTTTATGGGTTGAATGGAGCCTCCCTGTTCATAGGTTGAAGTCTTAATCCCCAGAACTGCAGAATGTGACTTCATTTGGAGACAGGATCATGGCAGACATAATTGGTTAAAATGAGGTCACTGGGAAGGGCCCTAATTCAGTAGGGTTGAGCTCCTTATTAAAGGGGAAGTCTGCACAGTGAGACCCACACAGAGAGAAAGTACCATGTGAACGTGAAGGCAGGGATCGGGGTGATGGTCTATAAGCCAAGGAACTCCAGCGATTGCCAGCAGGCAAGGGAGGCTGAGAGAAGCATGGAACCGGGTCTCAGAAGGAGCCGAGCTTGCTGACACCTTGGTCTGGGAAACGCCAATGTATCTCTTTGTTTAAACTGCTGGTTTGTAGTACTTTGTTCCTGCAGCCCTCAGAAACGAGTACAATGTTACAGGTTCGGCAATTCTCAGTGTTTCTTTTCATTGTCTTCACAGGGTTTGAGTGAGGATTATCAGATAATATGCAGGATGCTTATTTGAACTTGAATTTCAGATAAGACCCAAATATTCTGTTTAGTATCCATGTGGCCCAAACATTGCCTGGGACATACAATAGTAGAAAATTGTTGTTGTTGTTAGGTGCTGTCAAGTCGGTATCTGACTCATAGCGACCCTCATAGGGTTTTCAATGGCTGACTGTTTCAGGATCGCCTTGGGAGTGTATTGCCAGGTCCTTCTCCCATTTTTTTGCGGTGCTGGGAGTTGAACTCGGGACCTCAGAGACTGCAGTGCAGCACTCTACCAACTGAGCTAAATCCCAGCCAGTAGAAAATTATTCATTGTTAATATGAAATTCATATGACTGGATGGCCTGTGTTTTTATTTTCTAGGCCTGATAAGTCTACTTGGGGTTATAATGAAATATCACAAAATTGGGTGCCTTTAAACAACAGAAATTTGTTGTCGGACTGCTCTGGAGGCTGGACGCCTGAGGTCAAGATAGCAAGCTAGTTCCTTTGCGGGAGTTTTGCTCATTCAACTGGAATCTGGGTCCCTGCTTTTGTCTACTGGAGTTGGAAAAAGCAGAGAAGGGAAAATGCTGTTAGATTTCTGTCTGGTGAGGTTTATTTCTGACTCTATTTGCTGTATATGAAGCTAGATCTGCCACTGACTGGCTATGAGATACTGTGCAAATGATCTAAAATATCTGGGCCACAGTCTTTGCATTTGTTAAACAAGAGAATGTAAGCATAGGTCCCTTCCAGCCCTTTATGTCCGTCAGCCAAGCAAACAGCTTCTTTCTTGGAGGAACGCTTAAAAAGCCTAGTTTATCAGAGCGCTGGAAAATGTTTAGCTGTTTCTATGGCTTGGATCAAAAATACAAACTGTCGCTCCTCACAAAGCTTTATTACCTCCACTTCTGAGGAAAGGCTGGAGTTTAATATCATTCTGGTACTCTTAATGAGGATTCCCTAATTGAGGAGGGCGTTCGCGGTGATGATGAGCACTTAAAAAGATCACTGACTTGAGAAATGGTTCGAGTCTTAATGGTGCCGAGAATCAAGGCTGAGCGATTATTTCTGTACTGGCCTGGTGGTGTTGATGTTTGTTCTGCTAATTGTACTTAATTTACTGTGAAGCTTTCTAAAAGAGACTCCTGTTGCTTTGAGGGGTGGTACGGGTGAAGCGTTGAACTTAGGGACCTGATTAGTCAGTGCCACTGTGCAGGGAAGGCGCCCTGAAGTTATTTGTTGGAAGGAGTCCACTGGAGTTCGCCTCGGATTTCTGCATCCTCCTTTCACGTTGCTTCGTAGGCACGTGAGTGAGTGATTTTACCCACCCCCGTGGGAACGCCAGGGATTTGACGTTAGCACCAGCAGCTCTTAAAAATTGGACCAGATTGCTATTCCTCTGGATGGTTCTAGAATTTTGTTTGTGGTGAGCATCTCATACTGAGAGCGAGTGGGAAGTTGGGATAGTGGGGAAATGACAGTCAAGAACTGAAGGGAAAAGAAAGAACATGATCGTTCTTCTCAGGGAGAGCTTGGCAGTGTGTTCTGTATCCTCCCGGCTCTTGCATGTTGGTCTGAAGAAGAGAATGTCCTTGAGTCTCTTAGCTGAGCATGAGGGTCACAGGAAGGTGGGCACGGGATCAGAATCACTGGGAAATGCTTGTAAACCCAGTGGATCCTAGTCCTTGTCCTAAGACATCAGGGCATCTAGAAGGTTCTGCTTACCCCCATGAGTCAATGTGTCTTATCCCATCTGTGATTTTTAAAGGAAGTTTAAATTTCCCCAAAGAGGAGCACACAGGTGACCCTTGCTGGTTAGTAACTGTGATGGTTTAGACCCTGGACGTCCTCCAAAGTCTGTGTGTTGCAGGCTTGGAGCCCAGCGTGGTGCTCTCGGGAGGTGGTAGAATCTTGAATCTCTTGAAGATCAAAAGGGGTTTAAGCGAATGGGGGGAGGAATTTGCCTTTGGAGGGGACAAGAGAACCCTGGCTCCTCCTCTTTCTCCCTCTTTGCTTCTCAGATGCCATGAGATGAGTGATTTTGCTCCATTACGCACTCCCCGCCATGATATTCTGCGTCACTGGCACCACAGACTCAGAAGGAACAGAGCCGGCTGACATGGGCTGGACCTCCCGAAACCATGGGCCAAGGCAAATCTTTCCTCCTCGGAGGAGTCTGTCTTAGGGATTTCATTACAGCGATGGAGAGCTAACGTGCCTGCCTGATACCGATCTCCCCCTTTTGCTCACTAACGGAACTCTAACTTCATTGGGGCCGGCACTGTGTCTGGTTCCTTGGGGTGGAGAGTGATTGGTCCAAGCAATTATAGCCATTCTGCCTTCCGAATTCCAAGCTTCCTTTGCATCTGTGCAAAGGAATTAAAGAATGTATCCTAATTCTGGCTAATAAGACAAGAAAAAGTCTGCAGTAAGGTCACCTGGTAAAAGAAGATTTCAGAGGTGGAAACCACCTGTGACGGTGAGTTTTCTGTCATCTGGACCATGGCGTGCTCAGATTAAAGATTATTTCCGGGTGTGCTTGTGAGGGTGGTTCTGGGTGAGATTAGCATGTGAACTGATGAATCTGCTAAAGTGGATTGCCTTCTCCTAGGTGAGTTGTTGTTAGGTGCCTTTAGGTGTTAGGTGTTAGTTGTTGTTGAGTCGAGTCTGACTCATAGCGACCCTCATAGGGTTTTCAATGGCTGACTGTTTCGGGATTGCCTTGGGAGTGGATTGCCAGGCGCTTCTCCCATTTTTGTGGTGCTGGGAATCGAACGTGGGACCTCAGAGACTGCAGAGCAGCGCTCTACCAACTGAGCCAAATCCCAGCCCTCCTAGGTGAGTGGGCGTCACCTAATCTGTTGAGGGCCTGAATAGCATGAAAGGGGAAGGGAAGAGGAATTTTCCCCTTCTTTCCTTCCTCAGGGCTTGAATTTGGACATCTCATCTCCACTTTTGCCCTTGGACTCAGATTTACACCATCAGCTTCCCAGGTTCTTTGGCATTTGGACTCACTTTCCTGAGAGGACACTGTTCACATGGCAGGCGGATCGTGGGCCTTCTCAGTGTTTGCAGCACGCGAGTCAACTCTGCACCGTGAGTTTCAGTGTGTGTTAGTGGTGTGCGCACACATCTCTGTACGCCTATGTATCTGTCATCCATCCATCCATCGTCCGTCTACCCATCCATCCATCACGCCTCCCTTTGGCGAGGCTTCTCTGGATTTCTCTGGCCTCTGTACTCTCTCTGCCTTTCCTGCGTTGTCCTGTGTCTGGCTGGGATGTGAGGTCTGAAGATGCCAGAGTTTCCAAGCCAGCAGGACCATAGGGAGGAAGGGTGGGGGTCTGGGTCTTCTCTTCACTGCCCCACAAATTATTCTCAATTTCCACACTGTGAATGTTTTGTTGTATCAGGTCCTATTTGGTTCTTGACTTTGGGATGCATCATCAAAGGGACTATGTATTCCCCCTTTGTTGTTGGGTGCCATCGAGTTGGTATCTGACTCATAGCAACCCTACATACAACAGGGAAAACACTATTGCCAGTGCTTCTCTGCTGTTCATAGGGTTTTCAATGGCACATTGATTTTTGGGAGGGGGTTGCCAGGTCCTTCTCCCAAGCCTACAGCACCTGGTGTTCCCAGGCGGTCTCCCATCCAAGCACTAACCAGGCCCGACCCTGCTTAGCTTCTGAGATCTGACAGGACTGGATGCCACAGGGCTATGGCTGCAGACCTTCTCCCCTAGTTAATCCTATTACTGAAGGGGAAAAGGCCTGACATATATAGGGAGAGAATGGCGTTGCCTGGGAACTGTGTCCAGCATCGTTTGTGGTCTGTTTTTCTTTGATTTGCAGTGTTTCTTCATCAAAGTTGAGAAGGTCTGTGCCCTGAAGGTTTTATTGTCTGTTTGCCTTCTGCCCATCCCATTGTTGTTGTTGTTGTTAGGTGCCGTCGAGTCGGTATCCGACTCATAGCGAGCCTCACAGGGTTTTCAATGGCTGAGTGCTTCGGGATTGCCTTGGGAGTGGATTGCCAGGCCCTTCTCCCATTTTTGTGGTGCTGGGAATTGAACTCGGGACCTCAGAGACTACAGCGCAGTGCTCTACCCACTGAGCCAAATCCCAGCCTGCCCATCCCATAGTGGTACCTAAAGAATCACGTACAGAAAGCACTATCAAGTAAAGTAAAAATGATGCATGTGATATATGCATTGTATTCACGTTAATGACCATTTACTTTATCTTGCAAGGCCTTGACAGCCTTCAGTGCACCAAGGAAAGCTAAGCCACAAATCAGTGGCGGTTCTTAGAATTTAAGTTGTACTTTTTCTCCCAAAAACAGTAGGTCGATTGAAAAATAAGACAATTAACTTACCTGGTCAGAGGAAAGTCATCCGGCTCTGAGAACCAGGTGTCGCTGGCCCTTCTGCCAAGATTGATTGCCCAGCGCAGGCTGAGCTTTCCTGAGTAATTAGGATTCACTTCATCAGGCGCGATCTGACCTCACCTTGCAAAGCTGTCTGAAGCATTTGAGCGGAGCGTCCGCTCCTTCCCAGCATTCCTTTGGAGCACTATCCTGGCAGATTCTTTATGACATGTTGCAGTGACAGAAAGCTCCCGTGAACTGCGTTACACCGCCCCGGGCCCCAGGCTACCGGGAAAAATGGTAAGTGCTCGGAGTTCAAGCTAAACAATATGCTCTTAATGAGATCCTGTGTGTTGCAGATCAAAAGCATCACTGAAAGGTAAAAAGTTCAAAAAGCCCTTTACGCGCATAGTGAGTTGGACCAGAGTGGCTTTCATGATCCTTCTGATTGAATTTTTAAAACGTGTGTTCAGGTTTCTGATCCTGAATGCTGCGCTTCAGCGCGTTTCCCCTTGGCCTTTCATCCCAGGCTAGGTGGGAGTGGGCTGGGGGTAGAGTATTTATGAGCAGGGGAATAACAGTGCCTTTCGTCAATGATGCTGAACACGTGCAGCTTTGGAGCGCTTGGAAGTGTCCTGGTGGAGGGAACCTGGGAGACTATCGTCCCTTCAGAACGTCAGAGGTTACTCACAAATCAGGACCTGGCTCAGCAAAGTTTAAACTCCACTCCGCTTTGCACGTCTACATCAAGAGACTTTTCCAAAAAGTTCCTTGATCAGAATTAGAGGAGGGAGGTGTTGTGCCCAAAGTTCGAGTTCCCCAAAGACCACCAGGGAGTCCGAAGTCGCAGCAATAACAAAGAGCCTTTATTAAAGCTCAAGCTGGAGGGCACCGCACCTCACCGGTGCAGAGGTTCAGTGTTGGGACCCCGACTCGTTGCAGGGTAAAGGTTTTTATTGTGTATTACAAGCAGGGAAGGGGGGGTGGACATATATAGGGCGAGAATGACCTGTATGAAAGTCAGATATGGCCTATGTGAAAGTCAGATAAGGTGGGGCTTTGAGTGGCTAAAGTATGCCATTTGTATTATCTTGAGGTCTGGAAGTTCTCCTAAGTTACCGCCCATATCTACAGCCCTTTGTTCTGCCCAGAGCATTCTGATCTAGTGATCTTTCAAAGGAATTTGTGGAGCAGCACCTGTAAGACAGAATCCTAAGATAAGGGGGTCATTCGGGCTGACTCTGGGCTCTTGGTCAGCGTGGGCATCTCAGGAGGGAGAAAGAAATCTGCGTTGCAAGTGCCTGATGAACAGTAACTCCACGTGGGGGCTTTAGATGCGTTCTTCCACTTCACCTTGAAAATACCCCAGTGAGGTGGCGGCTGTGAGTAATCTGTGCCTCCGCTGAACTTGACTTCAACCGTGAGTGTGGCATTCATCATAGTCAGCCTCCCGTGAACTCCATTTTCCCCGACGTTAGTCTTCACCTTTCAGCTCTGGGAGGTGAGACCAGAAGCTGTGCCACGTACTGGCCTACTGTGTGCAGGTATCGGCGCCCACTCCTTTTGATGCACATCAGTTCCTTTCATTTTGTAAATACTGGGAGTTTGCAGCTTTTTGGGTATTATATGGAGAGCTTGGGGGATGGGATTTAGCTCAGTTGGTAGAGTGCTGCGCTGCAGTCTCTGAGGTCCCGAGTTCAATTCCCAGCACCGCAAAATGGGAGAAGGACCTGGCAATCCACTCCCAAGGCAATCCTGAAACAGTCAGCCATTGAAAACACTATGAGGGTCGGTATGAGATACCGACTCAACAGCACCTAACAACAACAACAATGGAGAGCTTGGGTAACTCGAGTCCAGTTAGTGCCAACCCTCAGATTGGACTTGGGTCTGGGGGCCTGAAGCCCTGGTTTCTCTGTGATGATCTGTTGCCCGCGTTAAACGGGGCTTCTGTGTTTGTTTGACGAGCGTTTGTGCTTCAGGCTCTGATCGGCACATTTTCCAGAGTCTGCCTGATGTTTCCCAGGTCTGCCTGATGTACAGGCACCGATCATGCTCTTGCCCTGGGCCTTGGGCTCCTGCTAGGAGGCTCGGAAGGCCTCAGGGTTAGGATCCTATAAGCTTAGCTTTTTTCCTAGGTGCTGACATAACCCTGATAAATTGGAGTCTTGTTGATCAACCCAGGAGAATTGGTATTTTAAACAAAGCTTGGTTATCTACTGGCTTATTCTTAAAATTCAGATGCTCAGATCTGTTTGGAAAGCATAGAAACAGTCAAACTTCCTATGAAGAAGAGCCTGAGCCTACCTCAGGCAACCTCATGCCTACCTGTTGCTAATACAGTGGTTCTCAAAGGGTGGCCCCACACAGCAGCATCAGCATTATTTGGGAATTTGTTAAAAAATGCAAATAGGAGGGCTCTGCCTAGAACTCCCTGAAGAATCTTGGGCGGCACCCAGAAGTCTGTTTTTTGTTTGTTTTGCTGTACTTGGGGGTTGAACCCAGGGCCTCCCACAAACTTTGCGAGTGCTCTACCACTGAGCTGCACCCTCAGCCCATTTTTTATTTTGAGACAGGGTCTTGCTAAGTTACATAGGCTGCCTCTGGCCTCAAACTTGTGGTCCTCCTGCCTCTGCCTCCTGAGGTGCTGGGATCACAGGCTGAGCCACCACACTTGGCTGGCGACAGAAATCTGGGTTGTAATAGTCTTCGAGGTGCTTCTAATGTTTGCTAAACTTTGAGAAACACCTGGTCTCATTGGTTATGGTAAAAATGCACACATTGTGGAGAAGGACAGATTTCTAGGCGATTATCAGTCATTTGTAGCTCAGTGTAAATGAGTGCTCTTAAGGGCATGCCCTGTGTGGGGAGGTAGGGAGAGTCAGAGGGGCCAAGTTCCAGAGAGGTGAAAGGTGACCCGTGCTGTTAGGAAAGGAGGCAGGTAACCTACAATCTCCAAGACTTCCCAATGTTGCCTCAGGCCACTCCTGCTGCTGTTAATACTTGCCTTTCTTCTAAGAAGTAAATGCCAAAAGTAGTTTTCTTTGAAGGTGACATGGGTATTTAACACTTCAAACAGCTTGAATCCCACTAGACAGTTTTACGATGTGATAATGTAGCTCTTATAAGTAAGTCTACTTTGCCCAGGTAGAAACTGACCAGCTAGATTTAGGTTTCAGAAACTATTTCTTCCTTTTTGAAGGCAAATCTGAGTAACCGGGTTTTTGTTGTTAATTGTAAAATTATGTTCCTTTGAGCTCATTGCATTGCTAAAAACGTGATTATTCAGAAAACCAGAGTGACCAGGAAGTCCTGTGGTTTAAAAACATTAAATGAAAGCCTTTAGCCTTGCTGACACAGTGACGTTATTTTTTCTTTATTTAAAGTATTCCCATAAAATCTCTTTTCCCAACTTTAAAAAAGGCAAAATATGCAAATAGTATTCACTGGGCAACAATTACACACTCCCGCTGGGTCGGGTGTTGGAGACACAGTGATGAACAGGGGTCTCCACACCTGTCGATTTTCCAGTCCAAAGGAAGCTTGCAGTCATGACTAACACGGACGTATTCCACATCAGAGATCATTTCATCCCAGCGTGGCCTGGATATAAGTCACACAGTTGTCCATACAACTAGACGGCCTCCCCACAAGAGCATCAAATACGTGGAGGGAGAGGAGGGAATAATCACATGGTGTTTCAGACAGAGAATTTACTGTAGGGATTGGTGACCCAGGGGATAGAGGATAAGAGGCAATAGACAGGTCAGAGAGACACTCAGAGCTGGTGGTGGTTAGGTGCTGTTGATTCAGGTCCGACTCATAGCGACTCTATGTACAGCAGAACGAAGCACTATGTGGCACTGTGCCATGCACACTGTCTTTTTATGTTTGAGCCCAACCTGGCAGCCACTGTGTTTCTTCTCATTTTCAGTGGTGCGACATCAACAAAAGCAGGTCCCAGGGGCTTCACTCCACTCCTGTCGTGAAGGTCGACTCTACTTTGAGGAGGCAACTCTTCCCCAGTCGTTTCTTGAGTGGTTTCCAGGCTGGGGGTCTCATTTTCGGGCACTATATCTGACAGTGCTTCTTTGCTATTCATAGGGCTTTCAATGGCTGATTATTTTGGGAGTGGGCTGCCAGGTCCTTCCCTAGTCTGTCTTAGTCTAGACGCTCAGCTGAAACCTGTCCACCATGGGTGGATCTGCTGGTATCTGAGGTACCGGTGGTGTAGCTTTCAGCATCACAGCAACACGTGAGCCCCCACAACACGATGAGGTGACAGACATGGGGGACTCAGAGTTAGCACGTGCTAAATGGGAGAAGGGCCTGGCAATCCACTCCCAAGGCAATCCTGAAGCACTCAGCCATTGAAAACCCTATGAGGGTTGCTATGAGTCAGATACCGACTCTACGGCACCTAACCTAAACCTAAAAGGGACACAGGGAAAGATGGCGTTGCCAGACCTCAGAAGCTGGCTCATTGGGTGGTTCTAGAAGCCAGAATCCTGGACGCAGGGAGTTGCAGCTTGAGACGCTCATGGAAATAGAGTGGGGAGGACAGAATCCTTCAGTTCCACTTGCTCTTGCTCTGCAGTTTCTTGCCAGCTCCTCCTACTGGACAAACCAGCGTAGAAGCCAAGGGGACAAGGAGGCCACCAATTTTTTTTTTTTTTTTTTTTTTTTTTGTGGTACTGGGTGTTGAACCCAGGGCCTCGCGCTTGTATGCTCTGCAAGTGCTGGGCCACTGAGCTGCACCCTCAGCCCATTTTTTTTTTTTTTACTTTTTTGAGACAGGGTCTCGCTAAGTACACAGACTGCCTCTGGTCACAAACTTGCCATCCTCCTGCCTCTGCCTCCTGAGCTGCTGGGATTACAGGTGTGCACCACCCAATGGTGCCAGACCCAGCAACGGCCACCATTTCTGTGGTCAAGAGCAGAGCAGGAGAAGGTGGAGATGGATCTGAGAACAGAGTCCAGGGAGGGGTGGACTTTGAAGGAACCTCTGGTGAGCTGGATCTGAATAACAAAGTTGTTTTGAGAAGATCAGGACCAATCCCTGGGGGGATCTTGAGGCGCTGCGACCTCCAGGAGGGGTGCCGGGGTCTGGTGGTCAAAGCCCTATGGCAGGCACACGACTCCTCCTAGAACCAAAGATTCTTCATCAAGCGCCACACTCAATTCGATTAATTTTTTAAAACTTTGTCCTCTTGTGGCACTTAGTTAGCATCTGCCTTCTGCACGCAGAGAAACCCAGCCTAGCAGTGAATCCACCCAGGTGCCCTGGCTCTGCATCAGCTGGCTTCTCACGGACTCAGAGAAAGAATGCTTAGCTCAAAGAAACAGACTGCAGGTTCCATGGCATTTGAGGCAAACAGATTAGCGGTGGAGGGGGCTTTCCGGGCCCCTCAATGAGCCTCCCCTTCTGTAAAGAGCCCTGTGTAGAGGTTTGATTTATTACAGTTTTACCAGAACCATTGCAAGCCGGAGGTAATGACCTCAGCTTAAGGCAGTCCTTCTCAAGGGCAGGCTTTAAAAAAATTTTTTTTTTCTTTTTTAAAAACATCCCAATTAATCCCAGAGGCTCGGGAGGCTGAGACAGGAGGAGTGGAAGTTCAAGACCAGAGGCAGTCTGCATAATTTAGCGAGACCCTGTCTGAAAAAGTGAAAAAAAAAAAAAAAAAAGGTCTGGAGGTGGCAGCTCAGTGGTCTAGGACTTGCACACCATGCAAGTGTGAGGCCCTGGGTTCAACCCCCAGTACCACTCACACACACACCACACAAATACCAATCCTTTGTGGTCTCACACTTTTGCAAAATACAATGTGTTAAGAAAAAGAATTACTAGAGTATTTTTTTTAAATTAAAAGAGATACACAGTATACACAGAGATACACAGTATACTAGATACACAGTATACTAGAGTTTGTTTTTTTTAAATTAAAAGAGATACACAGTATACACAGTATACACAGAGATACACAGTATACTAGATACACAGTATACTAGAGTTTGTTTTTTTTAAATTAAAAGAGATACACAGTATACACAGAGATACACACTATACATGGTCCAGTGTTTCTTGTTCAACAGGCATGCAGTGGCTCCTGGAACTTCAGAGGGACTTTCCAAAGCCTCCCTCTCTGCTCTGCTTTGGTCTCCTTGGTGACCAGCCTGCAGGGCTCTGCACAGTCCTGGACAACCAGCACCATTGCTCACAATGCACCCCATGCCATTACCCTGGCCACGCAGGAGGGACCACGGGAGGAAGCTGAGCTTCCCCTGGCTTGCCCTCTGAGACCTATGAGTTCTGGGAAGTTGTGCCCAAACAGAGCAGAAAGCAAGACCTGGGAGCTGGTGGAGCCGGGCACACACAGCTCCCAGCAGACCCTGTGTCCAGCCGAGAAGGTCCTCGCCCACCGGCCTTCACAGGCCCCTGCTGCAGAGCGAGGGGTCCGCATCTTTCCCAGCTGCCTCGTTTTCGTGTTCTTTCCAGGCTGACAACTTGGAAAAGGCAGCAGACATATCTAAAAATGACAGTTATCTTCAGGGAAGGGAAAATGGCAAATATTAGACAAAAAAAGTATGAAGTAAATTTTTCACCCCGAAGGGCCAGGGAAATCATTAGAGTTATCTGACAGCCAGCGTCTCCAGGCTCCTGACTCGCCCTGTGGCGATCTCATTGCTATTTATATGAGCTGGGATGTCTGTCTAGTGGCCACGGCCAACATCACGTGGGATCCATAAAAACTTAGACATGGCCCGGAGTGAGAGAAACCAGGGAACCTCTCTCTCTCTGTCTTAAAGTCTGGATTCCAAATTACTCATCTGTAGTTTACAGTTAGTTACTTTTATCCCCAAAGACACATACACACACAGTCACACACACACACACACACACACACACACAAACACACACACACACACACACAAATACACACAAACACACAGATACACAAACACACTCAGACACACAAACACACACACTCTTTTATTCTTCTTCCCTCCTAAACACTACATCAATCAAGTCAGAACTTTAGGAATTAACACCTATGTTTGTTCCCCCAAGTATTATTAGTTACAGAGTTAGTATTGAACTAAAGTGAAATAGAACGGCTACTCTTTGTTGGCTGCAAGAATATTCAGATAAATCATAAAACGTGAAGTTAGAAAGCTCTTCCTAACTTACTCTTGACTCTTATTTAAACCCACCAAATTTTGTGTTAACGAGTCGCTCTGAATAACATGCTGTTAGAGCTATAACTGAAGCTGCACCCATACCTACGGCTCATACAGTCAGCTGTAGCTACACAGCAATGCAGGCTTTTTTTCCGGTTGAGAAATTGGTTCTCTCTAATGCCCTTTATTAAAGTTTAAAGAAAGTGTTGACTTGGCAGCGGAGGAAGGGGTGGCAAATGAGCTTTCTTGCGGCTGACCTTTAGGGGCCCGCGTGGTGCCAGGAGCACTGTTATTGAGCAGGGCAGAATGCAGTCGTGTTTGTGAAAGAATGTCAACACCCCCCTCAACCTTCACCTCCAAATCAACTCCCAGAGTCATCTCCCAAGGTCACTCTGTGTGTTTGATGTGTCTGTGTGTGTGGGCATGTTCCGAACCAGGGTTTGATCATTGTTGACCGGCACCCACGATTCCAAGCCATATGCCAGCGCGTTTATCAAAGAGAAGTGTGACTGTATTTTCTTCACATTGTTTCAGCGATAGACTCTGATCGCCAGAACTTAAAAATCTGTTCCCACCACCTTTCACAAAAGAGTCGAAGTTTTTCCATTTCACCCTTTAGTGTGATGGAAAAAAAAGAAAATCTTAACCTGCTCATATGTGTATTGCAATCCTTCCTGCCGCCAAGCGTCTG
The DNA here is from genome assembly GCA_007922755.1 of Pedetes capensis. Taxonomy (NCBI): domain Eukaryota; kingdom Metazoa; phylum Chordata; class Mammalia; order Rodentia; family Pedetidae; genus Pedetes; species Pedetes capensis. The sequence continues at coordinate 72,950 of VMDO01000104.1, read as the reverse complement.
CTTTCTCTCTGAAGATCACGTCTTCTTTTTGACTAGGTTGTGCATTTCAGAGCTGAGAACTGTGCCCCCCGTTGCCTAGCAACTGAGAAACTCAGGCCTCAGCCCTGGTGGGCGAGATGGAAAAGGTCAATTAACGTGACAGGGCTGTCCTTATCAATATGCTACTGTGGCAGCGGTTTTTATTTCTTATAGTAATATATCATAATAAGTTTTGTAGGTCTTTATACTGTGGCTCTCCTTTTTGAATAAAAGCATAACTAAGACTTGAGGGGATGTCTGATATAACAGAAAATGTAACCATAAAAAAAAAAAATCCCGGAATAGAAATCATCTGAAGCTGCGTACCCTGCCAGCCCGCCTCGGGCTCTTACACATTTCCATTGAGTTATTTTATGATCAGGCCAGTATGTTATTGAAATATTATCTCTTTAGCCTTTCTCATTCTGATAAGAAATGACAGGCTCTCAGAACAGTAATACATACAGAGAGCAAACTACGGAGCTATGGACAAAATCCAGCCTGGGTAGGGAACCTCAGCTTTGGAGAATTTCCATTAAAACTGATTGTCCCTGGCTTGTGTTTTCAAATAAGGTGCGATAGGCATCCTAACGTCCACTTTAATTGTGATGGAAGTTTGCAGCCTCTGCCAACGATTGCATTTAGACTGATCATTGAACAACATTCAAGAAAGAGCCTGTATTGTTTTTACGACCTCCTTTAAGGGGCACTTTCTATAGGAAATAATGAAACGGTACAGGTAGGGTAACAATCAAGATTTGCAGGGTCATTCACGAGTAGAGGAGGAGGAGATGGAACAGAGAATGTAAAATTTCAAGGTGCATCTTTGGAAGATGCTCTGATTGAGACCTATTTTGGCAGCTGTGTGCAATACCTGTAGCTTTGTTATTTTATTTATAGACCTTCCACGAGAGGATCCTGGTGTTATCAGTGTGTGCCTATTGATTCTTTATCGTCGTCTAATGCGTAAGCTGTTTCATGTGAACAAAATCAATACCTGTGAGCACGTGGTTCCGCCGTCTGGGTTTGGGAGACCTGGGTTGTGTTCTCTGATCCGCTTCTGTTAGCTGCACGACCTTGGGCAAGCCAGAGTGTCTCCAGGTCTCAGCATTGCCCCCTGTAGAACAAAGATGTTGAACTGCGTGACTTTGGGCATCCTTTTCTGATTCCTCAGTGCTGTCAGCGGCATTTTTCCTCAGTTCTTCCGCCTGTCGCCTACGTACGCATAATCACATTTCGTTATGCAAAGAATAATACCCATGTGACTTTGTGGAATGGCCCCTTTGTATATTTTAAGACCTTTTGACCTCTGACTGATGACATCCAAAGGGACATAAATTGAGTTGATCCTAAGGATCAGCCTGCCTGCAGCCGTAGCCCTGTGGCATCCGATCCCATCAGGTCCTGAAAGCTAAGCAGGGTTGGGCCTGGTTAGTCCTTGGATGGGAGGCCGCCTGGGAACACCAGGTGCTGTAGGCTTGGGACACAGACCCAGCCACCCACTCCCAAAAACCATTCTGCTGTTGAAAACCCTATGAACAGCAGAGAAGCACTGACAGTAGTGTTTCGCCTGTTGTACGTAGGGTCGCTATGAGTTGGATACTGACTCAAAGGCACCTAACAACAACAACAAACCGCCTAATTTTTGTGTTGTAGAAATTGACCTAGAAATCCAAAGTTGGCATTTTCCTGTGTTTAGCAGTCTCCAAGAACTCATGGGGTTCACAACTGTTTTGATTTTCTCTTTTTCCCTCCCTTCCCCCTTCCCTCCTTCCTCTCTTCCTTCCTTCTTTCCTTCCTTCCTTCCTTCCTTTCTTTTTTTTCTCTCTCTCTCTTTCTCTCTCCTTTATAACATTAATGTAGGAGCAGATGTTCTCTCCCTCCTCACAAATGCTGCACCGTGAATCATCTTAGCCTCTCTGTAAAATTTTAACTTAATGGAGTCCTGGCATTTCTGATGAGATGGGAACTTAATTTTATAGAACAACCTATTGAACAAGCTGTTCTTGGACATTCCCATCTCAACGAAATGTTAAAAGTATTAAAATTCACATTAGCACCAGAGGAAATTTTGCATGGGTAATCCTTTAATACAGTGCTTTATGGCTCTATTAGCTGCACAGCAGCTGGTGACATGATGAATTTAGACCATTAAAAAATTCAGTAAGAGGTTTAAAAGTCAGCTTTTTAAAACATTATCTTGCTGCAAGGAAAGAGAATGTCTCCTCGGGGCCAGAAACGCGGTGGCTTCACGCTGTGGCAGGTGGAGGAAAGGAACGTGCGTGACCAAATTTCACCTGCTCGGAGATCTGAACCTAGCGAGGGGTTGGAATGACGAGTGAGAACTCAGGACACCAGGTGGGGGGAGGGGTCAGAGCAGGTGAACATCTCCCACGCACATCTTCCACTTCCTCCTTGTTTTCCAAGGGTTTGCTTACGTGTGAAATGATGGTGGTGCTTTAGAACCTATTAACATTTTCATTCGCTCCAAACTATGTGTTTGTGTAAAATCAATTTTTTTCAAGCTTTTATTTAGTGACTTAATGACTTATATCATTTCTCACCTTTGATACAAATAAGCTTCTGCAAGGTACCTTGAGAATAAAGCCTTGGTCCCAAGGGATGGATGATGGTGCCTTGAAGAAACATTCCTGGTTTGTCTTGTGGGGCACTGGGATGGTTTGTGGGCACAACATGGCTAGGAGGTATCTGGGGGTTGGGGGAGCTTAGCAAGTGAGATCTGCTTAGGGATGGACTTAGAGTTTCACCATAAGGCTTTAGTTATCCATCCATCTTTCCAAATTGTGCTTTAGTTCCTCAAAAGGACAAAAAGCCCCTACTTTGTCCACCCCCGATGGATTTTGCAGGTTGACAAGGTACAATTATCGTTCAAGCCAGGAGTTGGTTGAAAAGAATGTATTTGTAGCAAATGTATATTTCTGAGCAAAAGTGGTAAGAGGCCACCTTGTATGAAATTGCCCAACTCATCCCCATGTGTTTGTTACCGTCGTCAACCCTCGTGGATTAAAAAGTGGGTAGTTGAACTGAGTGGCGGTTGTTGCTGAATGACTCATTTCTGTGATGCCCGTGTTTGTGTAAAGTTGCTCAGATTCTGTCATCACTTAGCGTAACTCCACATAGAAAGGAAATTGCTGTTTCTTGTGGTGCGGCTATTACGGCTATTACGGCTCACCTGAGCAAAAACGAAATCCACTTTGTGCGCCTTGCAGGAGATTGCTAATGGTCCCTGAAGTGTAAACAAGCCACCAGGTTGAAAACGAAACAGCTATTGTATTCGTGAGTGCTAAAAATTGGTTTATTTTTCCTCCAACGTGAAAGGCTTCATTTTTCTCAAAGTGCATGGAGTACCTGCGTGGAAAACTCCTTCCTTCTGCCCTGTGGAGGAGGATGGGAATATGCTAAAGTTATTATGTTCCCCACACAATGCTGCCAAGAACTCTCCTTTTAAAGGAGTTACTCAGAAAATCATTGTATTTGAGAGATTAGCTTGGGTGAAATCTGTTTTGGGTAAAGTCCAATCCTGGGTCTGAGGTTGATTGATCTGATGGGGTCCTCTCCCGCCCTGCACTTTTACAAAGGTGCATTTTATGTGTGTGCAGCAATGGGTTACTTTTTCCAAATTACGTGGTTCCTTGTGACTGAGCGTGCTGGAAGAAGGGTTATGTAGTCTGAGCGTTTCACTAAGACACTGCCTTAAAAAATAAACAACAACAGTGCGTTCTTTCTCTTTCCCACTCTCTCGCTCTCTCGCTCTCTCCCACTAAAATGATTTCCTCCTTGAAAAAAAGTTATAACTGAAATCCACTCACTGGTGTTCTCAGAACTATACATGCCATTTCCACTTATGCATGATTTTCAGGAGCAAGAGGGATTTGGGGGGACATTTCAGATTTTATAGTGAAGGATAAAGGTAATGTAAATTGTCAAACCCTTTCGGTAAGCATAGGGATTTTGATAGAATGGAGTATGTTGCTTCCACTCTAAAAGAATTTTTAGCCAGGTGCATAGTGCACACCTGTAATCCCAGCCTCTCAGGAGGCTGAGGCAGGAGGATCATGAGTTTGCAGCCAGAAGTGGTGTGCATAATTTGGCGAGATTGTGTCTCAAAATAAAAAGTAAAAACTGGGCTAGGGGTGCAGCTCCATGGTAGGGCCCTGCAGAGTACGTGGGAGGCCCTAGATTCAACCCCCAAGTACTGGAACTTTTTTTTTTGTTGTTGTTGTTGTTAATGGGAGCACTTTGTGTTTCTGATGGTTTGGTTAATCCCAGTGATTCATGAATTACCACGGCAGGACAGCAGAGGTTGGGCCAAAATGAGCTACCTCATGTGAAAGAAACCTATGAATACCAGAGAAGCATTGACAAGGCACAGTGTCAGGGAGTGCTTCGTTCTCCTGTACATAAGGTCGCTGTGAGTCAGACCTGTCTCGATGGGACCTAACAACAACAACAATGCCTAAGGAAAATATCTCTTCCCACTTCCAACCTTTGTTTCCTCCACCTCCAGGTGTGATATTCTGTAGTGTGGCATCTCTCCGCAACCACTTGTATTGATGAACCTCAGTTGGCCCCTGTGTTTTGGTCCCTATGTTGGCTATTTTTTGACTGCACATTGAGACTCTTTGGCTCAAAAGCCCACCAGTGCCAAATTCAAAATTTTACACGTGGATTATTTTAAAAATGACCCAAACCAGTTTGTGAAATTTTAAGCCATTTAGAGACTACTTGCTTGACTTATCCTGCAAAGCTCACCCAATGGCTGTCACCCACTAGTAATGTAGGAACTTGCAGTTACAAGTTCCAAACCACGGTTCTTCCCAAGAGGGGACCTTCTGAGGACCAACCCAGGCTCTCATGGGCTGCAGAGCAAGGCCACCCGGGCAGGTGGCCACTGCTCCTGAGCTCCTGTCCTCCCCTTTGTGAACTGGAGCAGTGCCACTGCCTCTGAGCAGAGGCTGTGCTGGGTCCGGCTCCTCCTTGCAGCCCTGGCCCCTGTTACCTCGTGCACTGCTCACAGCTTGGGTAGGTTCCTTGACGGAACTCTAATTCCTCCACGCCCTGACATCCTGTGCCTGCCAACTCCTTCTCTGCCTGCTGCTCTTCCTCCTCCTTTCTCTCCTCCTCCTCCTTCCTCCTCTCCTGGTCCCCTTCTGTGGGGCAGCGGCGCGCACCTCTCTGGTCTGGCTTGGATGTTTCAGATGGGAGGTGGGGCCAAGCTCCACAGATAACTATTTTACAGGACCGTGGGGTGAGAGGCACAGACTCCTGTGGCCCTCAGGAGCGCCACCAGAGGAGAGGGGAGAAAGGAAAAGCTTTGGGACGCTTTTGCCTTAGGGGACTGTGCAGCTCCTTACTGCCTCTCTGCCCTTACAAGGGCAGAAAGGAACCCAAAGTGTACAGCTCTATTTATGTGCAACCACTCTATAGCTCCCTCAAGGGCAGTGCTGGCTCTTCTGCCTCCTGCGCTGGGCCCGGAGACTGTCCTCAGCTTCTGTCCCTAGGCACTGGGCCAAGGGACTGTCCTTAGCTTGATAGAAGATCCTGGGGTTCACCATCGAGATGTCCTGGTCTCATTGTCCTGGAGAGAGCTTGTTCTGTGGTCATCATCTGTAGGGCACTGCCTAGAGAGGCAGTTCACCCCAGGGCCTATCTAGGCTCCCTTGGAGGACTAAGGCTTGTTCCCCAGGCAGTCACCTTTGCCCTATATCCTGGAACTCAGGGTCGTTGAGCTCCCCAAGTTGGCTCTGGCATCTATTCCCTTGCCTCCGGCCTCTCGACACTGATTGGCTGTTTCCAAACCCCAGAACAGCTCCTGATTGCACGGTTCTGGAACCACCCCTGATTGGCTACTTCTACAAAACCAAATTTGAATATCCCCTCTGATTGGCAGAAACCCGTATGAGGTAACTGCCTCTGATTGGTCCCTGGCAAGCCCCAGAAGAGTATATAAGGGCGATACACGGAGCAGTCTGGGTCCATTCCATTGACCGGGACAGACAAGGAAGAAATAAAAGAGCTGTTGGAGCAGAGCACTTGGAGTCTTCATTGTGAAGAAAAGAAGCAAGGAGCCGCCCTGGGCATAAGCCTCTGAGCCTGCCTTTTTCAAGGCTTCTCAGAGCAGCCATGGGCATAAGCTTCCTTTCCGGGTGGCGCGGCTCCTGGGTGCCCAGCTCCCCCTCACCAGAAGATGGGTCTTGGCTGCTGGTCCCTGCTCACGGCCGGAGCGAGTCCAGCAGCAGGGCGACGCGCCACAATCATCATCTTCTCAGAGAGAGTTCTGTCTTGTTCCGGTGAGAGGCAGTTCTATCTTCATTGGTTTGTCATTGGCAAGAGAGAGCTGATGCAGTGCAGCTCTTTATATAGATGGCCCCTGAATGGCCTGAGCCAATTGGCTTTGAGTCTGTTGTTCTCTTATTGCCCAATTGGAGCGGGGGGAAACACAAAGGGGCTTGGAAAATTGTCCTATCAGCACAGAGCAAAATCAACCAATCACAGTTCAGAGAAAGTAACCAATCACATTGCAGAAAAGTATCCAACCAGGTTACAGCAAATCCAATCCATCATGCTACAGGGATATTTACAGAGTTCCAGGCCCACTCAGGTAGGCTTTTGTTACATTACTTTCACAATTACTCTTATTTTTCTATTTTCTCCACCAATTCTTTGAATGCTGTTTTTCCCATTTTTGAGTTCCTTCCTTTCTCCTCCCAGTATGCTCCTATACCCTTCCACCTTCCTCTTTCCCCTTCTCTCCCATTCTCTGCCTCCTTCCTCCTCGTCCTTCCTAGGAAAGAAACCTTGGCTGTTGAGGATGGTGAGGAGGTGGCAGATGGGCTTGGAGAGGTAGAAGCAGCTGGTATAGCTTGGTCAAGACTTGCTTTCTCGTTTTTACTTGCTTTCTCGTTTTCACTTAGGGCCAAAGAAAGACTTGGTGTAATCTTTATTTGAGCTGAGATAAAAGATAAGTTGGTCTTAGGATTTTCTAGTGGCTGGCTGTGGGTGAAGAAGGTCTCCGTCCTGCAGAGCAGCCCCTGGGGGACCCCTGTCTGGGGATGGGTACTCAGGCTGTGCACTGAGGATACTGCAGCCCTGGGTAGAGAGCATAGGCCCCCGACAGAGCAGCCAAGCACCTCTTCCCTCCCACTTGGGCTCCATAGCCTGCGGCAGCCTTGTGCCATCTCAGGGAGAGACAGCCTCCTTCCTCCCTTGGAACGTGCGATTGTGAGGCAAGGTCACGAACGGTGACTCAGTTTGCACCAGCTCTTTTGCAGGACAACTGCTCTGAGCCTTCATTGACATTGGAGAAGCCTGGCTACCCCAAAACCAACATGAAGGGGAGGGAGAGAGAAAGAGACAGACAGACAGACAGACAGACATGGAGAGGGATGCCCACCAAATCTCAGCTGTTCCCACACCCAGCTATTTGAATCTGCATAGCCTATATGAGTGAAAAATTTCCAAGACAGCCTGAGCCGTCAGACCCAGCCATGGACTGGTTGCCACTGAGTTAAAGACCTCAAATTAGATTGCCTGGCTAGGCACAGTTAGGTCCCAGATTTATACGCAAAATAAATGACTGTTACTGTTTTAAGCCACAATTTTGAAGTGTGTGTTGTTTTTTTTTAATGCAGCAATAGATGCCCAGAACAGCCTGAATAACAAACAATCAGATTGAAGACTTGCTTTCTCGTTTTTACTTAGGGCCAGAGAAAGACTTGGTGTAATCTTTATTTGAGCTGAGATAAAAGATAAGTTGTTCTTAGGATTTTCTAGTGGTTGGCTCCCCATTGTTTGTAGTTAGTTTCAAAAGCGTGGTGCACCCCTCTCTCCTCCCTGCCCCCTCCTCCTTCCCCCTCTCCCTTGCCTCCAAACCCTTTCAAGGATAAAGCTGTATCCCATAATGCCATCTGACACAATCTGATAAACAAGGAGATGCCCATTAAAATGAGTGACTGTCAAAATTTTGCCTTGCTTATTTGTTATTAACGACTGAGAATGGAAGGTGCAATTCAAATAGTTTATTATTGTTATAGGTTTGCAGCAATATATTACAGTTTACGCCTTGGCTTGGAAGTTGATTACAAGTTTTATGAGACTGAGTGCCTGTTATTGGCAATCTTGATGTTTTCTTTTTCCCTGTAACATGTCACAGACAATTGATTTATATGTAGTTGATGATTTTTTTATATTATATCATTTCAATAAAAAAATTAAAGAAGAAAGTATAGACTAGGAAGAAGTAGAAAGGGCATAATGAAGGCCACATCAGTCATACAGAGGAATTTTAAAGTATATTAATAATCTGCATGTACTCGACAACCCATTGTGAGGATGCTTTATATTCTTTGGGAGACACAAAACAAGAAGTCATCAGAGACTTTTTATAAACACAGGTGGTGCTTATTAACTCAGAAATAAAAATTTTACACTCTTGATGATTAGCCTAGGCAAGTTTTCATGTGCTCTGGCACTTTTGGGAAATGGTTTTTATTTTCTTTCCTATTTTTCCCTCTCAATTCTGATTACTTTCATTCTATACGAACAGCTTGAGTTAGTGGTGCAGTCACTTTGAATATATCTCCGACAGATTTTGGGGGGTGGTAGAGATATTAGCAATCTATTTTACAGCGATCATCATAATAAAATATGGTACTCTACACAGTGTAATAGTTGTGGCCATGCAGCTTCAATGCAGATAAATGGAGACTTCATATGTGAGCAGAGAATGCTGATTTCTACCCACAAATAATTAGTTTAAAAGGGAAAATTCAATTTCCTTTTTTTTTTTTTTGGTCAGTTTGCTATACATTTCTTGTGTGATTTTTCTTACAATTTCTTAACTTGACTGATTATTTTGTGATTGTTTCAGTATGTACAGAGAATAGCACCAAAACACAACAATTGACCAAACAACAAAGAAAAAAAAAAAAAGAGAGAGAGAGAGATTTAAGAGGATTCTCTGATCAGTAGGGGCAAAAACCTCAAATGAAAAAGTCTTACTGATTCATCCAAGTGCAACTGAATGTGGGGTTGGTTTTTCTTCTCTTAGTTACTTTTCATATCACTGTGAACAAATACCAGACAGAAACAAGGGGTAATTTATGTTTGGCTCATGGTTTCAGGGGGCTCAATCTGTAGTTGCTTGGCCACAGGTGTTGAGCAGAACATCATAGGCAGGAGCTCGTGATGGGGTGGGGGAGCTGTTCACGTCATGGTAGACCAGGAAGCAGAGTGACACTGGAACCGTGGGCCAGGTATCACTTTCAAAGGCGCCAGGGACCTACCCCTGCCAGCAGGACATTTTGTTTTGTGCAAAAAAATGTTGAAATTATTTTATTTATATACATTACTCGAAAGATTTTGGTAATCACAGGAATCCCATTTCGTTATAAATAATCACTGTAGTATTAAAGGCAGCTTATGCTCTACTGGGGCTGTATTGTTTGGTTATCTTAGCTAATATTCATGTAAAAGGATACAGTTTTCCTTGGGTTATAAATTTTCATATTACCCGAATCTTTAAGTGTATCAAATATCCACTTTCATTGCGACCATACAGTTACATGGTATCTCCAATTTATAAAAGTCACTATAAATAGTCATAAATGACTAACTGGGCAGTGCAGCAGATCCTATCAGATGAATCTTTCCACAAGTGATGACTACAATCTTGGGAAAAAATATATATACACAAATATATATACATATACACATATGCATGTATGTATAACCTCACTACTTAAAGTCATGAATGAACAAATAAAAGCAGGCAGATACTAGAGAAGTATTAAAAACTAGACCAAGAGAATGGAACTGACTTGCACATTTTTAAGACTTCTACTTTGGAAGCAAATTCCAGTTACTACCCAAGTGGAGTTGCTAAAACTTAGAAGTCTGCCATCTTACTGGCTTCAAGAGCCATAGGACAAAATTCAGGTCTCCATCACCTGAAGATTGAGATGAGAAGTCCCTGAAAGGACAGAGCTAAAGAAGATGGGACAACCAGATATGGTGGAGCATGCCTGTCATCCCAGCACTTGGGAGGCCAATGCAGGAGGGTCATGAGTTTGAAGCCAGGCTGGGATGTGCAGGAAGTTCAAGGGCAACATGGACTGCACTGTGCAACCTTGTTGTGAAAAACTAAATAAAAAAAATAGAGGAATATGGGAAACTCAGAATTTGTGACATAGCTCTGTGTGTGTGCATCCAAATTTCTGCATCACACCTGAGTAATCCATCTGAAGGACAGATTTCATGCAGCCTACCCAAAGCTAAAAGAATCAAACGGAGGTTTCAAAATTTGTCGTTTTATATTAGCCAGTTAACTTTTTGCTTAAAAAATACATGTCATAGAAATGAATATAACCCATCATTTCTACAAAATAGCATTCCTAACATTCAGGATGCAGTCTAAAACTACTAGACACATGGTGGAAAATGAAAATACAATCCATACTTAAGCATGGAGAAGTCAATGGAAAGTGGTCTCAAATGATCCAAATGTTAACAAACAAGGATTTCAAGCAGCTAGTACAATTATTGGCTGGGATTTAGCTCAGTGGGTAGAGTGCTGCTCTGCAGTCTCTGAGGTCCCGAGTTCAATTCCCAGCACTGCAAAATGGGAGAAGGACGTGGGAACCCACTCCCAAGGCAATCCCAAAATAGTCAGCCATTGAAAACCCTATGTGGGTCGCTATGAGTTGGACTTGACTCGACAGCACCTAACAACAACAACAAGTACAATTATTGCTCAAGGGTGTAGATGAATATATGCTTAAAATTAATGAAGATAGAGGAAATCTAACCAGAGAATTATGAACCGTTAAACAAAAGAAATTATATAATTAATACAATATCCAAAAATTTTCAAATTACTGTATTCACCTGACAGCATATTGGATGTGATAGGAAAAAATCAGTGACCTTAAAATTATCCAATCTACAGGGGAAGAGCCAGCAAATTCAGCAGAGAACTGCCATTAAAAAAACACAAGTAACCTCAAAAAACATCAAAGCACCTAATACAAAAGTGTACTTTGAGTCCCAGAAAGAAAAGAGAAGAATGAGAAGAGACGGTATTCAAAGTAGACACAATCTAAGAAGAAAATATGTAAAACAACCAGAGAAGCCATTTTATATGCAAGGGAACACTATTTGGTAATTACTGATTTCTCATCAGAAACTCTGGAGACCAGAAGGGAATGGAATAACTTCTTTAATGTTTTGAAAGAAAAAACAAAAACCTGTCAACCTCAAGTTCTATGTTCATTGAAAATATCCCCTAAAAATGAAGGCAACGGAAAAGCATTTTCAAATAAAAACAATCAAGAGAATTTGTCAACAGCAGAACAACACTAGAAACCTTAATGAAGTTCTTCTGATTAAAAGCAAATATTACCAGATGGAAACTTACATTTTCAGGAAGGAATGAAAAGCATTAGAGATGGTAAACATCCAGGTAAATAGAAAAGAAAAATTTCCTTTCTTATTTTCTTTTAAACTACACAGATATTTTTAGAGTAGTAATTATGCAATTTTCCTGTGGGTGGGGTGTGTATGTTATATATAGATGTAATATGAATGGCAACTATCACATAGAAAATAAGAGTATGGATTGTAATAATACTGGGAAATTAAGGAGTACACTGTAGTCCCTAAAGGATCCTCTTTAAAAAGTGCAAAGCAGTAAAGCTAAAAAGCCAACAAATTAAAGTGGAATTCTAAAAAATATTCAAGGAATTTAAAATGAGGCAAAACAAGAGGAACTGGGGACTCCAAAGAAGACAGATAGCAAATAAACAATAAGATGGTATATTGGCCTAATTCTAATTACACCAATAGTACACTATATATTAATGGACATACCAATTAAGGGATCGAGATGATCAAAATGGACAATAAACAAGACCTAACTATGCATTACTTACAAAAATATGCTTTAAATGTAAAGAAATAGAACAAAAGGAAATGGATTTAGAAAGATATACCATGGGCCGGGCGCAGTGGCGCACGCCTGTAATCCCAGAGGCTTGGGAGGCAGAGGCAGGAGGATCGCAAGTTCAAGACCAGAGGCAATCTGTGTAATTTAGCGAGACCCTGTCTCAAAAAGTAAAAGAATTGGGCTGGGGGTGCAGCTCAGTGGTCCGGCACTTGCAGAGCAGGCAGGTGCAAGGCCCTGGGTTCAACCCTCAGAAGAAAAAAAAAAAAAAAAAAAAAAAAAAAAAGATATACCATCTAAATAGTTAACATAAGACTGGAGAGGAATTAATATGAGATAAACAGATTTCAAAATAAAGCATTATCAGAGACAAAGACATTTTATTTTTTGTTGTTTTTGATTTAGACTGAGGGTTTCCCTAAATTACACAGACTGCCTCTGGTCTCAAACTTTTGATCCTCTTGCCTCCACCTCCCGAGTTGCTGGATTACAGGCGTGTGCCACCACGCAAGGCTTAATGAAGATATGTTGTAATAACATATTTGTGTTTGTGAAGTGTTCTTGTTGTTGTTGTTAGGTGCTATCAGGTCGAGTCCGACTCATAGCGACCCTACGTACAACAGAACAAAACACTCCCCAACACTGTGTCATGCCTGGCACTATGTCAGTGCTTCTCTGCTGTTCATAGGGTTTTTTAATGGCTGATGGTTTTGGGAGTGGGCTACCAGGTCCTTCTCCCATTTTCATGGTTCTGGGGATAAGACCCAGGGCCTCAGAGCATGCAGAGCAGCACTCTACCAACTGAGCTAAACACCAGCACCACAGGAAGTGATAACACTCATAAATGTGTTTAAGCCTATTTAAGCCTAGTAGTACATCTTCAAAATATATCAGCCAAAAAATTGATAGCATTAAAGGGGAACTAGTCAATTCCATAAAAGCTTGAGACTATACCATGGCTCTCTTAACAAGCAATTGATAGAATAATTAGTCATAAAATTAATAAAGTGATAGAGTATCGGATTACCTATCAACCATCTTGACCTAATTGATGTTTCTAGAATACCACACTCAACGAATCCAGAATACATATTATTCTCAAGTATATAGCATGATCGGCAATATAATATAAAGATTAGCACATGCCATAGAGCATATATTTTAATACATTTAAAAGGATTGAATTTATGAAGTTCTCTAGTATTTTCTCTGATTACAGTGGCATTACATTGAAAATACAAACAAACATTTATAAAAACAGTATTTAAAATTCAATCAGCACACTTCTCAGCAATCCAGAGGTCAAAGAAGAAATCATAGAGACATAAGAAAATATTTTGAAATGTGTACCAATGAAAGTACAACATATTAAAATTTGTCAGATACTGGTAAAGCAGGTTTGGTGGAAAACTTATGAGTTTTAATGCTTATGTATATGAAAATAAAATAAAAAAACAATTTTTGTAAATAGTCACAAAATTGCCAACACTTGAACTTTCTTTAAAATGTACCATAAATCTCTAATTTCACAACAGCATGCTATTCACAGAAAGATAGACATGGATCAATGGAACAGAACAGAGTTTAGAAATAGGCCCAGGCATCTGGATGAAGTTTACATAGGAGTTCTCTGTGTTATTCTTTCGCCTTTTCTATTAGTCTGAAATCATGTCCAAATAAAAATGAAAAGGAATATAAAATGTTAAATGATTGTAACAATAGCATACTGGGGAACATATGGGCAGAAAAAGTATAAAACAAATATGCTAAGCATGTGCTGCCTCTTGTTAGGTGCCCTCGTGTCAGATGCTACTCACAGTGACCCGATGTACAACAGAACAGAACACTCTGACCCTGCCACGCCTGGCACTCTTGCTTCTCTGCTGTTCACGGGGCTCTCAGTGGCAAGCTTGTTTTGGGAGCGGATCGCCAAGTCCTTCTGATTGTTTCAGGATTGCTTTCGGAGTGGATTCCACGTCCTTCTCCTGTGCCTCCAAATAAGAACATAAAACATGGGCTGGGGGTTTAGCTCAGTTGGTAGAACGCTTGCTCTGCACTCTCTGAGGACCTGGGTTAGGTCCTCCACACTGCAAAAGTGGGAGAAGGATGTGGCAGTCCACTCTCAAAACAATCCTGAAACAATCAGCCATTGTAAACCCTGTGAGGGTCGCTATGAGTCGGACCCGACTTGATGGTACTGAACAACAACAACATATGTTTTCAGGTAACAATGCTTAACTCACATGGCTGTGATGATGAAGATGGGGATAGCCTAACAGTAATAGTGTATTGAACACTTTGTTATAGGCTCAAGGTGATTATAATGCATTAAATTACTTAATTCTTTACACAACTCCTAAGCGAAATGGAGACCCTGACTCTAAAACAAAAACAACAACAAAAAATAAAATGTCTTTGTCTCTGACAATGCTTTACCCTGAAATCTGTTTATCTGATATTAATTCCTCTCCAGTCTTATGTTGACTATTTAAATGGTATATCTTTCTATATCCATTTCCTTTTGTTCTACATCTTTACATTTAAAGCACATTTTTGTAAGCAATGCATAGTTAGGTCTTGCTTATTGTCTATCATCTCCGTCATCCATGCGAGTATTATTTGGACTTTGCAGATGAAGAATCAGAGGTAAAGAGATTTCTATGGATTGCCCAAAGTCACACCACTACTTACTGTTGGCACCAGGACCAGAACTGGGCAACTATTCCCCACTAGAAGAGTGTTTGAGTAAATGCCTGGCAGTGGGCTCTTACCTGGCATATATAATAAATGGCAGCACAGGTGATAAAGCAATAAATAAAATAAATAAAAAACTGTAACATTGGGATTAGAACAGATCTGATCCAGGAACCTGGGAGCCCCCTCCGCAGAGGGAGTCAACAGCAGCTGCACCTTGTCATCTAGCTGGTCTGTCTTGTTGCTCAGTCTTTATTCATGGAAAGGGAAGTTTAAAATCTCGGTTCTTGAGGTTGGGGACTATGTTTTGTTTGCAAAGCACTGAGGACTGGCAGTGGTCCTATGTGACCAAAAGTCCCAGCCAAATGCCTAAGTCTTTATCATTCAGTCAGTCAGAATTTGCTATCTTGCATGGATGCTATAATGCATTTCTGAATTTTAAAGTCTTTGCTCTTCCTAAATCTCCTAGAGTTATGTTGTTAAGGGAATGACAGATCCTCCACTGTGAAAAGTCTTATAATCTCAGCTCAGTGTTTGCCTAGGACACTATCTCTCCTATTTAAATTTGTCTTAGGGCTACTCAGTTTGTAAGGGAATGGTAACAGTCTGCAGTGCAATAAAGGAAGTGAAACTTAGTTCACTTACGATCACCAAACATTGCTGGAAGAGTAACCGATTGTTTCTCAGAATTCTGGTTGATGTGTCTTGTGATAACCATGTGTTGTAACCTGTTTCACATGATGGAGTGAAATAAGTTTAAGCAAAAACGATAGATTTCAAAAGGAACATCTATTTGACTAGCAGTATTTCCAGTATGACTTTGCAATTGTCACTCAACTGTTTGGAGTGAGACAATAGAGATGTCGAATCTTTTCCCACATGCTGTGGGGTCACTAGTGTTTATTTTAATCTTCTTTGTAAATTTTGGCTAGAAATTTCCCTCTGGTTAGTCAAATGTTTGGATCGAGACGAGAGAGATAGCAAACCATTTCATACACTTTGTGGGTTCACTAATGTTTGTTTATTTTAATCTTCTTTGTAAACTTTGGCTAGAACCATCTCTCTGATCATACTGCCTACCAAGTAAAGATGTCCCCGATAAAGATTATTTTATTGGGGTGGACTAAATGATATCTGGGCAAAAACAAAACCACAGAAGACAACAGATGTGTTTTAAGATTGTGCTTTCTTACAGAGTTTTGTTTGGTAGGTAAAATGGTGCCTATATTTCAGGAAATTGGTGTTTAGGTTTCTAGACCTTGGTTGCTGTTTTAGATTTCTTTGTCTAGAGCTATAATCTAGTTGATTAATCACTGGGCAATGGGGACTCTGGAAAAGAGTAAAGAAAAGGTAAAAAATCTTTACCAGTTCTTCGAGAGATGAATCCTTGAAAATGAGAGAGATAATTGTGTGTGTGTGTGTGTGTGTGTGTGTGTGAGAGAGAGAGAGAGAGAGAGAGAGAGAGAGAGAGAGAGAGAGAGAGGCTGGAAAAATAATCCTTCCCTTTCTATATTAGCTTCCAATATGCCCAAATAGCTGCTTGAGACCTCAATTTACAGAACCTTGTGGAGATGCGAGCCAGAGCGGGGACTGATGATGGCTGTGACACGCAGCTTTGCTGGGGTCACGGGCTTGGTTACTTCTTTTCCAAAGGGACGCAAGGAGGGAAGGGAAGGAGAGCCTGATGGGGTGCCAGCCCTTCAGCTCCCTCCTCCCAGCTAAGGGGAACCGTGTGACTGTGTGTACTGAGCGCCCTGCCCCCACCAAGGGTGTTTCTCTCATTTGACAGCACGCGGGAAGCAGACGTGGCCCAAGCACAGGGTTCAGTTTGCAGCGAGCGGCGCATCGCGTTTCATTTGTCAGGCCCGACAGATGACAGGATATGATCGAATCCCTGGAGAGCCATAGTCATTAAAAAGAAATCTTAAGTAATTACAACAATTAATTGACTTGAAACAGTTTCTGGTGGGTAAGGTTTACATAATTCATTTGTCAGACAAAACAAGCCTGATCGAATCTGGGGGCCTGTTATTTAGGGGTGCCCCTCTGTCTGACAAGGTACCTTTGTAGGGACATGTTTATCAACTGGAGCCTTTTGTATTTTTCTTAAAAGGAAAGAATAATTTGTAGAGTGAGATGCGGAAACCCGAAACGGTCTGACAGACTGTTTTGAATCCCTAAGGTGGCTCTGCAGCTCCTTGTTGCTTAACATGGTTACTAACACCGATGAATGGAAAGGAAAATGGATCACATTCATGGCGAACCCTCTGAGTTTGTGGTTTCGAGGTGCTATAAGTGGATCCAAGGCCAAGGTCTTCCAAAAAGCTAACAGTTGTTTAGGACGAGGTTGCAGCCCAGTCCAAGCACTCCATTATTACTCCAAATAATGTGCGTGAACCACTACTTTTGTCAAATTAACATTTCATCATCATTTTTAGCCATTAGTTCATGAACATTTTATCTCTATGTTTTTAAAATGTGGAGCTCATGACTAAATTTGGAGGAGGACATCACTGGAAAACCATAGCAAATAATTTTTTTATGTGCTGTGGAATACGATTTTCCAAGTACCTCGTACAGGGCAATATAACTGCATTATCAGCCTTCTGCTATGTCAGCACCTTGTTTTGAAGAAATGATTTAGAGACGTGTGCAGAGCAGGCAGCTGTCCTCTGTGACAGTTCAGATGCACCGGGCTGGGGCAACAGGAGATGGGGTGGCGGTAGCTCAGGAAGACAAGAGAAAAGCATGTGTTGTGTAATTTTTGAGATGGCTGTGTATACATTTTGGGGGTTCGTACATTTAACACATTTATTGATTAGTTTCTACTCATCAGGATTTCCCTTTTAAATTAAATTTATGTTTTAATTAATAAATACATAAAAGTTTCACGTTACTGGAATAATGTGATGTTTTGATACCTTGTACATATTTTGTCCTCCAACTGTCTGTCAGCTTGTCCCTTGTGGGGACTTGCGTGTTGCTGTGATGCTGAAAGCTGTGCCACTGGTATTTCAGATACCAGCAGGCCACCCATGGCGGACAGGTTTCAGCTGAGCTTTCAGACTAAGACAGACTAGGGAGAAGGACCTGGCAGCCCACTCCTGAAACACTGAGCCATTAGAACCCTATGAATAGTGGAGAAGCACTGTCAAATAGAGTGCTGGAAAATGAGCCCCCCTGGCTGGAAGGCATTCAAAAGACAACTGGGGAAGTGTTGCCTCCTTAAAGTAGGGTTGGCCTTAATGACAGCAATGGAGTAAAGCCCGTGGGACCTCCAGTTGCTTATGTGGCCTGCCTCAAAATGAGAAGAAACAGTGGCTGCAGCAAAAAGCTCAAACACAAAATGATTGTGTGCATGGTACAGTGTTGGGTAGTGTTTTGTTCTGTTGTACAGAGGATTGCTGTGAGTCGCACTCAACTCAGTGGCACCTAACAACAACAATCTTGTATTTGTGAGGCTTAAGATGCTCTGCTGCTGTGGGCTCCAAACCATGAGGTGTTGTGGGCCGCGCGGATCTGTGCTTTGCCAGACTGGCCTGGATGCAATGGCTGGTAGGTGGAGTTGAGCTCCACAGATAATCTTTACATTAAATTCTTGGGACCCTTAGGTGAGGGGCATGGCTCAAGCGGTGCTTGTGAATACGGAGAGAGGGAGAGAGGAAAAAGGAAAAGCCTCGGGATGCTTTACCTCTTTTGTGGGGACCACAGTCACCCCAGGAGCTGTTTATTGCCTCTCCGCCCTGACAAGGGCAGAGAGGAAACCCAAAAGTGTCTTACAGTGCAGGCCAACAGCTCAAGGCTCAAAGGCTACAGTTCTTTTTGCTGCCTCAGGGGTATTGGTCATTCTTCTGCCTCTGGGCTGGAACCTGAGACTTTCCTCAGCTTCTGTCCCACAGCACTGGGCCAAGGGACGGTCCTCAGCTTGTTAGAAGTTCCCGGCATGCATTGTCTTCTTCATTGTCGGGAGAGCAGTGTCTTCTGGCAGTGGCAAGTGGCAGTTGATCCAGAGAGGCATCCAGACTGCCTCAGAGTGGCTCCTTTTATAGCTCTCCCTGCTTGGGCTGAGCCAATCAGCTGTGAGTCTTTTGTTCTTTGTGGTCCAATAGGAGCTGGTGGTGAGTGAAGGGGTTTGAAAATTGGTCCAATCATGGCCTGTTGTTTCTGACCAATCACAGTCCTGGAAAATTGTCCAATGGGAACGCAAGGAAAGTGTCCAATCATAGTTTGCTGTTTCCAGCCAATCATACTTACATATTTACACGTCCTTTCTTGGCAGGCTTTTGCTTGCCAGGTACGTTGCTATTACTTCTATTACTCCCATTATTCCAGTTTCTCTGCTAATTCTTTGAACCCTGTTTTTCACATTTTGGGGTTTTTATATTTTTCTTCCCAATTTTCCCCTACAGGAAGCTAATAACAGCAGAGGTGACCAGAAGGGTGGAGGGGACCAAAGCTAGTGTGTGGAGGGCCTGCCATGGCCTCTCAGCATGGGGGTTGGTCCGGGATTTTCTCATGCAGCCCAGGGCTCCCAGGGAGAGTGTCCAGGAGAGGGAGTGGACACCTCCAGTTTCTTACGGCTTGGGCAAGGCATCACAGAGCCTGTCCAGATTCAAAGCTCAGAGGCACAGACTCTGCCTCTCCA
Source organism: Pedetes capensis (assembly GCA_007922755.1). Taxonomy (NCBI): domain Eukaryota; kingdom Metazoa; phylum Chordata; class Mammalia; order Rodentia; family Pedetidae; genus Pedetes; species Pedetes capensis. Next base: position 53,634 of record VMDO01000104.1, on the reverse strand, counting down.
TGGGTGTGAGCGTCAAGGGCTTTGTGGTCATGTTTCTACTTCAGGAAAGAATACTCCGAGCATGTGCGCCCCACGATTGGATCAGCATCACATTTGGGTGCATGTCCAATCTGCTGACTATCAAAATCCTGGTTCTGTGATAGGTAAAATCATTTATCAGTTTGACATGAGGAACAGAGTAATAGAGATTCTTTTATATTCCTGATGGGATCCCAAACCACATTGACTTAACTCATTCTGAAAGAGGCCAAGAAAATAATTGGGCTTTCCATAGGACATTTATTCATTCAGTCATGGTCATTCTGCAGAATTTGCTAGAAGGTAGACATCCCTTTGGCAACCCTGACCAGGAATATAGAAGGCACCGTGGCAAAACTGACAAGTCTTCATTGAAAACTGGATTTCAAGCTGGGTGCGGTGGCACACGTTTGTAATCTCAGCGACTTGGGAGGCGGAGGCAGGAGGACCATGGGCTTGAGGCCAGAGGCTGGCTGTGTAACTTGATGAGACTCTGTCTCAATTTAAAACATAGTTAATAAGAAAGGGCTGGGGTTGCAGCTCAGTGGCAGAGTGCTTGCAAAGTATGTGCAAGACCCTGGGTTCAGCCACCCCATACCACAAAGAAAATAAATAAAATAAAACTTGATTTCAAGATAGGGGAGCTTGCATTTCTCTCTTCCTCAGACTCTGCATCTTGACTACCATGAGCTGGACAGAATTGATTGTAGCTCCTCAGAAAATACTGCTTGCACTTCTCTTCCTGCCTAATCGGTTGCATGGGTGGACGGAAGTTTGCAGTCATCCAGAGACACTCTCCTGTATGGGATTTCTTTCGATTCTCATAACGTCCTATCTCTTAGGTTATTATCTGTAATAATGGAACTGAGCCCGAGGAAAGCTACCGTGCTAAGTCAGAGATTGAGCCAAGACTTTGGGCTAGCCTTCCTCCTCTTCCCAGCTGAGAGAAGGTTCCTGAAGACAGACATGTGATGCAAGGACATAAATGGGTGAATGCCCCACGTACCTCTCTCCCCATTCTCCATCATTGCAAAAGCATGATGATGTCACATAACCGGCTGGCTGGGCAGGTGCTCCAGAGTTCCGGTGCCTGGGGCTGAGATAGATCTGACATGGGGCTGATAGCACAGCTCCATGCAGTGCACGCTGGCTGATGTCTCACGGACCTTTAGATGATACTTTTTTTTTTTTTTGTGGTACTGGGGGCTGAACCCAGGGCCTTCCGCTTGCATGCTTTGCAAGTGCCGAACCACTGAGCTGCACCCCAAGCCCATTTTTTCAGTTTTTTGATATAGGGTCTCACTAAGTTATTCAGGGGCTGGGATTTGGCTCAGTGGGTAGAGCGCTGCGCTGCGGTCTCCGAGGTCCTGAGTTCAATTCCCAGCACTGCAAAAATGGGAGAAGGACCTGGCAATCCACTCCCAAGGCAATCCCGAAATAGTCAGCCATTGAAAACCCTGTGAGGGTTGCTATGAGTCGGATACTGACTCGACGGCACCTAACAACAATAACAACAAGTTATGCAGATTGCCTCTGGTCTCGAACTTGTGATTCTCCTGCCTCCATCCAAGCCACTGGGATTACAGGGGTGCGCCACTGCGCCCAGCGTTAGATGATACTTTTATGCTGGCTATTGCCGTGGGAGATGATACAGTCAGGATTACAGGGACTTGAACTTTGGTCACAAAAACAAACTGGCAGGACTCACCACATTGGGAGAAGCTGAGCTGTCTTGTAGCCACTCCAAGGAATAAGTTTGGGTGTGTGCAGTGGCCCATGGGACGTGCTACCATCAGCCCTCCTCTTAGTGATTTCCAGCCTTTTAAGAAATCATAACGACATAAGAACAAGTGCTGCAGACCATTGGTGTAAGGGATTATTTTCTGGTCAGAAACTGGTGAGCCTGCTTTGCTAATATGGGGACAGTGGCTGCAGTTCCAGCATTCTTACCTGAGTTCAAGCTCCCTTTGTGTCGGGGAAGGTTTCCAAGGACCTGGCTGAGTTTCTGCCATCACTATCCAGTTCTACTTTTCATTAAGAGCTGGTATAGGCCAGGCATGGTCCTAGACTCTTTATTTATATTATTCATATTTTTTGCTTAAAAGATCTATTTCCTCCAAACCCCTTCCAAGGAAAAGCATCTCAAAATTCCTGTGTCTGGTGAACCCCGTTACAGAGAGCTGACGAACACCGATGGCAACATAATGAGAGGAGTTTTATAAAAATGGGAGGGAGCTGGAGTTATTCTTGTGGCACTTTGCAGTCAATTAATACGACAACTGAAGATTGGGAAGTGACTGCATTGTTAGTAAAGTGTAACATCCATATTGCAGAGTATAAAGACAAGTGGTAAATGGATATGAATAGGTGCAATGCTATTTTTGTTCTCGTCACCAGTGAAGAACATTGAAAGCTTCTAAATGTAGGAAACATGGCCCCTAGGAATTGTAAAAGGCCATGAAATAAGTAGGATTTTGTTTAATTACATGACACAGAAAACCCCAAACAACATCTTATTCCAGATAGATTTTTTTTCCCCTTGTCCATAAAAGGAGGCTGGGCCAGACCACGTAGTCTGGCCCAGCAGTTCCATACTCATCAGGGATCCACTCTGATCCTCTCTCTCTCTCTCTCTCTTTCTCCTTCCCTCTCCCTCTCCCTCTCTCCTCCCCCCTCTCTTGTTAACCCACTGTGCTTGTTCTGATGTCCAACGTCTAGGAAGGCTTCCTGAGCTCCAGCAATGCAGGGCCATTTCATCCACCAGGAACAGGATGAGGACAGAAGCAACCATGGGCACAAACCAGCTCTCTGTTAGGGACCCCCTGAAAGCTGCCAAACACATTGCCATTTTTGTCTCAGGCCAAAAGGCTATGATGGGGGGGAAAATATCTTTAATCTGGATGTGCCTATATCTAGCTAAAAATCAGAGTTTGTATTGCCAGGAAAGACAGAAAAAACCAATATGGCTAGATCATAGGCGCTAGGCAAAGATCTGAGTTCTGACTGGATCTCAGTACATGATGCAAACTCATGAATTGCATATTGACGTTTATCAAGTCAGGTATTTCTTCTCCAAAATGACATTAAATTAAATTTCAACATGTTGTTTTTATGTGCCATTCAGTCGGGTCTGACTCATAGTGACCCCAGGTAGAATAGAATGAAACACTGCCTGATGCTGTGCCAGGCAAACAATCTTTTTTTATGTTTAAGCCCATTGTTGCAGCCACTGTGTTGATCCATCTAGTTAAGGCTCTTCCTTTGTTTTTGTTGACCCGGCCCTCTTCTAAATATCATGTCCTTCACTTTCTTTTCTTTTTCCTAAAATATTTTCCAGCAAATTTGGGATGTGTCTTATGGATCTGGATGTGTCAGTTAGCTTTCCATCAATGCAACAAAATGTCTGGGGTAAACATCTTAAAAGATGGAAGGTTTATCTTGGTTCATAGTTTCAGTCCATGCTGGCTTGATCATGTTGTTTTCGCCCCGGGGAGAATAGCATTCGGTGGTGGAAGTGTGCAGTAGGAAGCTGTTCACATCATGGTAGTTGGGAAGCAAAGAGAGAGAAGGGGATGCCAAGGTCCCTATATTCCCTTCCAGGCCACACCCCCAGTGACCTCACTTCCTCTCACTAAGCCCCACCTCTTAAAGGTTCCACCACCTCCCAATAGCATTATGAACTGGCAACCAGGCATTTAACACCTGGCCCTTTCAAGGTTTGAACCACAGCATCAAGTAAAGATGATAAATATCTCATTGAATTTCCTCCCTGAAACTTATTAAACAGACAATCTTACCCTGATGGTTTGGAAGGGTTAAGAAGCTCATTTAAGCTCAGCCAGGACTGAAACCCTGATCGATCTAATTTCAAGATATTTAATACTTTCTGAAAATGTACCAAAAAATTTGGACTTCAAGGAAAAAAATAACTTTTATGTGACGTGCTCTTCCCAGCCTATCCTGTGCTAAAACATTGTTTGGTAGTAGAGAGGAGTAACTTAAGGCATAGGAAGATGGTGGTTCTATGATGGGAAGGGAAATTGTGATGTGTGTTCGTTGGTGTTGCTATGACAGAACCCAACAGAAGCAAACTTATGGGAAGAATGACTTACTGGGGGCTCACAGTTAGAGGATGCAGTCCGTGAAGGCGGGGAGGCATGTGGCAGGGCAGGCATGGCGGGGCTCATTTGTAGATGACCTCATGTCATGGTGGATCAGGAGTAGGCATAGAGGTTCTGGGTAAAATTTCCAAAAATCCTGTCCCCAGTGATCACTTTCACAAAGCTACATCCCTCCTCCCAGAGTCCCATAACCTCCCGTGACAGTGCCATCAGCTGAGGACCAAATGTGGAAACACGTAAAATTTCAGGGATGTTTTAGATTCAAGCCATACAGAATACCAGGTCAATCTGTTCTGGTCAGAGAGTTCTGTGTCACTATCAAGGGGTAGTAATGGGTTCCCAGACCCTTTCAGTGGCATTTTGTTGCTTCTACAAGGGTTACAGAGTAGGGTCCCAGCTGAATTTGTGTTCAACCCACTGGGAAGCTGGTATAAACAATTTGAATGGAACTTCCTTGTGTCCAAATACTATGACCGATCCCCAAATGCAGAGCAGATGTGAAAAATAAACTCTTGGGCCATTTATATCTGTTGTGAATTGAAAGGGAAGAAAAGTTTGAAGTAGAAGAATAGCTTGGTTTAGTTTAGAAGAATGTATTTTTTTAAGGTGACTCTTGAGGAAATTTAGATAAGAAAATAGTAATGGACAAAGGTGATTAAGTATGGTGCTGGAATCCAAATGTTTTCTGTGAGACCGGTGTTATGTCCTTTACTAGCTCTATCATTGAATCAGTGTTCAAATGTGTAAGCCTTAAAGGGGATGCCTCACAGAATTTTGCTCTAGCTTTCATCTCAAGAATTGATTATTGCCTTGAAAAAAATATGTATTGTTTATGAGGCCAGGACTTTCATAGGTCCTTCCCGGTATGACCCAGCAACATGGAAGAAAACTTGAACATATCTATTTGGCTTTGATATAATTTGAGGGGCCATTTGCTCCCAGAAAACTTGGTGCCCTGGCTGTGTCTTTAGACATCTGAACATTGTCAGAGGCTTGGGAGCAAATTCCAGGTCTGAGCTGAGCACAATGATGTGGTCTAAAATACAGAAGGTCTCAAACGTTTCCATTGGAGCAAAAACATAGTGAAAGTCATTGCTACGTTTTATCCTGGAGGGAAAAGAAATCAGTCAGATCTGGGTGCCTTGTTAGAAAACTGGTAAACCATCCGCAATTTCACCAAATATTATGAGTGAAATTAGCTTCTAAATCTCATACGCCTCTCAAGATCTGCTCCCAAATCCATGACTTGTTCCCATTAATGCTTTGGGACTTCTTATTAGATAGAATCACAGAAGATATAACATATAGCTGTGTATTCCAGAGTTTACCCTTAAAATGGGCAGGATGAGTTCTCCCCAGGATGTGCGCTTGAGAACTCAGAATAGCACTTGAATATGTGTATGAATATGTGTATGAATAGCAGATTTCCAAGCTCAAGGGGTCCTTGGGTACTGCTGCTGATTCTCTGTGCTGAGCGATGCCAGAGGGCAGCCGATGAGTCCTGAGAGGCCAGGGCACTTCTTAGCCACAGCCTCAGGGGGTGCGTCTGTTCCCGATCTGAGCGCTGTTGGGGTGAGCTTCAAGGCTGAGGAGTGCCCTCTTCCACGGGGGGTTCTTTCTGATTTATGTGAGTGTGGGAGAATCAAACTGTCCTTTAAGAGAGCCAGCTTCACTCACTTCTTATTTTGTGTCCTCTTGTTCATTTAGTGTTTGCTTTGTCCCCTTTGGGGCTTGGGATTGAGCCTAAGGCCTTGCACACGCTGCGCGTGTGCTCAACCAACCAAGTTGCGCTTGGGCCAAATCTGGCACATTCTCCAGGCTTTCTCTGGACAGCCATGGAGCGAGTCCTTGGTACCGTGAGGAGAGAGAGGAAATATGGCCACGGCTGTGAGTTGTTGTTCTTGTTGTTGTTAGGTGCCATCCAGTCGGCATCCAACTCCTAACCACCCTGCATACAACAGGCGAAACACTATTGCCAGTGCTTCTCTGCTGTTCATAGGGTTTTCAATGGTGGATTGATTTTTGGGAGTGGGTTGCCGGGTCCGTCTCCCAAGCCTACAGCACCTGGTGTTCCCAGGCGGTCTCCCATCCAAGTACTAACCAGGCCCAGCCCTGCTTAGCTTCTGAGATCTGACGGGATCGGATGCCACAGGGCTATGGCTGCAGGCATGGCTGCAAGCAGAGAGACCCTAATCTGGGGGTCACAATCTGGGGGTCACAGCATCACTGCTGTGACTCTGGCTTCAGAAGAGGAGGTCGAGGTTACCATGAGAGTCGGTGACGGTCAGGGTGGGTTTCTGTGAGGAAGAGAGTTACTTGGAGCTGAGGGAGGGAAGAAAGGGGAGAGGAAAGATCACAGGCTCCCCCCTTAGCTAAGGCTTTCCTTCCCACCCTTTGAGTTACAGGGGTTAACTGTGCTCCAAAAATATGAAATGGAAAATTTTAGAAATAAACAGCTTATGAATTTCAAGTAACTTCTATTATAGTATATTGTTCTAATTATTCTATTTTATTATGAGTTATTACTGTTAATTGTGTTATTTGCCTAAACTGGAAATTAAATTTTGTTATAGGGGTGTGTATCGGAAAAATAATGCATACACATACTATATATCTGCATTCAGGAGAAGGATCTGGCAACCCACTCCCAAAAAAGAATCCGCCATTGAAAACCTTATGAATAGCAGAGAAGCACTGAGAATAGTGTTTCATCTGTTGTACGTAGGGTAGATATGAGTTGGACGCCAACTTGACGGCACCTAAGGACACAAACAACAACTACCAGTCCAGGCTCTATGTCCATTTAATGAATAAGTGAATAAGTATCACCTTCTCCAGATCAGTGGCCTGCAGCCGTAGCCCTGTGGCATCCAATCCCATCAGGTCTTGGAAGCTAAGCAGGGTCGGGCCTGGTTAGTCCTTGGATGGGAGACCGCCTGGGAACACCAGGTGCTGTAGGCTTGGGAGAAGGACCCAGCAACCCACTCCCAAAAACAATCCACCATTGAAAACCCTATGAACAGCAGAGAGGTACCGACAATAGTGTTTCGCCTGTTGTATGCAGGGTTGCTATGAGTCGGATACTGACTTGACGGCACCTAACAACAACATGAGTCAGACACTGACTTGACAGCACCTAACACCACGAACATATATCTGTATCCATGCATACATATATACACATGCATACCTACACAACTACACTATGTGTAGTTGAATACTATCCACACTCTCTTGGAACACACCCCCCCATGGGTAAGCAGGTACTGCTGTGCACTGAGGGGAGAGGCTTATCCACAACTCCAGTAAGTTGGGCTGCAGAGGCCAGGCACGGCGGAGGGCGGGTGACACTGTCCTGAAAGCCTCCCTGGGGGTTTGTCCCGAGGCTGACTCTGTAGTGGCTCTGTAGGGAGGTGTGGTGGGTGCCCTGGGACGCTCAGCTTGCAGAGCGACTGCTTCTCCCCTGCCATGCCAGCCAGCACTGCTGCATCCTCTCCACCTTGGTCCCTGGCTGGTGCACCTCCCTTGTTCCTTTTGACCCTGTGGGATTATTTTATTTCAGTCCATTTCCTTTATTTTAGCGGCATTTCTGGAGAGGGCAGGGGTCCGAGCCGGGGCCAGCCTACCCTGTCCCCTGTCATCACAGTGGCTGTGTCCCAAGAGGACGTCACAGGGATGTAGCAGTGGCTCCTGCGCCAGCCGTGGTCCCCTCGGGCTTCCCGTGCCCCTGCTCCATGCTGGGCATTTTGATGCCATGCAGGGCCATCTACAAGTGTGTTGGGAGCCCACAGAGAGGGGTCTTGTCCACACCGTGCCTGCCTGGGATTGTGAGAGTGGGGATAAAATATATTATTACCTGTGAACAAAACTGTGACAGTGAGATCCCCTCTCCTTGCCTCTCTTCCTCACCATGTTTCTAAAGTCATTTCACTGGACCTGGCCATCTGGATCCTAAAGCTCCTCCTCTGTCATGCCTGCTGATGGTGGAGTTGTTGCTGGTTGTTGTTAGGTGCCACAAAGTCCGACCTGACTCATAGTGACTCTATGTGCAGTAGAATGAAACACTCCCCAACACTGTGCCACGTATATGATCTTCTTATGTTTGAGCCCATTGTTGCAGTCACTGTGTTTCTCCTCATTCTGAGCTGTGCCACATCAGCAAAAGAGGGTCCCAGGGGCATTACTCCATTCCCATCATTAAAGTCGACTCTACTTTGAGGAGGCGACTCTTTCCCAGTTGTTTCTTGAACGCCTTCCAGCCTGAAGGGCTCATTTTCCCGCACTGTATCTGACACTGCTTCTCTGCCATTCATAGGATTCTCAATGGCTGATTGTTTCAGGAGTGGGTGGCACGTCCTTCTCCCTAGTCTGTCTTAGTCTGGAAGCTCACCTCAAACTGTCCACCTTGGTATCTGAAATACCAGGTGTCAGAGCTTTCAGCGTCACAACAATGCAGAAGCCCCCACAGCTCGACAAGCTGCCAGACACGTGGGAGGTGGAGCTGGGTCCTGGGAAATGCTTGGGTTTTTGCGTTCCAAAATGGGTGGGACTGCGAAGGGACCATCTTGGAAATGCCTCCTTAGGGAAGGTCACCAAGAGAAGAGAGGGGTGAGTGAGAAAGGGGTGCTCGCCTGCCCTCCTCACGGGGTGTGGACCCCCGCATTCTGCCCAGTCCCCATCAGCAGAGACCATGAGCCACACAGCCTGTCCTGCCCTTGGCCCCCGCCCAGCAGGGCCGCAGTAAACAAGGCGGCCGCTTGCTTATCTCATTTCACAGCTGAGCTGTGTACTGCCAGATAAATCAAATCAGGGTAAGCGGCTTCATCTAATAAACTGGGTCAACACATAATGCGTTTGTTCAGGTCTGCACTTCCATTGATTCCCATTTGATTCCGGGGAGATATTTCAGGGCGCCTTTGAACGCCGTTAGCATCGTCCCTCTGTCTGCCAAGGAGAGGCGGAGAGGCTCAGACCTGCAACTGGAATTCTTTCTTCTTTTAAATCAATTCCGCTTCCTGATTCTTGTAAGTTCTGCTTTCTGTCTTTGGCATCATCGGGGTGGGGACAGGGGGACAGGACACTGGGGGACAGAGCCAAGGAGAAGCAGGAAGAAGCCCCGCGTGGGCATCTGCATTTCCCCCATAATGTTTTAGTGATGTTTGCCAATGTATCATTCATTAACCATCAGCCACTATAAAAAGCATAATCTGTCTCGCAAAGTGGACATTATTATCGCATTAAATCATTTCACAATATACCTGAACGGTTCCACATGAGGGGCCTGGCCCGGCCAGGCTCCATGCCTGGAGGGCAGCTCTTCAGCGGTAATGAGATACGGGGTCTGTCTGTGATGAATACGATATTATTCGTGTCAGTGGCTATGGACTGCGCTCAGAATATTCCTCTTTACAGCTTCTTTTTTTTTTCTTTCCGTATTTCCATAGCAAAGGGGCTCAGGCAAGGCGCTATTAACCCAGTAAATGAAGCTCTAAAGAGCCCAGTGTGTCCATTGCCAGACAAGGCGGTGACTAATCCAATCTTTCCTGTGGGGAGGGTTGAGGACCCTTTGGTACCACCTGGCTGTGCCAGGCCCTGCCTTGCAGATGAGGCTCTGCCTCCTGACTCGTCCTCCTCTGCCTTTGTCTAAGAACAATTGTGGCCCTGCTCCTCCTCTCCCTTAGCCCTTCTCTTGCTGAAAACCGTCTTGGAGGTGACTGAAATAATGTCCATGCCTGCCGAAGAAGTGGAAAATGGGACTTGGGGTGGGGGAGAGAGCATTGATGGGGCCACGTCCCGAGGCTCTGGGTGGGTGCCGTGGACAGGCTGCAATTTGCAGAAGGTGAGGTAGGAGGTGCCGGGGCCATTTGCTTTCTGCTCCTGTTAAAATCACGTTAAACAGTCTTGCTTCTTGGGAAATAATCCGTATTTTCTTCTCCCACCAGGGCGCTCTTTTGTTTCTCTCATTCCTTGGAAAACCGTTTGCAGGAATTGATTTAAGATGTTGATGGGTAAACACGAGATTTCAGATGCCCCATAGCCTGAGCGGCTGCAGGATAGGCTATGGGATAAATAGATTGAGAAATGAAATAAAACTATAAGCAAAGCGGTGACTCTTTAGCCTTACTCCAAATCTTCCCTCTACCTTTTTCTTTAACAAATAAATATTTACATGCACACTTCATTCCATGACTCATGCAAGACACTGGAGTCATTACTCCAGCTAAGAAATACAAAACAAATAAACAAAGAGCTACATACATCCACCTTGAGCCACAGAGGAGCTGCATGGATGTCCTGGTAAAACTGGGTCTACGGCTGGTAACAATGTCTTATGTAAGTAAGTGTGATGTTTGATTTTTAAAAGGACAACCCTACATAATCACTTCCCAAGAGGGCATCAAGAACAGCCTAGAAAGTCAGAAAATATATCCGTTTCCTTCATGGGTTTGTTTCCCGCAGTTGATCAATTCAAAAGAATTGGCTTAGTTTTCATGCTGGCAGATGCAAGTAGAGACACCGCCTTTGAAAGTCGCATTTGTCATATTTCACATTTCTTGGGTATGTTAGCGCACGTGATGTGGAAAATGTAATTTTGAAAACACTTCCGCTTACTTGTGGTCTTTACAAAGGACGGCGCGGTAGGAGTCACGATTTTCTATCTAAATGGATGTACCCTCAACTTCCCTTCTCACGCAGAAATGAATTCATGGACTGCATTAGTTTCGGTGAAATTTATTTACATTGACTCAATCAATCTCTCCCTGCCCCCCTTCTCCTTTTCCCGCTCTGATTTCTCTTTCTTTTCCCCTTTCTCCTGTCACAAAAGGACTAAAACCAGTTGATGGGTCATGTTATTCACAGTGTCTGTAATCATACCATGAAAAGAAATTATTTGCCACCATTTTTTTTTCCCAGAAAGTGTAAGTAGGTCTTCATTATTTACTTACTTTTTCTTTAATTTACAAGGCTGACAGTGAGGCTTTTTTAAATTAAATGACCTGGGTAATATTAAAAAAATCTGGGAATGTAGACAGGTCACATATTTAGTACAACATACTTCTGGCCAGTTTTAAGGGGGTTGTTTCATTTCATTGTGTAGACCTTCCCTGTCTTACACTGATTTGACTCAGGACTTTTTGACTTTATGATGGTAGAAAGTGATATGGATTCAGCAGAAACTATACTTGGAATTTTGAATTTGGATCTCTTTCTGGACTAAGAAAATATAGTCTGATCTTCTCTCAGGGTGGTGTCAGCTCCCAGTCCATCCTGCGACCACTGGGGAATCACCTGACCCTCTGCTGTGGGTGGGGCTGCTAGGCTGTGATGTTTGGGAAGAGAGGAAAATGGGAGCATTTCCAGCTTACGTTGGGTTTATCAGGACGGGATGCCACCATAAGTGAGGGAATAACTATTATTCAATTGTTGTTGTTGTTAGGTGCTGTGGAGTCACATCTGACTCATAGCAACCCTCATAGGGTTTTCAATGGCTGATTGTTTCCAGGTTGCCTTGGGAGTGGATTGCCAGGTCCTTCTCCCATTTGTGCAGTGCTGGGAATTGAACTCAGGACCTTAGAGACTGCAGAGCAGTGCTCTACCAACTGAGCTAAATCCCAGGCCCATTATTCAATTAAGAACTATTATTTCATTTTGACTGTAGTAGAACATACTGTTTGTACCATTGGCTCAAATCTAAGTAACAGTTAAATGAAAACCATGTTGTTAACCTCAGAGCTTTTTCTTTTCTTTTCTTTTCTTTTCTTTTCTTTTCTTTTCTTTTCTTTTCTTTTTTGCGGTATTGGGAGTTGATCCCGGGGCCTCACGCCTGCATGCTTTGCAAGTGCTGGACCACTGAGCTGCCCTCCCAGCCCTTTTATTTTTTTCCCTTACTTCCTGAGACAGGGTCTCGCTAAGTTACATAGACTTCCTCTGGTCTCGAACTTGCAATCCTCCTGGCTCCGCCTCCCAAGCCGCTGGGATTACAGACGTGCGCCACCACGCCCAGCTAGAGCTTTTTCTTTTACGCATCTGTTTTTTCTGGACCATCCTCTCTCTTCTTGCTCAAATAAATATTTGTTAATTATTGATTAATTTCCATCCCCATTTATTTGCCCAGGAAATGTTTACTGGTATCAATTAGAGTATTCTTAGCTTTTACTATTATTGTATCTCTCATAGTTCCCACTAAAGTGCCCAGCACTGAGGAGACACCAGTAAAAAGGGCTGAAGGGGATGAACTAAAATTGCCTTGTAGTTGGTTTTCTAGGTTTGACCTTAAGCTGGGTTGGGAATGTTTTTAACAAAACAGCTAGGGGTACTTTTTTTCTCAGTACTTGGTGATTGAACGCAGGGCCTCACACATATTTTGCGGTGCTCCACCTCTGGGCTGCACACCCTGTCCGTAGTTTACTTTTGTATTTTGAGACAGGGACTCGATAACTGACTTGGGCTGTCTCTGGCCTCAAACTTGCAATCCTCCTGCCTCTGCCTCTCAAGTCAGGATTACAGGTGGGAGCCACCGTGCCCGGCTGGGGCACTTTGATTTGAATTCTCCAGATTACTGTTCATGGCTTTCTGTTCCCTGCTCATAGATGTAATCTGGGACATTGCATATCCTATGGAGTACAGTTTCTTCCTCCTTCTGCAGTCTCTCACTTGTTCCCTCCATGCTGCTACCTGTACCTTGCCTCGCCAGATTGGCCCTTATCCTGTTATCTCCACTTATTCAAGGCCCTGGAGAAGCCTGCCCTGGCTCTCCCAGAACTCTCTGCTGTTCCTGTGGTCCACATTGACTCTTCTTTTTTCACACTTGCTTATATTTATTTTATTATTTTTGTTTTCTTGTGGTTGTTGTTGTTAGGTGCTGTAGAGTCGGGTCCAACTCATAGCAATCCTATGTACAACAGAACAAAATACTCCATGACACTGTGCCATGCCTGGCACTATGTCAGTGCTTCTCTGCTATTCATAGTGTTTTCAATGGCTGATTGTTTCAAGAGTGGGCTGCTGGGTCCTTGTCCCATTTTTGCAGTGCTGGGGATCGAGCCCAGGGCCTCTGAGAGCACAGAGCAATCACTCTACCAAGTGAGCTAAACCCCAGCCATTTTCTGTGGTAAGAACAATTAATATGAAGTCTATCCTGTTAACAAATTTTGTGTACAATATAGAATTGTTAAGGATGAGTATGATATTGTACAACAGGTCTCTAGAGCTTATTCATCTTACCTGGCTAAAACTTTATGATTTTTGATTGGCAGCTCTCTATTTCCTTCTCCTTCCAGCCTTTGGCGACCATCATCCCATTCTTCGATTCCATAAATGTGGCAGTTTTAGAAACCTCACCTAAGTGGAATTGCGCAGTCTTGTTTTTCTGTGGCTTCTTTCCCTTAGTGTAATGTCCTCAACACCATGAATCATTAGGAAAGGCAAGTCAAAACCATGAAAATACATCACCTCACACACTTGCCTCAAAATGCCAGGCTGGCTCTTACCAAGAAGACAAAAGACCATTTTGGCCAGGTTGTAGAAAAATTCGAATCGTTGTGCACAGTTGATAAGAATGGGAAAATTTTATGGAAAACAGTCTGATGAATCCTCGGAAAATTAAAAATACAACAATTAAGGATGGGGATGTAGCTTAGAAGTAGAGTGTTTGCCTAAAAGTAGAACAGCCTTGTGATCCAGCAATCTACTGCGTATATATCCAAGAGAATTGTCCTCATTATGCCAAATAGACAGCTGTACTCCACGTTCATGGCAGCACTGTTCACAGCGGCTAAGATGTGGAAAAGATCCTAAGCGTCTATCAGCAGATGAATGGATAGAGCAATTGTGGTCTACACATACAATGGAGTTGTTGTTGTTGTTGTTGTTGTTAGGTGCTGTCGAGTCGGTATCCGACTCATAGCGACCCTCTGTACAACTGGGGAAACACTATTGTCAGTGCTTCTCTGCTGTTCATAGGGTTTTCAATGGCAGATTGATTTTTGGGAGGGGGTTGCCAGGTCCTTCTCCCAATACAATGGAGTACCATTCGCCTTTTAAAAAAAGAAAGTTCTGGTATTTGTGACAACATGGATGAATCCTGAGGACATTATGCTAAGTAAAATCACGTGAGCATTATTAATGCTTCTTCCATGTAAGTAAGCAAAGCTCAGGAGTGCCATGTGTTCTGCCAATGGTGTTGAAGCTCATATTAGGGGTACAGGTAAACCTTCCCAGCTTCAGATTTGCTCACTGCTTCAAGGTAGGTTATTGAGCATGCCACAAATCCCGCCCTTCCACTGGCCTCTTTGAAACAGTGGTCCTGAGCCATACCCTGGAATTGCCTTGAAACTTCCTAAAACCTCTGAAGCCTGGAAACTCCCCAAAGATTTATATTTCCACATGAGTTGGGGTTGGGACAATTTTATTTTTAATTATCCAGTGATTCCAATGTGCCGTCAGGGTTGAGAAAGAGCACAGTTACTGATCAGTGGCCTGTGTGCCTGCTAACCTAGCTTTATCTCTACCAAGATGGGCCATGTAGCAAGTCCTCATTTCTCGTCTGTAAGGAGAGACTGTCAGATGCTTTCCTGAATTCAAGATAAATGTCTATGAAATGTCCTTTGGTCCCCAGCCCACCAGCTCAGTCAAGAAGAAAATGAGATGATTTGGCTTCATCTTAGGGCACTTTCATTATTTCATTGTGGCAAATACTCAGAGCAAAGGGGTAGCCGTGGTTTTATGGGGTACAGCACTGGGGTCTGAAGTACCTCATAGTGCTATGCCACCAGCCATCTCTGGAACTGTCTGTCTTCCTAAGCTGTCTGTCTGGGAGCCCTGTGTGTTGTCTCCTACTTCCCTTCCCATACTTCTTTGGCCGTAATGGACCAGGGTGCTGTTGCCATTTGTCTTATCCCAGGCAACAGACAGACCTGGGCCAGCTGGGACATGGTGGCCCCCCGACCTGGCCTGCCTTGCTATGTGCTAACATCAAACTGCTCTGATCATGGCGCCATAACTTGCAGAGTCAGGAAGTCTTGAATTCTTGATTGGCCCAGTTATTTCTTGCTGCCAGTTTGGCCCACACAATTGTTTTTCTGTTAGAGATGAAGATCTGAGGTCCTGCACCATCTCAGGGAATCTGATTTCCCTTTGGTTTTGCCTGCGTGGAGAAGGCCTCACCTTGGAGCTCGTCCTTGGCGGACTCCGCTGGGAGGTGGGTGCAAAGAGGAGGCTGGGGTGCAAACAGACCAAGCTCCGCACTGCCAGTGCCAGTGCCTACCCAGGCAGTGCAGGTCAGGGTGGAGAGAGGGAGGGAGCTGTGCTACTGTAAAGCAAGTTCATAATTGAGGTCAGAGATGGACAAATAAAATCATATGATAATTGAGAGGAGGAAGAATTCAGTTTCTATTCAAGTGCGCCTGTTGAGTAAGTGTTGAATACAGAAGGTTTTCATGAAGACTTGGGATTCCAGATCTGCCTCGCAGTACTGGAGAGATTTCTCAAGCCAGTACTGTGTGGTGGGGGTGGGTAAGGCCTAAGTCGTAAATGGAGAGGAATGGAAGGGGAAGATGGGAGCCGGAGGGAGCGTGTAGAACATTACTTGTCCATCTTGGCTAGAGGGGAGGTGCAGGGTGGGGTGGAAAGAAATCAGCTGTAATGGTGGGTTGGGGTCCTTCCCGAAGACCTCAGATGCCACCCATGGCCTTGTTTCTCCATTGTCCCCATTGCTCAAAGGTGTTCCATTGCCGGCCTCCGTTGGGGTCTTGAGCCAGAGGCCCTCTGGTGAGAGTCCACCAAAGCCTCCAGATCCCTTTGGGGATGGACGTACACTGTGCTCCCCATGGTCGGAGTCTAGACGTCCAGCACACTGACCTAGCCTTCCGCAGCTCTCCAGCCAAAGTCTCCTCTGCTCCACGTGGCCCAGAGCCCACCTGCACCTCCAGCCCAGCCTGCTGTAGACTGCAGCACCCTTCCTTCCTCCAGGCCCTGTGCCCCAAACCGAGCTTCTCCTCACTCCCTTTCCCATACTCTGCCCCCTTGCTGTGCCCAGTAGCATAGCAGCCTTCTGGGAATGCATCCTAGCCCACTAAGCTGCCCCTGCAATCCTGCAGAGTTCCTGACAGGGTTTGTGTCCCTTTGCCCCACTGGAGTCTCACCACCTGGAGACCAAGAGCTCCCACAACCGCGTAGCTTCTTGGCTGGCTCTGCACCTGCTCTGTGCTTGTTTTCAGTCTGCATTCATGTCTCACTTTCATATTAAGAAATCAGCTTCCCAGATACTTTGATACCTTAAATTCCCAGAAGTAGATGTAAACATATTGGAGCCTGAGGGAAAAAAACCCTCTCCGTTATAAATAACTGCACAATGTCCGGCCACTGGTCAGGCCTACATTTCCAGAGGGAACACGTGACCTTTCTTTGCTTGTCTCTACCCCCTTCCCTTTCTTATTTTCTTTTCCCAGAGGGAGCCCACCAACCTATGACTTTTTCCTGTACTATTCCAGCCCCCAGTCCAAGAAAGGAGGCATGTGGAAGGGGTTGAATTTGGAATGTGATAAAGAGAGCTGACATAGGCTGAGAAATCTCAGTTATTGCTGAGGCTCTGCCTCCAGAAGCCCTGGGAACTGGCAGAACCCAGCTCAGCCATAGGTACTCTTTCGCCTCTAGGACGTGTGGTGGGTGGAAGGGCATTTAGTAATCGACAGGGGATCCCTGGAGTTGAGTTAAACATCTGAAGAAGAAACAACTACATGTCCCATTCCTGGTCCTGGCCTGTTGTATTTCTATATGCAATAGAATCTTTCCAAGCAGAGTTTATCCAACTGGAAATGCAGTTGTTGCTGTTAGGTGCGGTGAGTCGTGTCTGACTCATAGCGACCCTCATAGCGTTTTCAATGGCTGACTGTTTCGGGATTGCCTTGGAAGTGGATTGCCGGGTCCTTCTCCCACTTTTGCAGTGCTGGGAATCGAATCTGGGACCTCAGAGACTGCAGAGCAGCGCTCTACCAACTGAGCTAAACCCCAGCCGGAAATACAGTAGTAAGAGATTAATTTTTGCTTAAAGAAACAGACAAGACGTGAAGCAGAAAGTTGCAGAGCTCTTAGACATTCTATCCCCACTGGGTTCTGCAGCTCACACTAGAAAAAAATTGATGGAGGAATATGGAATGTGTGAAAATTAAAAGACTGCAGAAAATAAAAATTTATGAGTCTGATTTTTAGGGCACTCACACCCACACATTCACACTCACACGCACATTCAAAAAACAAACACTGATAGGTGTTAGTGTCGCCTAATGGGCACCGAATGAAAAGAAATGTGCGTGATTCTGACCCCGGTAACTCCAGGAGCTCAGTCTTTTAGTGTTTCATATTGTCCCAGAGTTTGTGCTGTTAAATCAAAAGGTTATCTATAATACATCTGGTGCTATTAATGGGAAAGATCAGGGGTATTCAAGAGACATTTATTCATTATTAATATAGATAATAAAGGATCATTTATGAGGCCTCAGATGAGATTTTTATCATCAAAAGCTTAAAAAGGGAAATTTATTTTTGCTTCAGGACAGACGTGAGAGGTGTCTATAACGGGAAATGTGCACGTCAACACAAAGCTGTCAGATTCTCTCTGCTTCTGGAGAGGGCTGCGGATACTTTATAGCAACAGATTAAAAAGAAAATAAAATTCTGTGCTTTAAATTTCTATTGGCAGCCACTCTGTGATTTATCCCTGATTTGTCCTTTGTCGAGGTGGCTTGCTGATGTTCTCTGCCTCCCTCTCTCACATTGTGATCTTTGGTGGGTAGCTAAGTGGAGTCAGGAGGAACTCGTCAAATCCTACAAACTACTTGTTGTTGTTAGGTGTCATCGAGTTGAGTCTGACTCATAGCGACCCTATGTACAGCAGATCGAAACACTTGCCGATTCTGTGCCAGGCAAACCATCTTATTTATGTTTAAGCCCATTGTTGCACACACTGTGTCAATCCCTCTGGTGGAGGGTTTTCCTCTTTTCCGTTGACCTGCCACTCTTCCAAACATGATGTCCTTCTCCAGGGATTGTTCTCTCCTGACTACATGTCCGAAATATGTAAGACGCAGTTTGGCCATTTTTGCTTCCAAGGAGCACTCTGGTTGTACCTCTTCTAGGACAGATCTGTTGGTTCTTTTGGCAGTCCATGGTATATTC
>VMDO01000104.1:0-35220 GCA_007922755.1 Pedetes capensis | reverse complement strand
CACTGAAAATACCATGGCATGAGTCAGACGCACCTTCATCTTCAATGAGACATCTTTGCTTTTCAGTACTCTAAAGAGATCTTTTGCCACAGCTTTTCCTAGAGCAATGCGTCTTTTGATTTCTTGACTGCTGCTTCCACGGGTGTTGATTATAGAGCCAAGCAAAGCAAAATCGTGGACAACCTCAATCTTTTCTCCATTTATTGTGAAGTTGTGTGCTGACCCAGTCATAAGGATTTTTGTTTTGTTGATGTTTAGTTGTAACCCATATTGAAGGCTATGATCTAGACTAAGACAGACTAGGGAGTAGGACCTGGCGAGCCACTCCCGAAACAACTAGCCATTGAAAACCCTATGAATAGCAAAGAGACACAAAATACTGGCAGGTGAAAGAAGGTGACTCCAGAATGTTTAAATCCTAGTGAGAACCATGCTGTTGTTGTTGTTGTGCCATGGAGTAGTGCCCGACTCATAGCAACCCTCATAGGGTTTTCAATGGCAGATTGTTTCGGGATTGCCTTGGGAGTGGGTTGCCACGTCCTTCTCCCATTTTTGTGGTACTGGGGATCGAACTCGGGAACTCAGAGACTGCAGAGCGGCGCTCTACCAACTGAGCTAAATCCCAGCCCAGTGAGAATCATAGTCCAGCTTTTATTGAATACAGGAAGTAATGGGAGAGAGGCTTGAAAATGCACTCTTTTGGAAGAGGGTGACATAAACTTGGAATATGGAAGCACTCTTATGTTTTGAACACAATATTATTGGAGTGGCTATTAGCTTATGTTGAACTTGTTTGATCTTTTTTTCTTTTTTCTTTTTTTCTTTTGAGTCTGTCCACAGCTCCGAAAGCCACATGCTGTAATAAACCCATTCTTGTTTGGCTTGGTGAAAGCACCCTTTCACAATCTTTCACACTTGTGCCTTAGAACAGTTGCCAGGTCTCAGAACCTTGCTGTGTGTAAGTGTATCTGTAGTTCCTCCAATCGTTCATGGTGATCGGGAAATTGTAGATGTAATAACTGAGTAGTATCTGACCATCTCTTTGGAGTAACTTGTTATCATTCTCTGTGCACCTGTTCATTTTGGCTAACGTATCCGTTGGCTGTTTTTCACAGTCCCCTTCTCAGAAGAGACATCAGTTGTCCTGTAAGTCGATTGTACAAGTGGAAGAAACCTCAAGTTTGCCTTAAAAAGAAATTATTTTTGATGCTTTTACTGTATAGAAGTGGATTTGAGGATCTTGCCAGAAATTTCCCCTGAGCAGAATGCTAATGAGGGGTGGCACAGTGCATGGGGTGTGTAGGATAATTTCCCCCTACTCAAAGTGAAAAGTGCTGTTTTTGCCATTGGTTCGGTTCTTGGGCAACACAGGTAGTTAATGTAGCCTATTTTTTTTTTTGTCTGGTACTGGGGGTTGAACCCAGGGCTTCACACCTGCATGCTTTGCAAGGACTGGACCACTGAGCTAAGCCCCCAACCCATTTTTTTTTTTTACTTTTTTTGAGACAGACAGGGTCTTGCTAAGTTACGCAGACTGCCTCTGGTCTCAAACTTTCGGTCCTCCTGCCTCCACCTCCCGAGCCGCTGGGATTACAGGCATGCGCCACCGCGCCCGTCGTTAATGTAACCTTTTACAACAATAATAATAAACCTCTGCAAAATCACTGGATATTAATTTTTTTCAATTGTAGACTTGGTAAAATGAGTATGATTTGTAAGTTGATTTTTACTTATGCTATTTTCAACATGAAAACTTGCTGATCATGTTGAATAGAAAAGGTATTTCATTTTATGTGCTTATCACAGTCTGTTGTTGCCAACATTTGACCAATTCAAGTGAGGTATGGAAACCTTAGCTCTGTTGTGCTGCGTTACCCTCTCCATTTGCAATATAAACATCCTTCAATATTCCTCTCCCCTAATGTAAGCCACTTAAGACATAATTTTTGCTTGGACTGTCAAACATAATTTAGAAAGCTCAAGAATAGACACAAGATGTGTTGCATTTGCCCATGTTTTTCTCCTTTTATTAGTTCTTGTCTTATGCTCTAACACCCCTTTTTTGAAAAACAAATCATCATCTTTCTGTTTAGAAGACTTCCAACATTTTTGACATGCATATGAAACAATATTACTATTGCCTATCACCAAAAATGAAAAGCGTGAGCGGGCAAGGGTATGGGGACATCTGGCATATTTGTTAAATTTAAATAACAATTAAATTGGAATAACGTTTATGGAAATCAATTTGAAAAAACATAAAAATTTTAATGTGTTTATGTATGCTTATACCCAGAAACTTCAGTTTGAAAATGTTTGTCCCAAGGAAATACTTAAATATCTTTTCAAAGACATATGTATAAGGCTACTTGTTACAGTCTTTTGTTATAGTAAAACAGGAAAAAAAATTAGAAATCAAAATATCCATTAGTGGACAGTCATTAGATAACTTGTGGTTTATCTACATAAAGAAATACAATATTGTAATTAAAAATAACAAAGTAGAGGTCTACGCACTAATCGAGAAATATTTCCAAGATCATGATGCAGTGTTTCTTGAGGTCCTTTTAGAAAGTTTCAGTATACTATCACCTATGCTACAGATTTGTGAGGAGATGCGCCGTAAGGAAAGCAGAGAGTACACCCAGGGACGCCGAGAGGGCCCTCAGACCCCCATGCAGGTGTGACCTCAGGTGAAGGAGAAAGGTTAAATGGAACCCCTAAGGTCAAGAATAAGGCAAAGTGTTTTGTCTTCACTATTACTCAATTTATACTGCTATAAGTTGTAGCCAATGCAATAAGGCAAGGCAAGGGGAAAGATGGCATAAAGATTACAAAGTGAGAAATATCGTTACTTTCAGAATGTGTAATTACATAAAACCCCAAGAAATTATCACAGAAGTGCCTAGAACTATTAATTTGGCTCAACAAGGTTGTAGGATACAAAATTGATGTACGAATATCAATTGCACTTTGAGTTGTTCAGCGACCACTTTTGAATAGCCGGAATGCTTTTATTAAAACATTTCCTGAGTAAAGATTACCGAGTTGTAGTTTAAGTTTGTAATTAATTCTACCATCTTGCAATGATGTGACAATTCTAAAAAAATTTCCCTTTTTAGTTTTTCTCATTGGGGCAGCTGATGATGTTTCTCTCTTCAATAAAGCAGCATCCATTCAGCAGCTACGATGAATTCACAGGCTCCTGTATTAGAAAACAATATTTTTAGGAAAATCTATTGTAACTAAGAAAGGTTCAAGAAAATAACACTAAAATACTTCTGTGATAAAAATGAATTTTGTTGTACGCATTAATGGCCTGTCTCCATCCGTTCGGGCAGCTATGATGAAAGACCGTGAACCAGGTGGCATGTAAGCAGTAGGACTTTGTTTCTCATGGTTCCACGGCTGGAAGCCCAAGCTCATGGCACTGAGATTGGGTATCTGGTGAGGTCCGGGTACCTAGTTCGCAGATGGTGACTTCTTGCTCTGTCCTTATTGGTGGAAGCAGCAAGGGGTCTCTATGGAGCCCCTTTTATAAGGGAACCAATCCCTCCCTTCCTTCCTTTCTTTTCTTTTCTTTTCTTTCTCTCGCTCTCTCTCTTCCTTCCTTTTTTTTTTTTTTTTTTTTTTGTGGTACTGGAGGTTGAACCCAGGGCCTCGCGCTTGCATGCTCTGCAAATGCTGGACCACTGAGTTGCACCCTCAGCACCCCCCCCCCTTTTTTGTTTTACTTTTTGAGACAGGGTCTCACGAAGTTACACAGACTGCCTCTGGTCTCGATCTTGCGATCCTCCTGCCTCTGCCTCCTGAGCCGATGGGATTACAGGCGTGCGCCACCGCGCCCAGCTACCAATCCCATTCTTGAGGGCTCTGCTCCCATGAACTGATGATCTCTCCAAGGCCTCACCTCCTGACCCCCTCACCTTGTGGGTTAGGATTTCAACACAGGAATTTGGGGGAGCGTGGCGATTCAGGGGGAGGTAAGCATCAGGTCTTTTCGTGGACTTTCTCTGGCTCTTCCCTCGTCCATGTAGATAGACATACGTTCCTTTTGTTCCAGGCCCGCTGACACCTCTCGTCGTCAGCTTTAACTGATTTTCTTGACGGCATTTCTCTGCTTAGGTTCTTCTCTCGCGGTTCCATTTGCCAGATGTCATCCTGTTTTTTATTTACTCAGATTTTTTTTAAAAAGCTGTTTATGAAAATCACATCAGTTGTTTCTTACTCTTTGCCTCCCCCAGAGAAATTGTGATTTGCAAAGGCTTAATTAGGATCTACGGGGATTCTATGCACTTTAGGATTCTAACGTGTACCATTAGCCCAATATAATCCCCAGACTTTCTTTTTTTTAGTCCTTCCAAATACGCTCTCTCAAATCTAGTTCCTCTATATAGTTATGGGTTCTTAAAATATTTCTTTCTGAAAGAAGCCCTGAAATAAAACCAGATAAACATTATTATTACATCAAAGTTACAAACTCTTCCCACACCACCACTTAGCATGCTGGTTGGTTTAAGCTTTTAAAAAACCGAAGGCTGCCACGCATTTGCATGCTGTTTCCATAACAAGCCGTTTTAATGATCACATATGTTGCTGTTTTAAGGGCCCATTTTATAATTGAAAGAGTACACTCTGCACTGTCTTGGGGATTTGATCCGTGCAATCCTTTCCCATTCTGCACGAAGCTGTTTATTAATCAGCCTGACTGCATGGTCTGTTTCTGTTCGCTTTGATTTCTTTTGTGTTTAAAGTTCGGGGTCTAAATTTTTAGTACTGAAAACGAAGATGACTGCTTTTGGTTGTTTGTTTGTTTATTATCCCAACTGGATGTCTAAACATTTCCAGGCTGCAAAGGGGAAGGAAGAAAAGGAAAAGATGAGAGCAGTACTGTCAACACGTTCGCTGATTATATGTGGAGCCCTTGGGATGAGCAAATTAGGCCGAAAGTTCTGTTTGAGGTCGCATCGCAGAGACATTTGTTTGGCAGCATAGACTTTTTTTAAGTAGGGAAAGAATGAAAGCTCGTGGGCGTTGCGATCCAGAGGGGTTTCTGCCCACTGCCCCCACCCCGCTGTACTTCATTTCCTCCTGTGTTGGACTGCGTAGGACCCAGTCTCCTGACATGCTAACGGCAGGGGAGCAGACAGACATTTAGTTCAAAACCCTAAGATGCAGAAGACATCTCACAGTACTTATTTATTTAATTCAATCTATCACTTTCTAATTGATCTTGCTGCACTTACAAATTCATTGGTGGGGTGCCCTTGTGGTACAGAATGATTTGGAACAGGTGGTTACGTGTTGCGGAACATTTGGGAAAGTGTGGCCTCGTCTGTCACCTGAGCGAGGAAGATATTTCTGTAGTAGTCAGAAAAAACACAATATGAGAGCTTGATAAATTAGCTTCTTGGGCGCAGACAGTGTCGACTGTTGTGCCCAAAGTTCGAGTTCCCCAAAGACCACCAGGGAGTCGGAAGTCGCAGCAATAACAGAGCCTATATTAAAGCTCGAGCTGGAGGGTCCCTCACCTCACCGGTGCAGCGGTTCAGTGTTGGGACCCCAACTCATTGCAGGGTAAAGGTTTTTATTGTGTGTTACAAGCAGGGAAGGGGGGTCGTGGAGAGAGTGAAAGTCAGATAAGGTGAGGTTTTGAGTTGCTAAAGTATGCTATTTGTGTTATCTTGAGGTCTGGGAGTTCTCAGAAGTCACTGCCCATATCTACAGCCCTTTGTTCTGGCCCAGAGCATTCTGATCTGGTGATCTTTTAAAGGAAGTTGTGGAGCGGTGCCTGTAGGACAGAATCCTAAGATAAGGGGGTCATTCGGGCTGACTCTGGGCTCTTGGTCAGCCTGGGCATCTCATTGACTAAGAGAGGAAGGGAAAGAATGTTCTTTCCTGGAGGAGCACCAAGGGCCATTTTTGTTGGAGGCCAAAGTTATCCGTTGGACGTTGAAGACAGCGGATGTCAGCCTGCGACTTTTCTCCCTTTTTCCTGCCATTCCAGACCTGCCCTTGGTGGCCGTATCCCTTTCACTTGCCTTTGTTTACATGTGTCAGTCATAGGTTTGTTTACTCATTGCTGTACCAGCCAGCAGTCACTGGCCCGCCCATCCTCACCAGCACTTGGTAGTGAGGGTGCGCAGAGGAATCACCTATGAATCCACGCAATTTAGCACCTAGTTGGATCCTACCGTGCTATTAATTTCCCTGAGGAGTTCAGTTGCCTCTGAGTGTCCTTTCTCAGTCTTTTCCAGTTCATTCTGCTACTTTCCAAGATGGCCCGTAGGGAATCTGTCTCGGGGGAAGGGGGTGCAGGGCCCTTATGACTACGTGGCTTTGGAGGGCGTGGTCATCTGGTCCTTGTGCGGGTTTTTGGTGCGTTCTGGTTGATGTGGAGGGATGTGCGGTGTGCCCCGTACCTCACCATTCTGTGGTACCCACCAGTGACATCTCTGGCTGAAGGTCTCATGATCTATTTCTTCTCAAACTTGGTCAATTTGCTCTTCTTAACATTTGCAGGGCTTAGGCAAGACCACCATGAGGTAGGAACATTTAGAAGTTATGAGTCAAGCTGATGCACCTTTAAATATGTTTTATTTTTTACCTTGGCAAATATGCCTTAATAATAATGACGTTGAAAAGTATGTTTAAAATTAAGGCTTTTATAAGTGTGAAAATTGGCAGAACATCAAAGCCAAATGTACTTATAATTGTCCATGTCTGAGTGTTCTGTCTGGTGGGTTGGTGATACTTAGATGACTGTTAAATACATCTTCCATGTGTCTGTCAGCTTGCCATGCTTTGGGGGCTTGTGTGTTGTTGTGATGCTGAAAGCTGCGCCACCAGTATTTCAGATAGCAGCAGTTGCACTCTTGGTGGACAGGTTTCAGCTGAGCTTCCAGACTAAGACAGACTAGGGAGAAGGACCCAGCAGCCCACTCCCGAAACAATTAGCCATTGGAAACTCTATGAATAGCAGAGAAGCGCTGTCAAATAGAGTGCCAGAAAATGAGGCCCCCAGGCTGGAATGCATTCAAAAGATGACTCGGGAGGAGTCGCCTCCTCAAAGTAGAGTCAACCTTAATGATGGGAATGGAGTAAAGCCCCTGGGACCCTCTTTTGGTGATGTGGCACAGACTCTAAATGAGAAGAGACATAGTGGCTGCAACAATAGGCTTGAACAAAGCCCCTGGTACCCTCTTTTGGTGATGTGGCACAGACTCTAAATGAGAAGAGACATAGTGGCTGCAACAATAGGCTTGAACAAAGCCCCTGGTACCCTCTTTTGGTGATGTGGCACAGACTCTAAATGAGAAGAGACACAGTGGCTGCAACAATAGGCTTGAACATAAAAAGATCTTGTGCATGGCACAGTGTTGGGTAGAGTTTCATTCTATTGTACATTAGTTTGCTATGAATCAGACCTGACTCAACGGCACCTAACAGCACAACATTAACTACATAATTGGACAAATTGTTACATTTATTTCATTAACTTATTTTTCTTGACTTCATTTCAGTAGAATCACTCACTATGTTATGGTCAAGATTTTCATAATTTTGTTCCATTGCTAGTAATGTCAGATGAGAGAGCGTCTTCTGAATCATTACTGTTTTGTTTATTTTTCCATTGTGTTGACTTGAAGAACTCTTGCTCCGAAAAAGGTGTAGTAACTAGAATTGTCAATAAAAAATTTAAAGCAATATTTGATTTGGAGGTAACCCATGATTTCTGAACATGTGTTCACACATGGTAATGGGGAGGTGTACATTATAAAATTGTTGCTAAAAAATTACTGTGAATAGCCGGGCGTGGTGGCGCACACCTGTAATCCCAGCGGCTCGGGAGGCAGAGGCAGGAGGATCGCAAGTTCCAGACCAGAGGCAGTTTGCATAACTTAGCGAGACCCTGTCTCAAAAAGTAAAAAAATGGGCTGGGGTGCAGCTCAGTGGTCCAGCACTTGCAGAGCATGCAGGCGCAAGGCCGTGGGTTTAACCCCCAGTACCGCAAAAAAAAAAAAAAAAAAAAATTACTGTGAATTAATTTTATTGTTGAATATTATTATATGTTACTCTATCTGAGCCACATTTACAGCCAATCCCTTTTTAATTTTTTTATTTTGAGACAAAGCCTCACTAAGTTGCACAGTCTGCCTCTGGCCTCGAACTTTCTTTCTTTTCCTTTTTCTTTCTTTTCTTTCTTTCTTTCTTTTTTTCAGTACTGGGGGTTGAACCCAGGGCTTTGAACTTGCATGCTTTGCAAGTGCTGGACCACTGAGCTGCACTCTCAGCCCTTTTTTTATATTTTTATTTTTTTGAGACAGGGTCTCGATAAATTATCCAGACTGCCTCTGGTCTCGAACTTGCGATCCTTCTGCCTCTGCCTCCCAAGTCACTGTGATTGCAGGCGTGTGCCACCGAGCCCAGCCTGGCCTTGAACTTCCACAACTCCTGCCTCAGCCTCCTGAGATTACAGGTGTGTGCTATGATGCTCAGCTAGATATTTCATTTTCAGAAATAAAAATAACTGTAGCATACCCAACAGGTTCAGATTTCTCTTTAGTGGAGACTCCACCTTGACATATAATGGCCAAAAAAATTGTCTCTGTAGAGGTAGTTTGGAGATTATTTCTACATAAGCCTTCACTATTAAGCAAACGGGTTTGTTTCTTTATTTCAATTTTCTTATTTTTTACTGAAGTATCACAATTTTGGCATATTCCATGTATAGTTGTTTCTGATTTAGGCAAACTATGTTAATAAGATTAAGAAAGTTAATCTTTTAAAATATAAAGTAATGAAAGTTAGTTATGTTTTTTTGTTTTACTAATATTCATACCAAACAACAATTCAAACCACATACTATGACTTGAAAATGAATTTTGTTTTCCTGCAAGAACACAAGTTACTCCTTATTTGAGCACTTTCTCTTGCTTTTTGGCTTTGAATTCAGTGCTAGTAACTTTGGGCAGCTCAGGAATGCAAACTAGACCCTCTGTTCTTGTCAACCACAACCTTCTAAGCCACCCCCCCCCCCATGGGGCCAGTGCAGCCCTATAGGTCAAGAGCATTCTAGAGCCTTCTACAGAAACACCAGGATGCTGAGACCAGTGCATGTCACCTTCTCCCTTTTCTTCTTCTGTTAGATGCTCTTCTCCACTGTCTTTGTGGGTGGTGAGAAGGGGATTTTCTCTTATTCTCCTAATTAAATAAACCTATGATTCACTGATGGGAGAAGGACGTGACAATCCACTCCTGAGGCAATCCTGAAACAATCAGCCATTGAAAACCCTGTGTGGGTCACTTTGAGTCGGACACGACTTGACGGCACCTAACAACAACAACATGAATTACTGAACCTGCAGCTGTAGCACTGTGGCATTGGATCCGTCAGATCTCAGAAGCTAAGCAGGGTCGGGCCTGGTTAGTCCTTGGATACGAGACCGCCTGGGAACACCAGGTGCTGTAGGCTTGGGAGAAGGACCTGGCAACTCACTCCCAAAACACAATCCGCCATTGAAAACCCTATGAACAGCAGAGAAGCACTGACATAGTACTAGGCATGGCACAGTGTCGGGCAGTGTTTCATCTGTTTTATACAGGGCCACTATGAGTCAGATGTGACTCCACAGCACCTAACGGCAACAAGATAACTCACAATATCTCTTACAGTATCTCTTACAACGTCAACGCCATGTAAATAGTTATTGTACTGCATTATAATGGTGAGAAAAAAGTTTGAACATGTTCAGTGCAGATGTAATATTTTTTCCAAATATTTTTGATTTTCTGGCGATTGAGTCCATGGATGTGGAACCACAGTCGTGGAGAGCTGACAACAGCAAAACAATACGAAAGTTTAAAGAAATCAGCGTTTCTGTTCTGCATCCAGCTCTATGCGACGACGTCAAGGGACTGACTTTCCTTGCTGAGTTGAGATTTTTTTTTGACGTGTTCTTTCTTCACAATATTTACCAGATGCAATATTTTTAAAAATCGGAGCCTTTCCTGGGCTTCGTTTTGAACTACACCTAGTTGAAATTCAGCAAAAAACACGCCTTCCTGCTTTGGAAGGTTTTCTTCCTCTTTTTCTTATAGCATTGGAGTGACATCATTGATCACTTAATTATGACTCCCTGTGGGGCACAATGGTAATGGAAGTACTTGGCAGCACCAAGAAGCATTTTTTCCTCCAGATTCAAATGCCAAGTCACAATGTAGCTAATCTATTCCTTTTTAAAACGGAAGTGTGCCCCTCACTAAATCTTTCTATGAAAGACCCTTTGGTGTTTCCCCTTTTAAAGGATTTGTGTGAGGAGGACTTTTTGTACATTCTGCATTGTCCTTGCTCTACTGTTTCCCAAACAATGCACAACTAAGGATCTACAGACTTTGCAAATCATGTAAAAACAGAAGCGGCACTAAATATTTTGTTTACCAAACCTAATTATTGGGTTTATTTTTTTCAAGCTTCCTACTTTAAAAAGGGCTTCTTTTCCCTTATTCGTTCAGAAGAGGCTGGCAGGAACCATCAAATCCCTCTAAGGCTGAATGTGTTGGCATCTTCGCATACCGCTAGACCAGCCGATAATTGTGAACGGGATTTGGAACCCATTTCTGCCTCCTACCATTCTGTTGTGTTTCCTCTTTCTGTCTCTGCAAGTGATATGTTAATGTGGCTTCTAAATGCAGGGCTCCCAGCTGTAGAACATCCTCCCGTGGAAAAGGCAGGGAGCTAATTAACACAGCCACCTTGACAACATGGGCAGCAGCCACCCCCCAGATGCTTGTTAGGACACCTTTGAACTTGCCCTGACGGTCTGCAGAGAGTGCAGATTCTCTGAGACAATGAAAGAGGCAGTGGAACAGGATAAAGGGATGCAAGTCACAGCAGCCTGAATGGCAACTTGGTCAAAGTAAACATGGCCCCCAAGAGCAGACCCAAGGGTGTGAATAGCTCCGTCTCTTAAGTATTCGTAGAGAAACTAATATGAGAGGCAGGAAGAGAAATTGATAAAAAGCTGAAAACATGCCTGCCCAAGCCACTAATATAGTCAGACAGCCAAGGTAACTTGCTTATTGCCCATGTACAATAATATATCACTTTTAGATGTTCTGAAGAGATTTTGGATGTTTAGAAACATGTCAGAATTTGTGTGTCCAAATCTAAAGATATTTTCATGCCTTCTAAAAGGTGTGCAAGTTTGCACAATTCTGTAATCCTTTATGAAATGAAGGAAAACATTTTCTCCTTCCTCCTTTCCTTCTTTCCTCTTTCTCTTCCTCCTACTCCTCCTCCTCTTGTTCTTCTTCTTCGTCTTCATCTTCTTCCTTTTCCTTCCTTCCTTTTCTCCCTCCCTCTCTCCCTCCCCTCTCTCTCTCTCTCTCTCTCTCTCTCTTTCTCTCTCTCTCTTTCTCTCTTTCTTTCCTTCTTTCCTTCTTTTTCTTCCTTCCTTCCTCCACACCCCTCCTTTTCTCTTCTCTTTGCTTTTCATGACAGGGTCTCTCTATGCAGCCCAGGCTTGGCCTCCAACTATCTATCCTCCTGCCTCAACTTCCTGATTACTGGGATTACAGCCATGTATCACCATACTCAGCTCTATTTTCTTTTCTTTTCTTTTTTTTTTTTTCCTGTCCTTTTCTTTTCCTTTTTTTCCCCCCAGCACTAGGGTCTTTCATCCAGGGTCTCACACATGCTTCATCTGTGCTCTATCATTGATCTGTAACCCCAGCCCATTGTTTACTTTTATTGTGAGACAAGGTCTTGCTAAGATGTGCAGGATGCCTCTGGTCTGGAACCTGCGATCCTCTTGCCTCCAGCTCTGGAGTTGCTAGGATGACAGGAGTGTGTGACCACACCTTGCCTCTGTTTTCCTGTAAAGATAGGATGCAGGGATTTTTAACTCCTCAGGGTAGGATGTGATACTGGATAAAAGTGCTTCCTTTGCAATCATCTGTACAAGAAGATGAAAATCTATCTCATTCCTTGTATGAAGATTTCTGTTCATGGTTTTAAATGATAAATTATTTCTCTCTGCACATGTTGGTAATTTTATTTCATGACTTCTGACCACATTTTTAGTCTTGAAAATTCTCAACAACATTACAGTCAGTTACACTATGATCTCTACCTGCCCTAAATCTTCATTTATACAGCTGGGGTCATTGTGAAAATCTTACATGTTTTGGTAAAAACCGATGACAGCAACACAAAAGCTGCAAACGCCCAGTAATTGTCAGCGTAGAGTTGACAGTATTTAACTTTCAATGGAAGGTACGCGTTTGCGGGTTCCATCTTAATTTTTGTGGAAAACTTTTGTTAACTTTGAACTATGTCCCAAATGCTCAAAAGAGTGAGGAATGGGAGCAGGAGGAGGAAAAGCAGCGACTCCTGTCCCACTGCACAGCGAGGGTGCCCAGCAGGGCGATCGCGTGGTCTCCTCCCAGCTCTACTGGGGAGAGGAGTCTGTTTGATCTCTTCTAAATAGAGAGGACCTTTTTCTTCCACTTGGAGTGTTAAAAATTAGGGGCTTTATCCCATGAGACATTATTAAATAAAGGTATGAAATTCAGTGTCCCAAGTTTAAAAAATCCTGTAAATCTACTGAATTAAAGTCTGTCAAAAATTTAGCATTTTTTTTCCTACTTCAAAAAAAAAAAAAAAAAAAGGTAAGATAGCGAGAGATAATAATAAGACAGAGGGCTTTCGTTTCTGTCCAGAGGGACCACCATCTTTTAATATAGTCACTTAAACATACATGCATCGCTACATTTTTCATTAGCCTTAATTTTTTCATCAATGATGTTAATTTATACAGAGGGCACTTAATAATAGCTAATTAACACTTATGACTTTTGAAATTAAAAGACCTTTGGAGAGATTACCGCTGATTGGGGAAAGGATTTTTTTTTTCCTCCTATTCTTCTCTTTTTTAGAAGAGAGAAATAGCAAGAAGGTGTGGGGTCTTTGTGTGCTGAGAAGAGATTCTGCCTCCTGCCTCATCGATCATTCAGCTGATGACAATGACAATGTCCTATGCAGGCCTAGTGATGTGCTTTGACCCTACCCTAGGGAAAACGACCCAGTTGAGCATTGTTTGTCTTGGATTAAATAATAAGTAAATAAATAAATAATAAGTGTTCAGGACAATCTTTAAATCGATTGAGACCAAAAGGAAATTCACAAGCGATCCAAAACAATGTCAGTGGTAAACAAAGAAATAGTGATTTGGTGTAGTTGCTCTGTTAGAGTAAAACAAATTGGATTAAAAATCAAAATTTACAAAGTTGAAATTTTTAGTAAGCAACAGACTGCATAATTATCCGTCATTTTTCCTTGTGTGTCGCAGTAACCACCTGTGCTGGCCTCTGTCATTGATGTGTGTCTTACTGCTTCATGTCAAGGGCTCTGTGTTACAAAAGAGAATTTCAGCTGTGCCTTTAAAAATATCTGTAAAACACCTTTGGTTGAGTACTTGCTTTATATGATTTGTGTGCATGTGTATGTGTGTGTATATATGTATACATACACATGTATATTATATGCAAATACTATATATAATTGCATATGCATATGGAGTATTTGTATATATTTATGGTATTATATGTACATATATTTGTAGGTTTATATAAATGTATATAGATAAAATCTCCTGCATTATTTATTTTCTCCACCAGGAGATGTCTCCTTTCCCTGATTGAAGGTTCAAACCTGCCTGAAGTTTGCACCAAATCTAGAGTTTGTATGAGTGGAGAAACCTTGGTTTTTAAAATGGGAAAAGTTTAATATCAATATGAAGCATCTGTCACTCATATCAGGGTTTTAAATGCCTACTGTGACTTCTGTATCCTTCAACAGAAAAATGTTTCACTGGGGCCCTTAAAGAGGATACAACAGATTCTCTCCTCTCTCAGATCCTCTGAGCATTTCCATTTTGAATAAAGATTGACATGGGGCCCAGGATGTGTTAATAACCTTGTCAAAGTACCTAATCCAGTTTCCAGGAGTGTATGAGTCTAGAAGATCAAAAGTTGGATTAGGGAATAAAGTGTATTTCTGAATTTAAATATCTACTTGAGAATTGTGCAAATTTAGTTACACGTAAGGACACAAGTGTTGGCTTACTCTTTGAGATGTCTTTTATATTGCTATTAACAGAGGTATAAGACATGTTCAAAGATATTTGTGGCATTAGTTTACTTTGTAAGTAATAAATACTGTGGTCAGGGTCGGAAGCCATGTCTCCCAGTTCAGTGCCTTTTATCCTGTGCTATAACAGGTGCTAATATATATATATTTTGATCTTTCATCATAGTGGCATAATTTTCTGGGTTATCTATTTTGGTTGCTTATGACAAATGGTACCTTTAGTATGGAGGCAGCTGGCTGGGATTGGTGGCTGGCAGACAAAAATACTTTCCAACCATTTGAAAAATCAGTGACACAATTATTCAGTGTATTAGTCCATTTCATGTTGCTGTAAGAAAATACTGAAGCTGAGCACTTTATAAAGTCAGGAGGTTTACTTGTCTCGTGGTTCTGGTGGTGAGAAGGTCCGAACAGCATGGCGCCAGCGTCCTAGCAAGGGACCCCTTGACTGCAGCGTAGGTGGTGGAGAAGTAGAAAGAGGAAGAGCTGTGTGCAGAAAGAGCAAGCACGTGGGCTGGCCTGGGACGGTGGCAAGCTGCTCCTGTGAGAACTTCCTCCCTCCTGTGAAATGCACCTACTCTGTAAAGACCAGTATTAATCCATTTACGACCTAATGACCTTCTGGGAGGTGCCACTTCTTAAAGGCTTTGCCTTAGCACTGCTGCACTGGAACCAAGCACAGGGACCTTTGGGGAAGAGCCACGTCCAAGCCAAAAGACTCACTGTTGTTGTTGTTGTTAGGTGCCATCAAGTCGGTGTCCAACTCATAGCAACCCTACTTACAACAGGGGAAACACTACTGCCAGTGCTTCTCTGCTGTTCATAGTGTTTTAAATGGCAGATTGATTTTTGGGAGTGGGTTGCCAGGTCCTTCTCCCAAGACTACAGCACATGGTGTTCCTAGGCGGTCTCCCATCCAAGTACTAACCAGGTCCAACCCTGCTTAGCTTCCAAGATCTGACAGCTCTGTCGTCGCTGTGGCGTAACAGCTCACAGGCCAACTTAGGGAGGGGGACAGATGGGTTAGTTTAGCCTCACGGTTCAGAGAATATCAGTCTATGGTGGCGGAGAAGCATGGAGGACAGGCATGTGGCAGAGACCAGGGCAGAGAGTGCTCCCTGAAACCCAGCATCCTGGCAAAACTTCCTAAGACCCCCACAATCTACTTCTACCAGCAAGGTCCCAAAGTTCCAGGGCCCGCCAACTCTGCGCCATGACCTGGGGACCCAGTATTCAAACACATGGCCTTTGGGGGACATTTTAGGTTCATCCTTAACCATAACAGACACCTTTTTCAAAGCCAGTGTAACCTTCCCAGTTGCCCCCCACGCCATACAAGCAGATTCCCCAAACCATGCCACTAAAAAAGAGTTTAGAGAAGTTACTGGTACACTGTCATCTGAAGGCATTGTCTCATCCTCTGGGTTTCTAAGCTGTAGTGTGCCACCGATATGTTCTGCAGAAGCAAGTTATTACCACCCGTGTTCCCCAAAATGGGGAGCTGCTTCCTGCACAGGGAGGGCTGGGAAGGGTGGTTGCATTCTAAAGCGATTATTTGTTTAAAGCTAGTTCCACGATGGGCATATTTTCCCCATCTGAATTTCCGTAGTACTTTATATGCATACTCTGTGGTGTTTCTCATTTTTTTACTTTGTGTATGGCACATTCTTGCGTCCACATATGTTTCTGGATGCTCTTTCTCAAACTCTGCGTGTTTCTCTTCGCCTAGTCACTACCATACCATCCTGGCAAACGATTCCGTCAGATCTTGGAAGCTAAGCAGGGTTGGGCCTGGTTAGTCTTTGGATGGGAGACCTCCTGTGAATACTGGGTAGTGTAGGCTTGGGAGAAGGACCTGGCAGCACACTCCTGAAAAAATCATCCATTGAGGACTCTATGTGTAGCAGAGAAGCACTGACAATAGCCCTGGGCATGCTGCAGTGTTGGGAAGTGTTTCATTCTGTTGTACAGTGGGTCGCTATGAGTGAGATCCGACTCAACGGCACCCAACAACAGCAACATTCAATATCTGAAGTTGGAATTTGCAGAGCTCAACCTTGTGTCCCGGTGTCATCCCATTCTGTGTTTTCTCTTTGCAGTAATCTCACCCTTGTCCGTCACTTCAAATAACACATATGTGTGATGCCGTCCCAATGTATATCTTCATCCCGGACTCATTTATGGGCGGACCTGCGTATCTCACTGCCTGACTGGCACCTCCACTTGAATATCATAGGTTGTTGTTGTTGCTGTTAGGTGCCGTCGAGTCGAGTCCGACTCATAGCGACCCTCATAGGGTTTTCAATGGCTGACTGTTTCGGGATTGCCTTGGGAGTGGGTTGCCACGTCCTTCTCCCATTTTTGTGGTTCTGGGAATCAAACTCGGAACCTCAGAGACTGCAGAGCGGCACTCTACTAACTGAGCTAAATCCCAGCCCCTGAATATTGTATAGCAATTCAAATTTAATGACTTTAACCCTTCACCATCCCTTCTGGGCTTACGACTGCAGCGACTGCATCCCAGTTCATCGCTTAGCTGTTCCTCTGGTCTCTCAAGTCAGAAACTCCAGACTTGACACTTCTCAATCCAGTTCTGTGAGCTCCTGTAGACTCCACCTCCTCAAATGAATCTCAGATCCATACTCTCAGTACCGCCATTGCGGTCACTTCTCACTTATTCAGAAAGGCTCTCTTTGGTTACAGTTCCACTTGTATCTGTCCTAGGAACGTTTCCTCCGTAGCATTGATCATCATCAGTAACCATGGACTTGCCTGTGATTATGGGTGTGTTTTCTCTTCATGATTGATCTGTAAACTTTGCACATCTTCGTCTCCCTAGCTCTTAGCCCCGAGTTCACAGTGAGCCTTCGCTGAATGAATGAGTGAATGAATGTCCCTTTCAGGAAGTATTCCATACTAGCATTTGCCAAATTTTGTCCCACAACCTTTGCACCACAGATAATAACCAATAAAAATCTAATCGCCGAGTGCAGAGAGAGACAGTAATGTATTTGTGAGTTTAATTGTGCATGACCGTCTCTGCTTAATAACCTGTATGGGATGGCTTTGAGCTTTAGAGGCTCTTTCCTTAGTTAAATAGCGGCAAATGAAATTATTTATTAGTCAGAAAACAGTTCATATTCGTGGTCTAGGTTGCACTGCATTTGTATTCTCATAAATTGTTGTTGTTGTTGTTAGGTGCCGTCGAGTTGAGTCCGACTCATAGCGACCCTCATAGGGTTTTCAATGGCTGACTGTTTCGGGATTGCCTTGGGAGTGGATTGTCACGTGTCCAAGTCCTCATAAATCGGGAGGAGGTAATTAAAAACACAGTTGGAGTTCAGAAAAAGTCACAGACATAGAGCATCATACGATGGTGAGTTATGTGCTGGTGAGATTTCACAGGGAGCTTGTGGTCCTTTTGCCCGCCTGTTGGTTTTCCTAGAGTTTGGTTCAGAAAGGGGTGCCACCATGGGCCCCTGCTCCTCTGTGTGGGTGCAAAATTCAGTGGGAGCCAGATTGTCCTTCACAGAAGGGAACTCTTGACGGGGCTTTTGTTCCAGGAAAGGGGTTAGGGCGGGTCGTCCAAGGATGCTGGTCTCCCAAGGTGGTCCTCGCTTTCTGACCCGGAGATTCCTGATCTGATTCTTCAGCTCTTCTTTGATTCTGTAATATAGGTCCAACATGGCAGCTGTTCTGATATTGCTAAAGGTGACACGTAATTTCTGAGCTGAAACATCCTAAAACTGTATTCTGAATCATTGTTTTCTGCATTTGTAATCACAATAATTGCTAACATTAAGCAGTTGTGGTATAACAGGCACTGTTCTGAATACATGTATAATGTAAAATGTGTGTTCATATGCATACGCAGGCATTTTATAATTATGTTGGCATCGGAAAATATAAAGAATAAAGTCGCATAAGTAAAATCACTTCTAATTAAGGGTTAGTGACTGATTAAATACAGTATAGGTTTTTCTTTTTTTTAAAATAGGGGTTTTGATAAAAAAAAATGAGCCTATAAAGGTGAAAACAGCTAACACAGTGAAGGAAAATAACCTATTTTCTAATTACTGTTAGAACTTCTGCTTGCATAAAAGAATGCAGCCAGATTACATATTCATTTTCATTTTTATTGAATGTTCTGTGTTTGGAATACTGTAAAAACTCATCAGAGAGTGTTTTTGCCTTTATGGAGCTTGCTTGCATCTACCAGACTTCTTCTTGTTGTTAGGTGCCGTTGAGTCAGTATCCGACTCATAGCGACCATGTGTACATCAGGCAAAACACTATTGTTGGTGGTTCTCTGCTGTTCATAGGGTTTTCAATGGCGGATTGACTTGTGGGAGTGGGTTGCCGAGTCCTTCTCCTGTCTAATGGACTAGGTGTTAGTCAAACACAAGCAATTATAAGAAGGACATGAAAGAGCAGTATAATAAAATATTAGGTAAATATTCCATATCATAGTGTTCGCAACAACGTAAGGTAAGTATTTTTATTCTCCATTTCATGCTGATGAGATGAAAATTAGGAGGCTGAGAGAGGCAAGGCAATTTTTCTCAGGTCACAGAGTTATTCAGTGATGGAGCCCATATTCCGTGTGACAGTGTGGTTTCTCAGTGCAGCCAGTGGAACAGGTTAGGCTGAGGGAGTGCAGAAAGGAGAGAGATCTAACCACGACAGCGCCAGGCTAGGGAGGACGTGGGGGCCACACCAGGAACTGCAGTAAGCTCTAGATCGCAGACACAGAGAACGGCCTGCTCTAGGAGGTGGGGAGAACGTGGTCTCCATGAACGGATATTGTTGGGAGCAACAGGTATTTTAAGGGAAATGTAGAGAAATTATACCAAAGTAGTTTAGGATCATTTACTTGAGGGTCTCAAAAGTTAGGATGAAGAAGTAACTCTTGAACTGGGTCTGGTGGCTCACACCAATAATCCCAGCGACCCAGGACACTGAGACAGAGGGATCACATATTTGAGGTCAGAGGCAGCCTGGGGAACTTAATGAGATCTTGACTCAAACTAAAAAATTAAAAAGGGTGCCGGAAGCACAGCTCGGTGGGAAAGCCCTGTACCCTTAGACCCCAGGGAGGCCCTGGCTCAGCCCCCAAGTACTGGGAAAAAAATAAAAACTAACCCTTACTGCAAACCTTGAGAACCTCTACTTGGTGGTCTCCCATCCACACTGAATTTGAAGCTACTTTATACATGATGCTGCTGTGTTTAAAACACTGCATAAACTTCGAGCACCCGTGAAGTCCTGTGGTTGCCTGTCCCTGTCTCAGTCTGTCCACAGGAACAGTGCCATCTCTACGCCTCATGCTCACGCACTCATGTACACCCACACACACGTGCCCACAGGAGGTGTGAGCACAACGTACGAAGAGTCACCATCCGCCTGATTCACCGGATCTGGCGCCGTGCGGCTTCTGGCTCTTCCCTAAAGTCAAACGACTGTAAAAGTAAATGTTTTGAATCAGTTCAGGGCATTGAGGCAGCCACAACAGCGCAACTGAAGACGCTCATGACAGAGGACTCGGAGCTGCCTCAGAGAGCGGCCAGAACGCTCTCTGGGTGGGTGGGTGGGAGTGTGTGTGAGGCTGGGCGGGCCACTCTGAGGGGCTGATGGCAATGTGTCTTTCATGGTGCTAAGAGTTTAAACTGAACCGGTCACCCTATCTTTTGAATACATCTGGAGTTCAGATCTCTAGATAGGTGACAGATGGACAGGTAGATGGAAAAGTGGGCCCGTGGGTGGATGGATGGCTAGATTGGTAGATCTACACCAATTCTTGTCCTCCTACCTTTGCCATACCCATCAGTGCTTCTCTAGTTCTTCAGCGCACTCTGACTTGATTTCCCCCTCGACTCCTCTGGAAACAGCCCTCCCTGTATTTCACACCCCCATCATACTGAACAGGGAGCTTCACAGAGGCCAAGCTGGCTTTTCTGGCTCTGTCTTTGCTCAGCAGCTGCCGGGGAGAATCTTTTGCACGGAAGAGCTTTCACTCCATTCAATTCATGCTTAAGAAACTACTTTGGCTAAAGCCTCACACAGTTGGAATATTACGCACCAAGGCTTAAAAACATGCCTTTTGAGAGATGAAACAGGTAATACTAGTTGAAGATAATGTCTTGTGCTGTGGCTCTTTTGTACAGGGTTCTTGCTATTTGCTCTAACAATGACCAGCGTGGAGAGAGGAAACAAGTGAATGGATGGAATTTTAAACTTCTCTTCCTGGTGTGCTTAGGAGAATATCCTTTGCCAAAACTGCTGAGTGTAGATAAAATAGTTAGCTGCTCTTTAAATCACCCTAATCTTGAAAGCAATTAACCGTGCTTTGATAATTGAATTGATTTTTCCTTCCACATTGAGGAGCACTGACATCAGCTGGGGGACTGAGGAAAAATCTCAGGAATATCATTAAAAGTTAGCTCTATTGTACAGCTTAGCATATATTTAAAATATTTTTTAAAATTGAACTTACAAAGCTAAGTAAAAATTAGAAAAAAACTAAATGCAGTCAAGTGTGTTACTACCTAATATGTCATAATCAAAAAGAAATGAATGATTCTGGACACTTTTTTCTAATATAAAGGGAAACTGAAGGATTTTTTTTTTCTGCCAAGACTCATATATAATTCAAAAGGAGTTCAATGAATTCTGCCCAAACTTTCCAGCACAATTGGATTTTGCCTGAGACAGAGTACAAGTTCCAACAGAATGGCACCGTCGGCTGGGTAGACCAGGACGCAACGTTAAAGCGGATGGGGAGTGTGGATCAGCATTGCTGTGAAAATGCTTCACAGTACCCATGAAATCATATTGCTGCCCTGGGATCCGGTGAGGAGCCACAGGAGTGATTATGGCTTTTGTAAGGTCACAGCGACCACGTGGGGATGTGGCTGGACACAGAGCCTTCCCACCCTCCGGGAACAGCCCCTGCTCCGTGAGCCACTTTCTGATTCTCTGGGTTTCCTGAAGTCCACTCAGTGCTGTTTGGTATTGGTTAAGTGTCCCTCCAGGCTGCACTGGTTTCTGGTCTTTGATTTCTAACTATCCTCTGACAATGACTCAGGATTCCATGGGTTCAGAATTCAGAACGCCAAGAAGTTTAAACAGATAGACTTGCTTTTTGTAGAAACACATGATGATAATTCATGTTCATTCTTGCAGCCCCGACACCCCCAAAGCCCCATGAAATATTCCACTGATAGCAAAACAAGTTCTCACCATGAGTTTTGAGTTAAGGATAATTTTGAATTTATTTTCTTTGAAAATTGGTGATATTCTGATGGTATAAATAATTCAGTCACATGATTCAACCAGCCAGATTCCCTGATGCCCAATGGTTCTAGACAAATGATCATTTGCTGGACAGACATGAAGAATTTCCCTCTGAAATATCAAATTGCATGGCTATTGAATATAAAAGTCTACAGTAAGGAATTGAATTCAAGTTACCAAAAGGAAACAATAATTTTCTCGATTATTTTAATTTTCTAAAAGAAAAGTACATTTTAGAGGGACCTCTTCAATGGCAGGATATTTTTAAAACTGGATTGAAAACAGTTGAATATTTATACTTATTTTTAAAATAACTTCATCACTGGAAAAAGTCATTTAGTGGACGTTTATGGCATATTGGGCATTTACTCCATGAACCCCACTCTGATAACTATTTCTCCCTTCTGAGAGGAATGGTGTCTTCACCACATTCTTCCCTCGAGCTCCTGGTCCCTTTTCTGACCTCTCTGCTGCAGCTAAGCTCTTCCATACAGGAGTGGTCAGGGTGGCGCACACCTGTGACCTCAGCATGTGGGAGGTGGAGCTGGAAGCCTGTGAGCTCCCACCCAGCCTGGGCTACACGGTGAGACTCTGTCTCAAAAAAAACCCAACCAACCAACCAAACAAAAGCAGTCCAGCTCCCATGGGAAGCTGAAGTTGGGCTAAGAAGTAGATCTCCAGATCTTTGTGACATAACAAAAAGGAACTGGGTCACAGAGCAGCTGGGGTCAGCAGAAGGGACTGGACACCTGCATGCAGACTATGGTGTGGACCTTAGAAGCCCCAAAGGCCCACGTGTGAAAGACTTGGAAGAACAGGGTCAAGAGACCATGGACTGAAACCTCCCAGACTGAGTCAGAACAACTTCCTCCTTAGAAATTGTTGCTCTTGGGTATTTGGCTACCACAATGCAGAGCTGACCGGCGCACAGGACCACCAGGCACCGCACCTGTACAAACCCAAGAACAGGGTGGAGAGAACACCTGTGGTGTCAACGGCGGCACAGAGATGGAGGCAGTGAGCCATTCAGTGAGCCCCTGGGTTTGTGGGTTGGGAGATCCTCAGCGTCTCTGTAGGGAAATCTCAGTAAAGAGAGGATGAGAGAACTTGAAGGGATGTCCACTGGGTAGTTTTAATCATCTCAGTACTGATTCACTCTCTATTCTTTAAATTTAATATTGTCATCGTGAGAGGGCAAGGGTGAAATGAATGTGAGCAACGTACAGTGAAATGCATGCATGGAAGTGTCACAGCAAGACCCATTAAGTTATGTGTTAAAAATTACTGATGAGAAGAATGGATAAAAAAAACTATGGTATATATACACAATGGAATACTATTCAGCAATCAAGAAAAATGAAATATGGTCATTCGCAGCAAAATGGATCTAATTAGAGAAAATTATTTTAAGTGAACGAACACAAGATCAGAAAGAGAAACAACACATGTTCTCACTCATATGAGAGAGCTGACTCAAAATTACAAGAAGGAAAAATCCTACTCAAAGGTCAGATCATAATAAAAGGGGGGGAGGGAAGATAAGAATGAGGTCAATATAAATGGACTAGAAATCGAATGTAATTGTTGTAACAAGATAAAAACAAAGACCACTACAGGAAAAGTTTCTATCTTAAACAGAAATAGAACCCAAGGATGTATAGAAAAATACTACATAGTAAAAGATAGAGAAGACTTGGATGGGAAACTTAGATGGGAAGGTGGGGGAGAAACATAGGGGAGGGTAAGGGGTAACCTATATGAATAATGTTTATCAATTTGCATATATGAAAATTGTCACAACGAAAAGCATGTCAAAATGAATTACATTATGATGTACATTAAAAATTTCTAATAAAAAAAGAAATACAAATTTAAAAAAATTACTGATGAAAATTCAAAAAAATAAAGAATTTGATGTAGTAAGTTTTCTTCGGAGCACTCAATTATCACTTTTCGTCTAGGTCACAGCTGGCGTGGTATGAGATGTTAGTGGCCTCATGAAGGTCCAGGTAGCAAGGACCTGAGGCTTCCTGCCAAGGGCTGCGCAGACATGTTGTTGTTGTTAAGTGCCATGGAGTCAATGTCCAACTCCTAGAGACCCTATGTACAATAGGAGAAACACTATTGTCAGTGCTTCTCTGCTGTGCATAGGGTTTTCAATGGTGGATTGATTTTTGGGAGTGGGTTGCCAGGTCCATCTCCCAAGTCTACAGTATCTGGTGTTCCTAGGTGGTCTCCCATCCAAGTACTAACCAGGCCCGACCCTGCTTAGCTTCCACGATCTGACGGGATCAGATGCCACAGGGCTACGGCTGTAGGCAGACATATTTCCACAGAAACACATCGTCCCACCCCGGTCCAGCCTTCAGATAACACCAGCCCTGACAACGACCCAATGGCAATGAGTGACACTGAGGGAGAATAACCCAGCTAAGCTGCTCCCACAGAAACTGTGAGATAATAAAACTTTGTTTTGATGTATTATATTTTGACCTAAATTGTCAAGAAGCAACAGGTAGCTAATTTACCCACCCCCTGCAATCCATCAGCAAAGTCATCTGTCTCTACCTTCAAAATATGTCCAGAGTCCAACTACCTCCCTTGTAACTCATCAGATGTTGGCCACCGTGGTAGCTGATCTGAGTTGCTTTAATAGCCCCTCAGTTGGTTTCTGTGATTCTACACTTGCCCCGTTGTAATTTGCTCTCAGTGCAGCAAGCTGAGTGATCCTGTTAAAATA
Organism: Pedetes capensis; assembly: GCA_007922755.1. NCBI lineage: Eukaryota > Metazoa > Chordata > Mammalia > Rodentia > Pedetidae > Pedetes > Pedetes capensis. Next base: position 11,035 of record VMDO01000104.1, on the reverse strand, counting down.
TAAGTCAGATTTCTCACCTCTGCTCACAACTCTCACATTTAAGGCAAAAATCCCCCTCACCTCCCTGACCTCATCTCCTCCTACTTTTGTCCTCATTCCATCTGCTCCTGCCATGTGGAAGCCACTCGTGTATCACACCAGGTACCTGTGGACATCTGGGACTTTGCACATGTGGCAACATTCTTCCAGAGAGTCTTATGACTTCACTACTTGTCTTCAAATTTTTGTTTATGTATCAACTTCCTCTTCTTTATTCCCCTTCCCTCTGTTTGTCTCTCTGTCACTCTCTCTGTGTCTCTCTCTGTTTCTGTCACCCTCTCTCTCTCTCTCTGTCTTCCTGTCTCTGTCTCTTTCTCTCTGCTAAAAGTCACATGTATGTTGTGAGATTGTAAAATATGAACCTAAGTTTGCCTTGACTCTGATGTTCCTTTAATTATAATGCATTGCAAGACCCATTTTGTGGTGGTGTTTTGTCAGAAGAAATATAATTGAAAGAAAAACCTCCTTCAGTTTTTTCCATGTGGAGGTGGTAAGAAAGATTATGCTATTGAAAATATGGCTGATACCTCAAAGAGAAGTCACTTTCCATTGCTGGAAAGTGCTAGAAGCATGAGTTGAACAACCACTTACTGATGACAATGTAGACGGAATCAATGCCCTTCATGAGATTAACTGGGTGACCTACCCCTGGTGCCTTCTAAAGCCCATCAACAAGGAGTCAAGGCACCACCTGGGAAGGAGAAGGGCGGATCAAGGAAGAGTCTGAATTCCAACCTCAGCCCTCAGTGGGGCCCCTCATGGCTCTCGGAGGCAGGCTTCTGACAGTGGCATGCGGAGGTGTGTGAGCTTGGCTTAGCTGGCATTGTCAACTTTAGGGTCATCCACCTGACTACACCTAGAGACATGATGGGGCGGGCCCTCTTCCTTCCTCTGGAGAGGGCATAGGAGGGAAATACAGGAAGGTCTCATTCTCTGCACAATTTAGCACAAACACCATCGATGACAGGGGGCTGCTTCTTTAGAGACAACCAGCCTTGTGAAAACGTCTGCTCATCCTGCAGGAGCCACATTTAAAGGGCTCTGGGGATTTCCAGTAGGGAACTAAACCTGGCTCTTCATTTCCTGACCAGGACAGAGACAAGAAATAGGAATCCTTGCCTGGGCCACTGTGTGAGAGGAAGACGCCTGCCCTGAAGCTTGCGCACGGCTACCCAGGGTGGCCTGCGCTGAGGTGGCAGGGGAAGGGCGGTTCCCAGAGCCCATCGGAGTCCAGTGGTGATTACTACACAGCCATCCCGGGGGAGCAGGTGGGCAGACAGAGTGCAGGAGTCTAGCTCACGAGATGGGGAAGGCCCACCAGGGCACCTCAGCCAAGAGGACCCTGCATATCACACAAAGCTGTGCTTGGGTTCCCTGCTTTAAAAAGGAAATGAGGCCCAGCCCCCTCCCCACCCCTCTTTTTACAGAACGCTGCTGTATTCCTTCTGCCCTTTATAACAATAGGAGGTGACAAAATGAATGACACCGAGGTGACTATTGGAAAAATGCCATGTAGTACGTTTGTGTGGTGGTGTTAAAATGTAAATCAAGTCAACTTCATTAGAATGCTCGGTGGTTTCAAAATCAGGCAAGAGTCCTTCGTGAGCGTGGTTCCCAGCTGGAAGAGCAGTTTCCCCGCACAGCTGTCCTGCTACTGACTGACTGAGGCAGAGAGGGCATTTGAATAGAGATTTGAATATACTGAACAACTGAACACGATTCTCAGTACACATTTTATGTCAGTTTTCCGCATTAGGAACATAAATTTTGTTCATTCGACCGACCTTGATAAGAATCTCAGCTCTTGCAGCGCCGGGTGCCATGGAAACAAGAGATGCTGCTGCCATTCTCACTGATTATGGCTGGGTGGCCATGGCCTTGATCTCTGTTACGCAGCGTGGTTGCGGGTCAGGCGGCCGCATGTGCAGGCACAGCACCCACTAGGGAGAGGTGATGCTACTCTTTAGGAGTGTGCAGCTTGAGAGCAGCTTATCTGCAGTGCGGCTGGGGCCAGCATTGCCAGGCTCCAAGACAAGATGCAACTTGGTTTAAAAAAAAAAAAGAAAAAAAAAAAAGAAGGAAGAACATCTCCAGCTTGATAGACAGTGGACCCACAGAGGCAACTTGGGCCAGCAGCTGGGGCCGCGTACGTACTCAGAGCACAGAATCTGGTGAGTGGAATGGAGGAGAAACGAGATAGAAGAGATGTGGCTGAGTTGATTTAATAACATAGGAGTCAAGTTCAGGAGGGAAAGGATGAATAAAGCTACCAAGGGCTACGGAAGGGTTAGGGTGTAGAAAGCATTCGGCAATGGACCTTGGCTTTGCCAATTATGAGACCCTCATTTGATTGCATGAGCTTTTCAATTTCCTTTCTGATTTCTTTGATGATTCAGAAGTATGTTATTTAGTCTCCATGTGTTTGTAACATTTCTGAAGTTTTTTTTTTTTGCTTCTGAGTTCTACTTTTGTTTCATTGTGATCTTTGTATCTACAACTAGTATTCCATTGTATGAGTATACCACATTTTGTCCATTCAACAAATGACAGAAACTTGATTTGTGTTCAGATTTTGGCTACTATGAACATTTGTGTACAAATTTTGGGATAGACTTAGGTTTTCATTTTTCTTGAGTGGGTATATAGGAGTAGAGTTATTTGTTATATAGTATACTTATACTTGATTTAAAAATATTTTAAATTTATTTTTGATGGCCACATACTGTTTTTGTTGTTCTTGTTAGGTGCCATTAAATAGGCATCTGACTCATAGCAACCTTATGTACAATAGGCAAAACACCATTGTCAGTGCTTCTTTGCTATTCATAGGGTTTTCAATGGCTGATTGTTTTTTAGGGGGTGGGCTGCCTGGTCCTTCTCCCAAGCCTATAGCACCTGGTGTTCCCATGCGGTCTCCCATCCAAGTACTAACCAGGCCTGACCCTGCTTAGCTCCTGAGATCTGATGGGATTGGAAGTCACAGTGGTATGGCTGCAGGCAGATACATAATAGTTGTACCTATTTATGAGGTACAATGTAATGTTTGATTCATGTATACCTTAGGTAATAACCAAACCAGGGTAATGAGCATATCTCTCGTCTTAGAACTTTTATCATTTCTTTATGGTGAATACATTCAAAATCCTCTTGTCTAGCTATTTTGAGATATACTATACATTATTATTTGGGCTGGGATTTAGCTCAGTTGGTAGAGCACTGCGTTGCAGTCTCTGAGGTCCAGAGTTCAATTCCTAGCACCACAAAAATGGGAGAAGGGCCTGGCAATCCACTCCCAAGGCAATCCTGAAACAGCCATTGAAAACCCTATGAGGGTCGCTATGAGTCAGCTACAGACTCATAACACCTAACAACAACAATACATTATTATTAGCTATACCACCCTGCCAGGCACAGAACATCAGAAATTATTACTTTCAGGGGGATGGGGCAAGGTTGGTTGATGGGTACAATGTTACAGTTATATTTAACTTTTAAAATAAACTGTTAAATTGTTTCCCAAAGTGACTGCATGGTTTTACATTCCCACCAGCAAAGTATGAACGTTCTACAGACACAATTTTAAAAGGCCAACAGAGAAATAAGATCTAAGAGTATTCAAATTCAAACGCTAAATTTCCATTCTTGGATGTCAGTTGACTTCTATCATTCCTCTTTAATGAAAGGAGAGGGGAGGATTCTCCTGCATCCCAGGAGTCTCATTTCCCAGATGTTGCTGTTCGGTAGGGTGGAGGCTGTCTGGCTTCATCCAGTCATGCTAATTCTGAGAATGAAGCCCTATGCTTTCCCATGCCTACTCACCCTAAGGCCTGCAGCCTTAGCCCTGTGGCATCCAATCCTGTCAGATCTCGGAAGCGAAGCAAGGTTGGGCCTGGTTAGCACTTGGATGGGAGACCACCTGGGAATACCAGGTACTGTAGGTTTGGGAGAAGGACCTGGCAACTCATTCCCAAAAATCAATCTGCCATTGAAAACCCTATGAATAGCAGAGAAGCACTGACAATAGTGTTTCACCTCTTGTATATAGGATTGTTATGAGTTGGATATGGACTCGACGGCACCTAACAACAAAGAAGTCACCCTAAGGGACCATCTAAAGTGCAAATAACATTTAACAAATCAAAATTCACTTCTGATGTCTGGCAAGAGAGGAGTTAATGCAGTCTGTAAAATAGTTATTGACTACAAGATCTGCAAATGATTGTATGAAATTTCTAAGATATGCCTGCAAGCTTCTGTTATTGATGTGGTGCCCCTGGACCACATGTGGGTTTAAGTGTCCAGACTATTTTATTAATTAAATTGCTATGGTTTACCTCTCCCAGTCAGCATTTACTGTTTATGAAACAGCCCTGTAATTAGAAAATGATGTGCTGGTTTTGCTTGTTTACTTTGTGGGTAAAATATTATACACATACATATATTTGTACACACACCACAGACACACCCGACCTGTGTTTTCTCTGACCAACCCTCACAGGCTACTTTGTTTCTAGTCTAATTAATAGGCAACCTCCAGTGGTGCATTAAATTGCTTTTTGTGGGAGGGGTTGATGGTGGAGAAGCTCATTGTTCCTGCTGAGGTACCAGAGGACGCCAATGTACGTTTGTTTGCTTTCCCTCTATTGACAGAAAGTTGAAATCATCAGATTTTTATTGGAAAAAAATGTACTCACCTGGAAAGGCCCTCAGAGCCTTGGCAAATCCTGAAATTGGAGACGCATTTCGCTTGGACAGTGCCTTGCAATGTTCTTTCCGTTTTGAAGGTGTACCTTGGGGTGTTATGATACCAATTGCCTATGTTTTATAGACAACACGGAGAGTCGTCGTTGAGGTGCGTTTTGTTTGCTTAATTTTAAATGTACTTGCTACCTCTAGAAACTCTATGCTGGATATGTTTCTATCAATTTTATCAGCTGTGTGTAACATCTGACTTTCAAGTAGGTCAAATCATGACACGTCTGGTTCAGACCATCAGAGGATTATTGACCTTTAGATTGGAAGGGTGGCAGGGCTTACACACCCACACTTTCCATATCTGAGTAACCTTTCTGTGCTGTGTGTGAATTGACCATCACTGCCATTTCGAATCTCTTCCTATGGGGGAAGTAGATGCAGTGGTCCCCCTAACCTGAGGAGGACCGGTTCTAGGCCCTGCAGTGGATGAGTGAAGCCACAGACACTGCTGATCCCTCCACGTACTACCTTTCTTCCTTTACATACCTGCCTATGATGAAGTCTAATGCATGAACTACAACCTGATAAAATAGAATGGTCATAATAGATTGTAGGAAGCGTTATTTAAAGCATATAAATTTTTTATTTCTGTAACTTCCATTAAACGTTTCTAGACTCTGATTGATTGTGGGTAATGGAAACTGCAGAAAGCAAAACTCTGGATAATGGAGACTGTTGTCATTTTACTGGTTGATTGCTTGATTGATTGATTGTGCTGAGGGGCTGATCCCAAGGCCTCACACATACTTTGTGAGAACTTTGCCACTAAGCTGCACCCCCAGTCTCTTTTTTATTTTTTATTTTTAAATTGAGGCAGGATCTCACTAAGTTTCAGGCTGTCTCTGACCTCAAATATGCCACCCCCTTTCCTCCACCTCTCGAGTGGCTGGGATTACAGATGTGCACCACCATGCCCACGTAACTATTGCCATTTTAAGTCTCGATCTCTGAGAGATATTAAGGGTAAAATGAAGTAATATTCCTTTTGTTTTTCAGTGACAGGGATCAAACTTAGAACTTTGTGTATGCTAGGTAAGTGCTCTGCCTCCGAACTATATCCCCAGCCCCAGTAACAATCTTTAAAATATCTTAACGCATAGGGGAAAAGATTTTCTAGACACACAGAATGTTAATTTGGTGAACAATCTAACAAGGCAGAAATTAAGTAAAAATATTGCTCTACTCCTGTGGCTGAGTGATGTATTCCAATAGCACAGGGCTAGCATGGATTTGAGGGAAGGAACAGAGCAAGAGAGTAGGAGGAAATACAGAGTTCAGCACAGGGCTGTATACACAAGGGGCTCTACACATTTTCATTCATTTACTTCATAAATATTTATCAAGAACTCAGCTACATTTGGCAGCGTACCATGTGCTCAAGTGGGTGCAAAGACTTTTTAAGACACAATCTCTGACCTCCAGAGGTCACAATTAAGTAAACGGAAGGCTCTGTTCATAAACATGAAGCAGAATGTGTGAGATGTCAGAAGGATGGCCATGAAGAAAATGATCCCACGTTAGTAGAGGAAGCTCTTCTGATTGGGGTTGTCAGCAAAGACTTCTTGGAAAAGGTGGCGTTCGAGTTGAGTTTTGGGGAGACTTTTAACATATGGAAACTTTCCAGGACAGATAATTCTAGAGGCAGAAGTTGGAAAATCCACCATCCATGATGATCACATACATGGAGCAAGAGGTTTCTGACTTTTGCTTGTGCAGACCTGAAACACAGTCTTTTGTGGCCAAGCACATTCCCCATGCAAGGTGTCAGTTATCACGCTGGTGTTTCTGGCTTCATATTAAAAGCAAGTCATGGATGATGGAAGCAGCTTGGCTGATCGTCTTGCAATTGCAGCAGTGGGCAATTAAGGAAGGAGCGAGTGACTGCCTCCCGGTCTTCAGGTTTGTGCAGTGACAAGTGATGGCACAGGAGACGCACAATGTCTATAGTAAGTTGCCTTGAACATGAAAAGCAAGAGTTGCATCTTTAAAAGCAATTGTAATAATTTAGCAATGCAAGGTTCGCAATGCTGTTCTGTCCGTAATCCTCTCCTGACCCCTGCCAACAGCTTCTGCTTCTCTAACTTGAAACCGCTCTGCACACTCGAACCTGAAGGACAACTTGAACGAACCCTCCAGCTGCACCTGCTCTTAGTTGACTTTTAAAAGTCGCTAATATTGGAGGTCACAGAGCTAACTAATCCACTACTGGTCTCCCATTAGGTTTGCCATGGATGACATCTCTGACGTGTGGGTCAAGGTGACAACATCTGCCCAGTTACTTGCAAGGACGTGAAGACCACTTTTGTCAAAGCTACCAACAAACTCTTCGCTTGGGCCTGTGCAGGAGTATGGGGGGCACCTTCTGATGCCAGGGGGCTGAAAATTCCACCTCAAATGGTGCTGATGCCACCATTCTCTGAATATGTCTCCCTTGAACAGCTGTGAAGACTGATCACGTGTGCAGATCACTGACCCACCCAATCCCTTTCCCCACACTGTAAATCATCTTTTTTTCTTAAAAACATTTTTTTTTTTTTTTGCAGCAATGGGGGTCATGGGGGTGAGGACAAGGCCTCCAGCATAAGCTCTCTACCACTGAGCTACACTCCAAGACCCTTTTTTGTTGTTGTTTTTGAGTTGGGGTCTTGCTAAGTTACACAGGCTGCCCCTGGCCTCTAACTAATGATCCTCCTGCCTCCGCCTCCCGGGTTGCTGGGATTACAGGCGTGCACAGCAGGCCCAGCTGGACTTGGATGTGTGAATGGCATTGGGGCTGTGACACTGCAGGGACTCTTGCATCAGGTCTGGGTCCATTTTGCCTTATGAGGTGACCATGAGCCTAGGTGGGGGCCTAGGGCAGAGGACTAAGGTTTGAACCTAAGATGCCCCTCAAGATCCACGTTTGAACGCGTGATCCCCGGCAGGTGGCGCTGTTTTGGGAGGCTGTGGACCTTTAGGGAGTGGGCCCTAGCTGGCGGAAGCACGTCACTGGGGGCGGGGCTTTGGAGGTTTCACACGGGACTCCCCCCATTTCCGGTAATAGCTCCCTTCCGGTCCTCTATGGTGTGAAGGGTCTGCAGAACCGGCTTCTGCTGCTCCACCACCGCCCTTCCCGGCCGCGGTGGGCTGGAAGCCTCCGTCCCCGGGCTGCTCTGCCAGGGGTCTTGGCAGCAGCGGTGCAGAAGCTGAAGGTCACAGACTCTAAGATCCAGGGGAACCGGGAGCCAGGGCCTAAGCAGGGCCGTGGAGGCCTTGGGTTGTGGTGACAGAGTCATTGCCCTTGGGCTCACAGGAAGGGGGTCACACGGCTCCTGATGTCCCACTGAGCCCGCTGACAGCGGGAGCAGAAGCCCAGACACTGTGCCCACAGGTCCTCCCGGGGACCCTGGCAGGGGCTGTCACCACGTGCGACAGGGCTTCTCGGAGGTGTCCGGGTGGATCCGAGAAGGTGGGCTGCTGGCAGCCTGACAGGTGAAAAACAGACTTCGAGTCTCCATTCCCGGCAGGGCGAGGGCTGCTGGGAGTGAGAGAGGCTCCAACAAGAATGCTTCATATTACTTCATTACTTCATATTACTTCATATTATTACTTCATATTATACACTATATATATATATATATATATATATATATATATATATATATATATATATACATGCACACACAAACACATGTGTATATATATGTATCATACATATATATACACATATATACATACATGCATATATACAGTGTATTCTAGACCGTCCCGGTTGGAATTCAGCAAGGTAAATTTCCTAAGGACCGTCAGACGACGCTTGTCTCCTACATTGATGTTTTCCTCTGAAAATAAATGTCTTTCTGCATTATTTAAATAGCACGTAATTAAGTACCGCGGGCTGTGTGTTCCCTGTACCCAGAGCACAGGCGGTGAGCTATGCAGGCCTGGAGGGCTGGGGAGAGGCATTGGTCTCCGGGTGGAGAGGGAAAAAACAATAGAGGGGAGGCAGACAGAGACCTAGGGCAGGAGGAGGAGAAAGGCGGTGTTTAACATTCAGAATTTGTCCACAGCTGATAATTTATTGGAACTCATCTGTAACAAGGCCTGGCACTGATTTATAAGTTGATTTGAAAAATAAATAAAAGTGATAGAAACCTGCATTTGGTTTTAATGATAGACTGTTGCAGCGTGAAAAGTAAGGATATGAAACATTGCGCGGAAATTAGATATTATGCCCTGCAGACAATTGCGGCTACCAGCCCATTAATTGTTAGATATTTATTATTAAAAATTTCTTTTCATGAGTGACTGCAGCATATTCGTGCTACTCAGGCTGCTGAGTCCTGGCATGAATGAAGTGTGGGGAGCTCATTTGTCTACTGTGTGTGTGTGTGTGCATGTGCACACGCACATGTGTGTAAAGCCAACAGGGCAGCTGACCAAAAAAGGTGGTAGATCTCTTTACAGAAAAATCACAGAGAGCAGCTGCCTCTTAAACATCTCGGCACAGAATAAGCAGCGCAGGGGCACCTGTCGTTACTGAGGCCATCGTGAGCATCATCTTTACCACCATCATCACTTTAACTCAGGCATAAATCCAGGTAGAAGCACAAATTGGATCTTTTATCAGCAAACATGATTCCAAGGTGACTGGCATTAGCATTCCAGAAGACCCAGCTTATGAATTTAAAAAGCAATTTTGTTATCTCACTGGCATTTAATTTGTAATGTTTCATTCTGGTCTGAGATGAGCCAGACTGTTGCCACTTCAGCCTATGATGGTTTGGATTATTATACACCGTGGGTGTCCCCAGAGCAAGGGTTTAGCCCTTCCAAGTTACAGTGTGTCTAAAACTGCTTTCTTAAAAAGAATAGGTAATGTATTTATCTTCTAATTGAGAAGAAATAGACAGTGGGTCCTTGATGAGCTGAAATTACTTCATATTATACACTATATATATATATATATATATATATATATATATATATATACATGCACACACAAACACATGTGTATATATATGTATCATACATATATATACACATATATACATACATGCATATATACAGTGTATTCTAGATCTTCCTGCCTCAGCCTCTCAAGTGCTAGCATTATAGGCATGCACCCCTAAATCTTCTCTCCGGAAATTTCCTGCCGTATGTATTTTCTTGTTAACTGTGTTAACTTTAAAATAATATTTTATGGGAGAAAAATTTGAATTGAGACAATCTTGCTGAATTCATTGTTTTTCTATAATTTGGGGAAACGTCATTGCTGTTTGTTTGGTTTTACCAGATGACAGGTAATCCAGCTCATCATCTGTGACAGGGCCGCAGGTCGAGTCCGATCTTTTAGCCTTTCCTTGTTACATCCTTTTAAAACACAACCTTCTACCCTCTTGCTCTACTCATTGCCTGCGTCCTTGCTACTCAGAGTGTGGTCACAGCCCAGCAGCATAGTGACCCAGGGCACTTATTAGAAATGCTGGTGAGCAGGGCCTGCCAAAGCTTAATAAATGAGAATCGGTGTTTGAACCAGATCCCTAGGTGGTGTGAAGGATGATGGTGTGAGGTCAGCCACTCAAACCTCAGTTTTCTAATTTGTAAAGAATAGTCTCTCAGAGGGCTGTCACGATGATGAGCTAACGCAGGCTGTCCTGGTGACTGCGAAGCGTATTGCCAGTTGGAGCTGTATTGTTCTGGTTTGCTCACTGGCCCTGCACAGTCCTGTACCTCTCTGTATCCAAACACTCCCTCTGCCGGAAACATCTTCCTTCCTTTCTCTCTAAGTATTTGGATTGTTGTTGTTGTTGTTAGGTGCCCTCGAGTCGGTATCCGACTCACAGCTACCCTCACAGGGTTTTCAATGGCTGACTGTTTCAGCATTGCCTTGGGAGTGGATTGCCAGGCCCTTCTCCCATTTTTGCAGTGCTGGGAAATGAACTCGGGTCCTCAGAGACTGCAGCGCAGCACTCTACCAACTGAGCTAAATCCCAGCCCAAGTATTTGCATTATATCCATCTATTTTGGGCAGAGCCTGCAGCGGTAGCCCTGTGGCATCTAATCCTGTCAGATCTCGGAAGCTAAGCAGGGTCGGGCCTGGTTAGTACCTGGATGGGAGACCGCCTGGGAACACCAGAAGCTGTAGGCTTGGGAGAAGGACCTGGCAACCCCCTTCCAAAAATCAATCTGCCATTGAAAACCCTATGAACAGCAGAGAAGCACTGACAATAGTGTTTCCCCTGTTGTACAGAGGGTCGCT